>OY744515.1:7326303-7348803 GCA_963556195.1 Sepiola atlantica
ATTCAGAGAATAGTAGTTGTGTAATACTATGGACTTCTACACCCGTGCACCCCGCAACCGAAACTTCTGGGAGTGTTAAAGAAATACGCCACACATAGATAAACATATAAAAATGAATATAAGTGGAGATACTACCGACTCTTTTTTGCTTCCAAGTCATGATGGTTCCTTTGCCGTTGGTGCACAGTTTCGGGTGATAGTATTGTGATGAGCTGAGAATAAACGTATAGAGTCAATTCCACGTGGACCAGATGATGGTGACTGTGTAAAATACCAAAAATGTGAATGTGAATGTATTAATGAGCTGGAGTAAAGAAGACTCGGATTTGGGCTTAGACAAGAGTACAGTAGAAGATCGAGTCGAGCAGACGATGTGATTATCTGACAAGTGGCTTACTTTGAGCGATATATCTAAATTAGGTAGTTCCTGATATACGGAAACTAAACTCACCCACATACACACACACGATTGTTACCAACCAGTTGAACACATAATATTATATATATATGTCTTTGTATTTGTATTGTGTTACTGTCTTTTTCTTTGAATACAACTTTTTCATCCGTCAACGCACCCTATGCGATCGTCAATACGAGAGAGTAGACGACCAGTCAACGATGAAGACGAAGACAAAATCAGGGAACTAACGTCCGAATAATCAAACGTCGGGGAACCAGTATCATTTAACATCTGAATGATTAAATTGGGATACATTGTGGGCAGCTATTGATATACGTACAACGTCAAAAATTACTGAATTACACACATATCGCAACTATTCACTGTACATGACCGCAGCGTTACGAATTTGTTAAAGCTTGCAAAGTTGGCTTACATGTTGACAAACTTAAAAGACTCGAGGATCTATTTTTGAAAAGAGATATACAAGGATATTTTGTTAGGTATTGGTAACATATCAAGAAGCAAAAATGAAATAAATAATGTATGACATGATTCATCTAAAAAGGGGATTTTACTCATGTATTAAATAACACAGCGAATCACTGATACACTGGATATCAGATAAAGTACATAAAACACCCTCGGCAGGTGAATTGTTTGTCTATATCTTTATGCATAACCACATGTGCATTAATATATATATATATATATATATATATATATATATATATATATATATATATATATGTGCATATATATATATATATATATATATATACATATATATATATATATATATATATTATGAAAATGCAGGCGTCTGTATTTATAATATTACCATATAAATAACAAGGTCCAAAGTAAATAAGATAATCTTACTCTATTTTCACAAATGCATTTCTGTCAACGATTCGTATCAAAGATTTGTATTTTGTGCGCATCCATTTTGTGTTTTGTATTTGTTTTCGTTTTCCTGCTTCCAAAATGGATTTGATAATTCCGGCTCAGATATAACAGTATTCGTTTCATCTCGAATTTTACATCCATTTACGCTCAAATTTAGCAATCAGATAACAGCATTGATATTGAATTGATAATGAAAAAGTTGCCTTAAAAAGTCACATAAAACTACAAGAGACGAACCACCTACGGTTGGAGGGCACGTGAAACGAATAGTTATTAACTTTGGATACATGAAACGTGTGTACGGTTTTTATAGGCTTGTAACCGTTTGAAGCTTATTTAATGTTCGATACATTAGAACCCTTTGAAGATCTTTGTACGGCGGAAAGTGTCGAAATATGTTATCAGACTCTTAATAACAGGAATGTTTCGTACATCGTTATATAACTTTTTGTTTGTATATAAGAGGCGTACAGTCAACCGAATGCTCAGAAAAGGTTGTGCAGGTAAAAAAACGTATGGACCTGCAAAACTAGGTATAAATATAAACTTTACAGGGTAGGATACTAAAATAGCTTATAGGCTGCAATGGAGAAGTAATAACAAATAAAAGTTTTAAAACAGTTATAAAATAAATACTTTTCGTAATATACTAACTGTAAACTGCAATTCTCGCAGTTTTAAACTGTAGCCTTTGGCTCCCTATACTTTAAGCACTAATAATTCAAGCGCATCATCCTGCTTTGAAAAAAGTTTCGTACGAAAGTTTGGTAGGGGCAGTAAATTTTCATACAACGTTCTTAATCGAATTTTTTCTTTATTAATTCACCAATGTTAATTTGCACAACTCTCATAAGGTTCTTAAGGAGGGCTCATGCATATCAAAATCTCTTGCAATTATTCCGACTTCCTGTTTGTGCTCGAAAATCACATAGAATCGCAAGTTTCCCAATCAGAAAGAATTGATTAAAAAACATAAACTAGTTCCTCACGTTTTTATTAAATCAAACCTATGTCAGTATATATATACATATACTGATGTCAATGTATATATATATATATATATATATATATATATATATATATATATATACTCGTGGCTTCTCACATAAATATATATATTTAAGACTCTACTCCTTATAATATCCAGAAACCTTTCAAATTGCATGCTGAATGAGGTTGTATTGCAACCTTCCGAGTATATACTTTATAGTGGAATATATATATATATATATATATATATATATAGTAAGCTATGAAAATATATTTTTGCAATTAACCCCCGCGTTGGAATCTTCAGGCTAAAATGCATGGAGTTATTTTATGCCGGGTGTTTTTTATATGCACGGCTAGATTCCCCCGGGGATGAAACACAGGAACGTCTGTGTAGCTTAATTGCCATTCATATAGTTTCATAGCTAACTACCTACCTCTACTTGCATATTGAGCACTGTTGAAGTAAATACTGAAAATTGATACATAAAACATTATATTTTCTTATCAATGTTAAATACTAATATATATATAAATATATATATATATATATATATATATATGTATATATATTTTTTTTTTCTTTGTAGTACAAAACTTTATAATGGCTAGAAAGAGACAATATTTATTAATCATGATGAATTAAGAATTAAAAAGATGAAAGGGGAGCTGAACGGTTTCGTACCTCGCTCAACAGAGCCAAATATCGAGCTATCGTGTAAAAATATAATAAAGATGCTATAAGAATTATAGCAGGGAAAAGGGTTAAGAAAAAGTTTCTTTTAAAGTTCAATCAAATAGAAACAACATTAAGCCCGAGGAGGTTTTCCCTTTTCTTGAAAAGAGAAGATCTCATGAACTTAATATGGATAGTTTCTAGGATCTCGCGATGGTAGAGAGTGTGCGACTTTCAAACAATGGAGAATAAGTCGACACTGGAACTAGAGGCACAAATGCGGTTATTTATAAGAGGTTCGGTTATCGACGAACCATAAGTATTATGCATTGCGAATTTTTGTGGGCACGTGTTGTTTAACCCGGATCTCTAATCTTGGTGACGTCATCCCAACGTAGTACATACTGCAACTACTATTTATTAATAATAGAATTATTGTGATGTGGGGGAAGGACATGTTTTCGAATAAAAGTCACAATCGGTCGGGAGGAAAAACCAACTCGTGTATTCGCAGCAAAATAACATTGTTGTACAGAAAAGGAGATTTGTTTGGCGAATCTGTCACTAATGTTACCAAGCCAAGGTAGGCGAAGGTAAATAGGGCATCTGTCTACAGAAGCTGATTTGCTTTTGTAAGAATTTGATATTTTGGTTTTAATTATAGATTGTACAATGTCTAAAGGATACATTAAGAAATGGGACTGAGGAATTGGCTTCCTGATCATTTGTGAAGTTAAGAGCTTGATGAATATTGTTATGGGACGTAAAAAAAGTCCGCTTCCGTTTCATTGTTGAACAGACAAAAGGTGTCGTCAACATAACGAAAGTAACTATCGTGTCTATTTAGACTAGATACTAGACCTTCTTCATGGAAACAAACAAAAATATTGGCCAAATGCGGGCCCTAAAGGAGAGCCCATAGAGACACCATCACTTTGTCTGTACATAATTTCGTCAAAGCTGAATTCTACCGACATCGTGACAATTGTCATCAACTCCACGAAAATATTTTCAGGAATAGGAGGAATGGGCAGTTGACCGTGATATAACACATCGGCACATATATTAATCGTTTCAAGAAGGGGAACACAGGTAAACACGCTAGATATGTCAAAAGAACACATCAATTTATCAGTATCTGAATAATTTTGCATAAAGTTTGTAAATGAAAAAGAATCTTTAATGCAGAATGAAATGTAGTGTTCCAAAACTGGTTCCAAAATAGTGGCAAGTAATTTGGCTACCTAGTGTTGGGAAGATTCTATCATCGATAATATTGGTCTTAATGGGACCCCAGTTTTGTGGGTTTTTGGTAAACAATACAGACGTGGACGGATAGAGCCCGTGGGTCTAATTATTTTAGAAATATTAGTGGGAAGAGCTCCACTGTTATCCTACTTAACCAAACGTTTTTTTTAAGTTAGTCTCGATAGATATAGTGGAGTCATGCGTATCTACCGTGAAAAACCGCAACATTTCGCATGAATCATAATTTATCTACAGACTAAAAAGTGCCTATAGATTCCTTCCATGCCTTGTGGTATTTTTAGTGAGTCGTGCAATGCCGTAAGAAAGTTTTGACAACACATTTAAAATAAAAGCATTTTCAATATTTTGTCTAGGATGTAATTTTGCCCTCTTAATTCTAAATGAAATAAAATATTTTCAGTCTTAATGTTGTTTCTATTTGATTGAACTTTTTTTCGTTTTTTATCCCTTTTCTTCGCTATAATTCTCATAGCATCTTTATTATATTTTTTACACAATACCTCGATATTTGACGCTGTTGGGCGAGGAACGAAACCGGTCAGCTGCCCTTTCATCTTTTAAATTCTTAATGCATCATGATTAAAAAATATTGTCTCTTTCTAGCAATTATATATATACATATATATATATATATATATATATATATATATATATATATATATAGATATAGCTATATATATATATGTGTGTGTGTATATATATACATATATATATATATATATATATATATATATATATATATAGTCATCCACATACAGACTGTTTCGTTGTTTTACAGCTCATAATATATATATATATATATATATATATATATATATATATATATATATATATATATATATATATATATAGGGTAACATCCGAACTTGAAACCGAAGCAATCAATAAAAACAAAAGTTGTATATGCAGCAACCCGTCAGTATATTTATCAACAGTTATAGTTATATACAACATTATTATATTGGCTTCGATATCAACTCTAACGAAATATTCAATGAATTGCAGTCGAGTGAAGATATCTGCTGCAAGTCCGGCGAAAAGTTGTAAATAAACGTTTTCTGCAACCACATCTCGGCCGTATTGGCTTTGCATACCAAGCCAGAGTCCTGCTTGAAAACGTATTGGCGCCCGGGTTTATGTCAGTACCTCATTGTATTTCGTTTTTTTTTCGTAGTACTTTATGGCATTTATCTTGTTTAATTTCACACAGTCGGGTTTTTCATTAGTGCCCATTTTTGACGTGTTCAGAAATATTAAATGATTTCCCATCATACATACATTACATAAAGCTACAAGAATGAAACTAGCTACAACACAGTAGCACAAACTCGCTCTGAAGCGAGCTGATTACAGAATATATTGTTGAAAGAAGAGTGATAAACATGTACGAATGTCCAGATTTATTTCAAACTTCAATTGTTCAATGCAAAGTATATTCTGTAATAAAATTATGTATATTAATATTTCCTTAAGCCAAGGCTTTTCAAGTATCGAAATAATTCGTCTGATGATAAGATTTCGATCTTTGAAAAGCCTTGGCTTAAGGAAAGAATAAAAAACTTAATTTTATTACAGAATATACCTAGCATTGCACCATTGAAGTTTGAAATAAATCTGGACATTCGTACATGTTTATCACTCTTCTTTCATCTATCTTTATAATTGCTCTAGCTCATATATTGAGCTTAAACCATTTCACTATAGGTTCTATCTACTAAAAGTTTACTTTTAGTTTCATATTTGATTCCATATGTTTTCCTGATAGAATACTTCATTACAGCCTCTAGACAATCAGGAGAAAATACGCACCGTTTAAGGGCCTTTCCCCGGACGGTTTTTTTTGCGTATCGACCCTCCTCACTTATGTGAGCCCCCACTATCTGAATCGCATTTCAATATAACTGTTCAATCGAATCAAAGCAACTGACTTTTCAACGGCTTAGCGTCTCACGTGTCGTTTGATGATTCAGCGTATCGTTTGTTTTTAAGGGATACTTGTCTGACGTCTTTGTTGTATGAAAACGTTCTCATACTTCGAAGATAATGTATGAAAACGTTCTCATACTTCGAAGATATTTTTTTTAAATAAATAAATAAAACTAAATAACATAAATAGCTATATGAATAAAACAAATATAAATAAATACTTAAATACATAGCATTCCTAAATTATGCAAATAGTTCAAGAGAAATAATTCATAAATCATTTTAAATAGATAAACAAATAGTTTCCTGTCACAGAGATAGTTTTACAGTGGACACCTTCTATTATATCATCATGAGATATTCTTTTTGCCCAGAGCGACCTTATTTCTTAGGTTTCACATCTCACTCTGTCGTCTGTATTTCTTGACTGATGGTTTAGTAGAGTTCCCTTTTTTACCATACAATGCAATAAAAATCCGGTATATAACATGACTACATTTTTCCAACCGCTGATCATATTTCTTTTCATCTAATTCTGCATTGCTTATTGTATGGTCAAGCATGTACCATTCTTCTAAACTGCTGGCCGTGGGAATTTTATGCTGGGAAGTTTCGTCTCACTGTCTGGTGCAACTGCATGGATATTCTCCGCACTGTGGGTTGCGTCCTTGGTTTTCTGACGTCTTATCTGTGATAACAGAGCGCAGCTTATGAGGCATTGGGTGAGAAGCACATCCCATCTTGCTTCGATGAATCTTCACTCTTTTTTGTGTGTTAGATGTCCGTCCACTGACGCATGGGAAGTCCGTGTATTGTTATATATTCGTAATCCGTTTGTCTATCTGAGTCGTTTTCCAATAGTTTCGTTTTAATCAATCGTCCTCCTACCCTATCGGTGGATCTTGAGGGTATTTTCCTGGATTTTCCTCTGTTGCATATATTAGATTAACTCTAGATTGCTGGTCTAATTGGTTCATTTAGTATTTCCCAACGTCCCCTGACTTTCCCGGTGCCGCTGGTCTATTCCCAGTCGCCATTCAGTCTGTTCCTGAAAGTCAACGGACAAGCGATGCCTCTATAGAATGCAACTAGCTTCCGGAACAGTAGCAGAAACTCGCTATGAAGCGAGCTGATAACAGAAAATATTGTTGTTTGGAAGAAACAGCTTACCTTGTGTGCTAGTATATATATTTTTCTCTGCATTTTTACTGATAGAATACTTCATTTAAGCCTCCAGAGAATTCAGGGTCACCAGGAGAGAATACGCACCGTTTTAGGGCTTGCTCTCGACAACTTTTTTTGCGTATCCGTCCCCCCCTCATTGTTCTGAAGCCCCATTATCTGAATCGCATTTCAATCTAATTGTGCAAGGAAATAATAAAAAACTGACTTTTGAACGGCTTAGCATCTCACGTGTCGTTTGATGATTCAGCATCTGTTTTATTTTTGTTTTTGTTTTTAATGGTTGAGCGTCTTACGTGTTTGTTATATCAAAACGTTCTCATATATTGCAGATAATGTTTTTCATGAACACCTACACGCTGTGGATTATGTAGTATTGAATAAAACAATAAATAAGTAGTTTTAAGCTCTCTCGTTTGATTGTTTCCTTTTGTTCATTCAAACTTCTTATGAATCCAACTCTCTGCAGTGTTTTCGGCCTTCTTAATACTTTCATTAAAATTCCAAGCAATGTTTCAAGCTCACTACTATTCTCAGTCTTATATATATATATATATATATATATATATATGTTTGTGTGTGTGTGTGTGTGTGTGTGTGTGTGTGAGGGGGTTATGTAAAATAATAACAGGAAAGCCAACAACTATGTAATTTATGTTTGACTTTTTTCCATTTTACATTTCGTCGAATCATGTTATCCCCACTTTTCTTCATATACATATAGAAGATATATATATATATATATATATATATATATATATATATATAATGTGCATGTATTGTATTATGTTTCTGTAGATATAAATCCGTTGAAACTCAAGTGTTTATAAAAAGTGCTCAATAACCAGTAGAGCTGTTTATAAGTATAAATTTGTAGTTATACAAACATTATTGGTTACATATGTGCATACATGTTTCGGTTGCACTTTTCCCAGAAAGTAAACCTCATCAGACCATGATATATATATATATATGTATGTATATGAAACTCAATGTCTGTATGTAAATGTGTGTGTGTGCTTTATAGAAAAAAGTTAGCGAATCAATGTTAATCTAAAAGTGTTTTCAAATGTTAAATTCACAGCGAAAGTTAATGAGCGTATTTCCGTATCTCTAAATGCACTTCCAAGCGGGTTATGCAACAGATTCCTTCTGGGAGGCCCATCATTTCAGCTATGTTCAGCTCAATTTCTGTTTAATTATGTATTAATTAAAATAGAACACAATTACACTATGTAGTCTTTTAATTTTTTACTAATTGCAAGTTATTCCCGAAAAAAAAATTGCAAGTCATTTCCTCAAATTTAACCGGAAATTACATCATAGTGAGAATGTGGTGTAGAGGGAGCATTCACAATTATGATACGATAATTCTAGGAAGGAGGAGTGCAAGCTTTACTTAGCTAACTCATAATTCAACACAAGAAATGAGTCAGCATGTTTTAGATTTTGCATTTTAGTAAACACTGCCCGCCAGTGTCGGTCAGTGTACGCCACCGTCCGCCACTGTCCGCTATTGGCAGCCTTATGAAGAAATAGCTAACTGATAATTCAAAACAGGAAATGAGTCATTTTACATTTTACTTGACACTGCCCGCCACTGTCTGACAGTTTCAGCTTTATAAAGAAATAGCTAAATCATAATACAAAACAGGAAGTCAGTCAGCATTTTTGAAAGTTTACATTTAAGGCATATTGCAATTAAACTTAAGAGGCTACACTCATCAGAGCCAGATATAAACTACGCTAATCACTAATTTCAACTTAGTATTTAGGCAACGCCATTTCTTTGGAATTATGTCTCGTAAATATGGTTTACCATATAATTTTGTCTGGTTTCAAAGTTAAAAATTTCAGTATATACATATATATTAATATTTATAAATACATATTAATTATTTATTACCTAACACACTCTTCAGTGCTAACAGTTAATTCTCAACGGTCGGCGGGCTCGAACTCCGATCACAAAATGCCACTGATTTGCAGGCAACAGCGTTAACCACTCGCCCATAATGAATTAGCTAATACTTTAGGAGGAATTTAACTTCGTAAATAGCGATTCGGCGGCTAATTTACACGAGCAGTTGGAAGTGATCGACAAACTGTGTTTGGATCTTGCATGAAGCTATTTGTACTGCCTGTTAGTAAACTCACTCAGAGTGCTCGGCCTTTAGTGAAAGGGGCTTATAATAATATTTATAAATACATATTAATTATTATATATATATATATATATATATATATATATATATATATATATATATATATATATATATATATTGTGTCAGGTTGTATATGAAAAGAAATAAAATAAAGTTCTCGATCATATAAGAGAGCTAATATAATTTATTTAGATACTGTATATTACATAATTAAGCAATGCACCGCGGTTTCATCCAAAAGGGCAGATTTAGACATCTTTAGTAAATCTCCGTGCCCAGTGGAATCATCGGCATGCTGAACCGATTGTAGTCACGCCCGCTTCATACACTCCATATGATAGATTCTCAAATCACCCGCCCACCCCTGTATACATGAAGATGAATGTACAGGCGTATGTATACGTCCGAATGTGTATACAAGCATGTGTGCGAGTGCGCGTGTTTATGTATAGGAGCATATTATAAATAAATATAAAATATAAAATAATGGTAATAGAATAAATAAAAGATTTAGTACAAAACACAAAAAATAAATAATAAAAAATATAAAATTAATAACCCCCCGTACATGTGAGTGAAGATGTGTGTACGTGCATGCATATCCATGTGCGTGCAGATATTGTGTATAGGCATGCTTGTGGTTCCATGCTCGTATGCGTATATGGGTTTATTTGCCCGTGCGCATGTACGAGTGGACTAAAATTACAAGATCAGTAATTTAATGAAATACACTAAATATAAATATAAATATTAATATTATTAACACACCATCAATAAAGAGACTAAACTTATAACCCCTCAAACGGAAATAACAGATAGCATCCATTATTCCGTTTATAATCATTTTTTGTTCTTCTTTTTTTGTTCTTTTTTTGTTTTTTTTTCAACACTACTGGTTATAAACGGGACATATCAACGAAACACCGCTTTCCTCGCCTTAAGATCTAGAGAATACGAAAACACCAATTCAATAAAAAAAAATAAACAAACACGTTAAGTCCATAAAAACATTATTGCATCATGCTTTTCAATACTATATCGAACAATTAATCCGATACATACATTTATTCCCAAAAACGACAACAAAAAAGACGCTAATCTCACAAACCCAAACGGCAACTATATGACCACCCCTTTCGTATTTTCTCAGACTAGATATGACAATAACATTACAAAAAGAACAGAAAATACGAACGCGCAATTCAATAAACAAAAATAAACAAACACGTTAAGTCCATAAAAACATATTTGACTCATCTCACAAAACCAAACGGTGAACTATATAGCCGCTCTTTTCGTATGTTTTAAGTAATAAAAACGAAAAGATAAATAAATAAATAAAACTTGCTAACAGATAAATAAATAAATAAATAAATAAATAAATAAAACTTGCTAGGGAATAAAATGAAGGCCTTTCATACACGAAATAACATCAATTTCCGTTGTCTTATTTAATCACTATCCCACACCGGTTTTTATCGGCCACCCCCTCAGACATACACCGTTTTCTGTCTTTGTTGACGCTATTCCCCGTCGGACGTGACTACAATCGTTTCAGCTTGCCGATGATTCCACTGGGCACGGAAGTTTACTAAATATGTCTAAATCTGCACTTTTGGATGAAACCGCGGTACATTGCTGAATTATGTAATATACATTATCTAAATAAATTATATATATATATATATATATATATATATATATATATATATAGATAGATAGATAGATAGATAGATAGATAGATAGATAGATAGATAGATAGATAGATAGATAGATGTATTGAGTGTAGGATTTGTGCATCTTACTTTAACTAATCATCATGTAGGACGCAGTAAGAAAATGCAGAAAAGAAGTCCCAACACATCCATTTATTAGGGACAAGTCAAGTCCAGCAACTTTGAAATGCATTTTTCTCTAATCTATAATTCAAATGTCATGATGCTAGCGTGAGGCTGTTCTTCTTATTTCAAATGTGGCTGTCCCAACAGATGTTCGTCCGTGTTGCCACAGGTCTTCGTGCTTGTCATTCACTGATCATTTCTTTCCAACTGCACACCTAAGCGCGGCCATGCTTCAAATTTCTCTATCACTTAAACAGACCTGGACGCTATCATTGCAGTTGGATTTCTACTGGTGCAGAAAAACAAACAAAACAGTGTTTAAATGATAAATTATTAGATAAGTAATATTATAAATAGTATTGTAGAATCATACACAGTCTAATTTATTGTTATAAGACTTAATATTTAAATGTGTGATCATTATTTGTATTACTTATCAATATTATACTTTAAAAGTGAAGTGTAATAGTGTTTGCTAGCTACTAGTGTGTACGCTGTGTGATTGACACATATATCTGAAGAACAGTCTATGCACTTATGATACGTAAATATTTTGTAAAATACTTGCACAAATGGGGCTGTATGGGATCACTGGCCCTAACTCGTTCCAATGCTAAGAATAATTAAAATAATATGAGGTTTGCTTTAAAAACAGACAAATGTACTAGGGTTGACACCAAAAGAAATCAACTTTGTCAATCAATTACATGTCGAAGCATGCACGATTTGAAGATAAAGAAATATAATATGAAACGACACATATCATCTCTACTTATCGGAAACACGTTCCTCGGCTTATTGCTTTACTAGGAGTTCATACTTACGTAATGAAGCCACATGAATTTAATTAAGTAATGTTGACGTCAAATGATTACGCAAGCTGACCCAGGGAATCTGCAACGATTGCTTACCTTTCTGATATTTAACTAAATATTCCTATGCAAGGGCACTTGCTGCAGAACTCTTAGCTGCGACAGACGTAATCACACCTAGAGAACAATAGGACGGCAAGCCAGGTAACATAACAAGCATAGTAAAGCAGGTCACTCCAAAAAGCTACAGTGAATGTAATATAATTTGAGTTAAAGTCGTCGGACTTTTCATATTGCTATACATATACTTGCATCCGAAAAACTTATCAGGAGAACATCGTCGCCGATGACTATCATCTGTAATGTATACTAGAGAAATGTCAAGGATATACAGTACCATCGACATGTGAAAAATTCTTAGATGTAATCAGAAATTTTACAATAAATAAACAATATGTAAATACAACACACAATACTGTCTGCCTCTGACATGAACGAATTTAGCATGCCACTCCAGCTTACGTCATCCAAACGAGAGCTTTCCTTAAAACTGAATAACATATACACAGATATCCTCAAACTGACATAAATTCTGATTTTGTTTTTTCATTCGCAATTAATTAAGGAACATGTGTATCAAAACTAAACATAACACTATCATATTTTGTCGGGCGTCTTAAATGCGATAATACCTTCTGTAGTGACTTTGATGCAATCTCGTATGTCGTCACCTTGTATGGGAGGAGAATTCTTTGTCGCAGGGTTATATGGCCGTGTAGTGGAGACGACATCACGCTGCGTTCTTTGTTTCTGTTAGCTGGGAAATATTCCACCCCCACGATGTAATTTGTCTAGCATAAAGTATAATCCCTTACTATGCTGGAATACATTGGCTGGCAGAAGACAAGCATATGTCGAAATAAGATCACCCTAACTCGTAGATAAAACAGTATTTTTACCAACTCATGGTAAATGATGATTTCTGAATTTCATAGTGCAATGCCCCACATGGACACTAGCACCTATAATTATCCTAACTTTTTTTGCAGGACCCCCATCACATTGTTACATTATCACTAAAACGCATACCAATTAA
Organism: Sepiola atlantica; assembly: GCA_963556195.1. Lineage (NCBI taxonomy): Eukaryota > Metazoa > Mollusca > Cephalopoda > Sepiida > Sepiolidae > Sepiola > Sepiola atlantica. Next base: position 7,339,570 of record OY744515.1, read on the forward strand.
AAAGAAAAACATTTAAAAGTGTTTTGTATACTAGTAAACCATAAACTCAACATTATTTATGAGTTCCCTTGTCATCATTTTTGTAGCTCTCATTGCGTATAATGTGTCAGCGCTTGTAAACTCTCCCGCTTTCATAGGTGTTGTTAGTCATCATTTTAAAACTGGTGATCTCTCAGGGAAATGATCGATATCATCTACGGTTATATACTGATTTTGTTCTGCCTGAAGTTTAAATATATTGCATCACTTATTTTTTCATAGTCCATTTCCCTCAACAGGTAATAGCATTCAAACCTTTAACCATTCAAACATCTAACCATTCAAACCTCTAACCATTCACACCTGTTACCATTCAAACCAGATTTACCAATAGAATGCTTCTTCCCATAAATTCTTTGTTGTTCATCAAGGAAGAATAAGCTATTGCAATTCTGAGGTTATAGATCCAATATCTTACATGATTATTCACCGATACATTTTAGCATATTATGTTGGTCATATTCGAATTTAAGTAATTAAACTTACCCCCATTTTGATAGTATCGTACACATACATTTTATTCGGTCTAAATATAAATGCAGTTGATTTCTATTGGCCATAAACACAACATATAGCACTGCCTTCACCAAAGATAGAATATTACCCAAGAAACGGTCATGAAGTTTACTAGAAATATACACTATTGTCTATTAATAACATACACATCTCTATAATATTATAACTTATTGTGTTATGTAGTCCATTGTGTTGAATATGTCCGGAATAAAAAAAAAACAATGTCAAGAGTTTAAAAGATCAATAAGTCATGCCCAGGTACAATTTTTAGCGGAGGTCGAAAAACGGAAGAGTTAGAGCAAGTCCCAAATAAAATGCAGTGTAGAAAACGACTAGATATATGTATCACGTAGTATTATAAGGAAAGGGCGGCGTGGCATTTGTTTTAAACGCAGTGAAAATTTCACCAAGCATGCTTTACCTTTATAGATGTATGGATGGCGATTTAGCTAGAAAATCGCCATATTTATCACCTCTATATTTATTTAAGAATAAAATCAAGTTGTTATTGTTTATTGAAGGAGAAAGTTTGTTGTTTGGCATTGAACGGTATTATTTGTTAAACCAATCAGTTTAATTATCATAGCTATCTCGCATATTTATTCCATCAGAACAGTATTACTTAATACGGACGATTATTAATGTAATAACAAATGAATAGAAATTAATTAAATAAAGTGTGTATGCATATAACGTCGAGTGTATTGACGAAAACTACTAAAAACACACTAAAAAACGCGCCTAATTAATTAAAGAAAATTAAGTCCAAACAGAAATGCATATTTGTAGATATTATGTTCTATACGGAACTATTTTAAAACTCATGAATGTTTGAATTATTCTCAGCTTTATTCAATGTTACTTCATTTTGCCATAAAATAGGGATCGACTTATTATTTTATAGAAGAACAATCAAGGGACTTAACTGTGATTGCATTAAGCACAGTTTGCAATATAAAATAGAAATAATCTTACATAAATATGTGTATTTCTCTGTCGTAAATGCCTTGCTCTGAGATGAGTAGTCGATATGTACAATTCCTAACAGATAGACTAAACAAATAAATAAAGTAACAAATGCCGAATCAAACTTCCATCCCATGACAGAGGTAATAACATATCCTTCCTTTTTTCTTTCTTGTATCGTAGTTGTTGCATACGGGGATCGAGCTATATCCTTTTGTTTAAGTAGTCGTTCTCTCTCTTTTTCTTTTATTTCAGTTTTCCCTCCACTCAACAGCGACCTCTTCCGTTGACTTCTTGCGAAAATCCATTAAGGAAAGCTCACCATCAAGCGACTGGCGCCGAACAAACTGGCAGTCTTTGACGTCGGCCATCATTTACACTGACAATCTCGAGGGAAAGAAGGCCGGCTGTGCATGGCGGCCATCTTGTGGTGCGTAGGTGGACACTCTATGCTGACAAGCCGCCATCATATTTCGCTTCAGATGAGCGATCTCCTTTTTATGGGTTGGCCCGAAGGGAGAGAGGGCTTGATACTGTGAAGAATGTTATCAAGTCCGCTAGGTTTCTTTCTTTATTTATACAGCATTTTCTCATAAGGGAGTGACATTCTTTGTATTATCTAATTCTTATTTCTCAAAGTTGCGTTGGTGTTCACACAATTATAAAAGCACTAGTACGAATAAGGTTTGTGAGTTAAACATTTGAATCTTGATCACGTTACATAGTGTTCAACTCCTGTTGATTTATTACATTAACATTTTCGTATGTACAGAAAGACATATAGCAAGCTTTGAATCATGCAAATTATTCAGACTAGCGTTCTCATATTTGATCTTATTCAAACAACTATTCAGCCGATGTACACTCGAACCGTTTTCAGGTGTGTCTTGTCGCTTTCAAAAACCTTGATGTCAAACGCGACAACTCGACGGAATTTCGAACTGAACATTTTATTAGTCAATAGTTTTCTCCAGATCCATTAGCCATGACTTGATAGTAGTATTTCTTAATGATATTCTTAGTAGTGTCTCTTCCGAGGATTGAATCATTAATATGTTGTAGAAAACTGGAACACGGGTGTCGGGACTAGAAGACTAAGACAATTATTACTATGCATAATACCCTACAACCGACCATACCGAAAAAAGGAAAGGCGCATGACGAGTACTCGTAAGTATAGAACACTGTCTGTATGACACAAGAGATAATTCTGAAATACGTTATTGAGAACAATAAATACTTATCATCGCAATAGTAAACACCAGCTAAATAAACAATGCAGAGAACAATGTAAGTGGAAACAAAAAGGTGAGAAGAGAAAAATGGGAAGAGAAGCAGCTGCATGGAGAGTTTATACGAATAAGTATAGAGAAGCTGTGAAAACACATCGACATTGCTAAAAAAATACCCAGTAACAGACACACGTGATCTCTGCTGATAGCTGCTAAGAAAAAACTCTCAGAACAAACTATATCAAGGAAAAATAGACAGACCCCAGAAAGTATTAATTGTAGACTCTGCGGAAGAAACATTAACCACCATTATAAGTGAATGCAGAAAACAAGCTAAAAAGGATACAATAATAGACACAACTGCGTTAGAAAAACCATTCGACTGGAGACTATGTTCAGGATTGCAATTTAAAAAGCAAACAAATGATAAAAGCGCTAATCAAAGCATGGAATACAACAATCAGAAACTCGTTTGAGACATAAAAGTGACATCACAGCAAAGAAACTGGTAATGATGGTCGTCAATAAGAAGGAAAATCGTATATGTCGTCTGGTCAGAAGATCTGATTGAAGACCAATGAGGCATGAAAAAACAAAACAAATGCATATAACTTGTCACATAACTGAAAAGAATTTGACATGTGAAGAAAATCGCTATAACAGAAATAATTGTTAGAGCACTAGGAACAGTATGGAAAAAGTTAAAAATTCGGAAAAATTAGATTAAAGAGGAATGTTTAGACTATCACAACGCACGGCCATGAGAAAAACAGCAGATAAATGATGACAATTCTTTAATGAGGAAACGACCTCACATAAACAACAAAAGTTTACCAGCCAGAGAAAAATGGATAACATACACATATATATCGTAATGCAAGCCTCGGCTGCTAACAGAAAAAGTTGTCATGATTGTTCAAATATGATAGAAGCACCAATGAGGGAGAGCAACAAGAAGAGATTCACTGGAAAAAGTGCGAGAGTGCTTATTGTAATTGAAATTCAATAAATATTACCTAGGTAATATTTATTTATTATAAATACCACATTCCCAAATTGTATCCTCTGACGAGAAGAGTATTATCTTTTAAAAACACATGGTTTAAGGATTAATGTAACTCCTTGCATCTGAACTTTCGATGTAATAACATGTGTATTAATTGTATGTAACTTTATGTAATTTTATGTAACATTATGCAATTGTTTATCTTCATTTTTCTTTCTTTAAAATTGATTGCTCTACTCAACGTATTGAGCTTTACTTTATCGAGATAGATCACTTGACGATACTTCCCTTATCGTTAATTCTATTATTATTAGCATATACATATATATATATATATATATATATATATATATATATATATATATATATATATATATATATGTGTGTGTGTGTGTGTGTATTTTAATGTATTTTGATCATTAAATATCAACGTATTTTAAAATTAAATCCTTCTATTTATTATAGTGGTTTACAACTGTTTTACGGCAGTGTTTATTTACAATTACACAATGCATAATATTTTGTTACACTTGAATATCTTTATAACTACATGTGTGTACGTTAATCGTCCTCAAAATCGATTGGAACTGTTAACAGTCAAATAGTGTATCTTCTCTTTATAATTCCTATATTTCTCAACGCAAAAACATGATGTTTTAGCACACATATATTAATGTGTATTTATATATCGTGTGTATATTTATTATATACTAGATCGCGCTTGACCCGTTGAGTTAGTATTCGTTATATCTCTATTTATATACTAAAATAAACAAATATATTATCATATGAGTGGAAAGTGTGTGAAAGATAAAGGAGAACGATGAAGATAGAGCGTCTATTATTACACTTCTATGTATTTAGATATTTATTACTTTGTGAAAATGTAACCGTGAATATTTTAGATTGCTTTCAAATGTCATAATAGAATCTGCCTTACTAATATTTATTCCACTCTGCATATCTTACCATCGCCTGTTACCGCCTCTTAATCTCTTCAATCTTTCTATTTTATTGTTACATCTTTGTTCTAACCAATGTTACCTTGTTTGCTTTTCCTTTTCATTTTTCGAACCCTCTATCACCACCTTAATCATTAATATACCAACAAATAAAACCAGCATCATAACTTAGTAATACATGCACATATTATGAAATAAGAGCAGCTGTTTCGTGTGTTCCACTTCACAAGTGAGTGTAACTACGTTAGACGTATTTTACGGACACAGCTTAACTAATGACGTCACAGTCAACATTTTCATATTCTACCAAATTCTGTGAGATATAGTATCATTATGTATACTATAACCACCAACAGACAAATAGATAAATTAACAGATTTCCTGAACATTTCTATCTGTTCTTTCTATCGCATTTGAACTGATTCATAATACCGCTTTATCAAACGTCACTTGTGGCAGCGGTCGCTATAATATAATGAATATTAATCTGTTAACGCAAAATATATCAAAGGTGCGATCAATCCTTTTGGGACTCGCTTTTTCCTGCAGCAAAACGGTGATCGTGTCTCTGTGAATTCTGGTATATCTCACGATAAACGTCACATTGTATTGGAAAGAAGCCAAAATAAATTATGGCAGATTGGTAAAGGGTTATTGATATATGCGATATCAGATGAAAGTAATGGAAGATGAGAAGCCAGCGAACATCGATGTCCAGGGAAAATATTAGTTGTCAGACAGCACGATACTCATGTAAACATTATTAAAAAAGTAATGAAAGGTACAAATAATTAAAACTGTTCATAAATTATAATTTATTTTTTATTACCATTAATTACATTTCATTGACAAGCTTAAGGTCAGTGAAGTGCTTGTTCTGTTTTTCGTACTTAGCTGATAATAACGAATTTCAAAAACAAACACATACTGACTGAGCTCAGGGTAAACCGATTCTTCTATAATTTTCCTGTTTCTTGTTAAAATACCGACATCAAGTGCTTTCTTCCTTCAATACTTAATAGTTAATTTTTGCCCTCATATTAGTTTACCCCAAGCTAATATTAAGCCCATCAGAATGACTTAACTAACTTAAGTACTTTCAATAATCTGATTCCTGTTCTCCATATTGACAGAAGAGTGAAACTCAGAGACACAAGTGGATAGGAAATAATTTACTATTTATATCTAAAATGCACACGAGATAACACCAAAATCAATACAAATTAATAATATTAAAAGTACAAATCAATAAATATATCAGTCATATTTAAAGCATGCAAAAAATACTTAGCTAAACTTTGGCGAATCTATTCAATTTTAAGCGCCATGTCTTGCCGGCATTATTTATAAGCCGGCCACTTTCCAAATGACCCTGTGAAAATGAAGATACGATATATTTATATATATATATAATTATTCATAAATAAACATTTTTTTAATGTTAAACCTGCAATCGTCAGTATGGGATGAGAAAATGCATGCAGATAACACAGTTCGAACCCCGATATCAATGCCCTGTTTAAGTTTCATACCAATGCTACACCACGCATTGTCTAGAAATCGGAAGTAAATTAGCATCTAAATAGTGAGCACGCATACGGACGCACACACACACACATACGCGACTTCGTTCTTGGAGACGACAAAAAGCAATAACAAGTATTAAATTTCAAAAGAAATCCGGCGCACCCTAGGAGGCTGGGATGACCGATGGGTCATGGATGGGTAACACGCACTTGACCAAGAGAAGCAGGAAAAATGGCAAATAAAAAATAAAAAATAAAAGATACCCACACACCCGCAAACCCACGCATGCGCAAAAACAATAACACATTCCTCAAATGAAACAACATTTGCTCAAATCGAAAGACATTTCTTCAAATGGATTTTCATATCTGATGAAAGCTGAACACCGCTTGAAACGCGTTATATAAAATTATAAAATGGTAAAACAACAAAGTAATAAATAAATGTTGAAAAAAACATTCTACAAATGTTGGTAGCCTTACTCCTTTACATATATACTTTTCTCTCGTTGGAACTGCACTAATACTGCACTACCCTCTTTTCTATATATATATATATATATGTATATACACGTATTAATTTATTCTATTTATCTTCCTCCCACAGGGTAAGATGTGACACAAGGTCGGGAAAGTGGGAAAAACTAGCGCTCGATAATTTGAGAACTCTGGCTATTTAAAATTTGCCTAAATACTGCTACAGATAATCAGGTCGAATCGACACGATGCCATCGGTGGATTTGTTTCTTATTATAAGCAAGCCAAAGGAAACATTGAGTTTCGGTCTGGGATCACGTCAGGAATAAAAGCGATGCCATCATGTTGGTTTCAACTGACCCTCCGTCACACTATCAATACATAAATATATATAATGTTACAGAAGTTTAGAAAAACATAGTACATTGGATGATTTATTTCTACCAAAACTAAACGCTATATATATATATATATATATATATATATATATATATTAATATATGTGTGTGTGTGTATGTGTGCGGGTGTGTGCATATGTATGTTTCTGTGAGTTTTCTGTGAAAATAAATTAAATAACTTTCTGTTTTATTCATCAACTTTCAGCAGTCGTGTGTCATACCCAGGAAAGATGAATGTGATGGCTTGAGTAGTTGATAAGTTTTAGAAAAAGGTTAATCACATAAACGTTATATACGAATGATAGCGTGGTGGTGATGGTGTGAATTAGAGGCGAACACGTTATCCAAGAATGTCAGAGGCAGTAAAGTGTCATGTACGGAATATATTTTATTTAACTACAAGATCGAAACATAACAGGTCCTACTACTGAGTTTAAGTGAAGTTGTGAGTAATGAAAACTAAGGGTTTACTCTACACTTTACAAAGCTTAAAGATCAGTTTTAGTCATATAATATTATTAATAGTAGTATAATTTTGAAACCATGTGATACGTTGTTATCACTAGGGTTCTACTAAGAAGATAACGTGCAATAACTCCAACATTATTTTTAACGTAAAAGTATGTATTATTAGTAGGAACAGTAGTCATATTAACATTGCTGGCAATATCACACCCGCGACAAGGGTGTTTCCCTTCAGATGTCTGCAAGTATTGGACAAGCGATTCATGTCAATAAGCGGTGGCATATATACATGAAATGCACTAGACTAATTTATATTAAATTAACATATATGATTGAACCACACTAACTTAGTTCATTAGTAATAAACTGATTCAACAGATTAAGCTCAACAACCAATAAATGTTATATGAAGATGCGGAAGCTGCTCATCATATAGACTTGGTTTATCTCCTCACAAATATTTCTTCAAAAACGTGCTTTTATTATTAAACACTTTAAAGTATTACTACTTTGTTACCTGATTGATACGTTTTTTTTGTATGCGTTTGCTGAGAGACCCAGGAACTCAAATAGAGAAATACGCGGAGGTTGAACGTTGAGTTGTAATTTCGAGCCGGTACAAACTGTAACGACAGAAGTAAGAAAAACATATAATATTTTGATCAGATTGCAATTAGGTAGATTTAAAATGTATTCATTTTAATTATTTTTGTTTAGTTATTTTTAAAAGTTGAATAATTATATGTATTGTAAGTCGCGTTACCATTCTTATTTTTTTGTTTTACTATGTTACATTCGTATGACACACCTGGCATTTAAAAATAAAAGGTTTCGTTAAGGAGGGTGGAATTTTCTGCAGTATGCTTAGAGCTTATATGTGTCCAGAATACAGAGATTAAGAGAGACAGATCAAATATGATATAGATTATTTTAAATTCCACACACACAGCAAGAGATGAGGCGTCACTTATGAACGAATTTAACTGGTTGCCACTAAGCAGATTTTCGCTTAACATGCGAACAAGACGTGACAGCCAAGTAAATGGCGGTAATGTCGCTATCAGAAGCTGCGCAGAAGCAGTTCAAATGCTGCTTTATGAGCATAAAGTCTGACAATGAATCCGAAGTGTTTCTCAAGTAGACAAGAAGCTTTCGAAATCACTGGTTAACCTAATCAGGTAGTGAAACGAAAAGCAGGGAAAAGTTGATTTAAACACGAAGCCAATTATGGAAAATTCGCTTTAGAAACTATTGTCGGCCGAATTAAATTATGCCACGTAAGACACATCATGGATAAACACGCTTGGCTTTCTTAAGTTAAATACGGTTATACCTACTATCATTATTTTTAGTTGAATCCACGGCCCTCTTTTAATGTGGTGCTAGGTGTGTGTGTTTCAGTTTGCAATTGCAATTTGATCGCTTAACGCTCATAACGAATGGATCATTTTATATCGCCTCCTAGCATATCGAAGAATCACTGTTCGTCGTCTGTCTGTCACATTTAGGTTTGAAATAACAATTTTGTCGGTCTGGCAATACTCTGTTTGAAACAGTTATCTAAACTACCAGTTTCATAGGTCTGTGACACTTAAGTTCGAAATATAATGTTCATCGATAATCATAAATGAACGCTTCCTATTTTAA
>OY744515.1:7353803-7361303 GCA_963556195.1 Sepiola atlantica
ACACGGTAAATAACTTAGACTTAACTCTCAACCTCGCACTTAATACTTTCATACCATTCCATAAACCCAACTAAACCTTTTAGTATGTCCATATGTACTAGAACTATCCTTACTTCATCATGCGCTCTTATTTAAAGAATAACTCTTAATTTTATCAAGATGCTATCAGAAATGTGGGTTACATACCTAAACTCTCGGACAACCATACATAAATGTAAATAACCTGGTTACAACCAGCTAATGTTAAACAATTATAACCTATAATATGGCAATGAATTGCATACCAACACCTGTTAATTGTAGTGGCTGAATTAATGAGGATAATAGACATTTACGTCAACAATATGCTAGAAGTTAACATTTTAAGCCTTACCTATTATCATGACAAATAAGATTATCATTACCAGTATAATCATTATCTCCTTCATACGTTTCATATTAATTATAATTAATAATATCTTATTATTTATAGTAAAAGTTGTACTAATAATATAATATATAATTATTAATATGAGTGTATATATGATTACTATTCTTTATTATCTATAAGTATTACTACTGATTTAATTGCTATACGCATTGCAAGTATTCCGATACTTCCCAATGTAACAATGCTAATTATATAGAATATTTACTATTACTATGTTTTTCTGGTATAATTATTATAAATTTTACTTTGATCAATATTATTATTTCTTGTAGTAGTATCATATGATATAATATAATACAACAATTACTATGATTATTTTTATAAGTATTATTACTTTTACTAAAATAGATATAATTACTATTAGAATAATAATGCACATGAAATAATTGTTGCACTAACACAATATATGTTTCACTCGTTCTCTGTTATACTCTAAAACATGTTTTTGAAGTATGTAAATGGTGTTTTGTTCACACAATTGTTTTGTTGATGTTCTAAGTATAACATCCTGTAAAAGTAAGGGTGAATCATATATATATATATATATATATATATATATAAATAAAAAATGATTCCTGTCTCGGAAACGATCGTACGTCATCCCGTTGTAGACATCCAATTCTTGCATTTATACACTGACTTTTTAAATATTACAAAATATTTTAATAAGATATAGAAAACTTAAACTCTCAATGTTAATATACTATTATTTATAAATATAAGAGCTGAAAAAGGCAGGTTTGAACGTCAATTCATGAACACATCTTATAGATTAAAAGATAATATTTTGGTAAACAAGAAAAGGAACACACTTGTTGACAAGGCTGTGTTGAGTACCTTAGTGTGTATGTATATGTATATATATATATATATATATATATATATATATATATATATATAGTAAGAGAGAGAGAGAGAGAGAGAGAGAGTAAGAGAGAGAGTGAGAGAGAGAAATAGAGAAATAGAGAGAGACAGAGGCAGAGAAAGAGAGGGAGGGGAGAGAGAGAAAGAGATATATATAGTCATATAAATATATATGTAGATAAATAGAAATATATATATTTTAAATAGTGAATACGATTGATGATAATTGAATTATCGTTTAATAATAATCTATCGTGATAATACGAAGCTCAATATATGGAATAGTGCAATCAATTCGAGAGAAGAAAGATGGGAATGAAAAATTGCAAATATACAATAGTTATTAGAACATCAGAAGTTTAAAGCCAGCAGCCTTATACACGTAATCCATAAATTTTCAAAGATAACCTCTTTTCATCAGACGATAGATCATAAGTCGACAATATACTTGTAAATATTATCGGCCAAATTTAACTTTGTAAACAAATTATACACAAAGTAAAAGACTATAGATAAGGAGTTATTTAGTAAGATAAGCACGTAGAGTAATCGTTGACCCCATCAAACCATACGTAAAAAATAAAACAGCTGTTATATTGAAAATTAATGTTTAACAAAAAATTCAAAAAATGTTTAAGAGTTTAAATATTGTTGTTAGGTACCTGATTTTTTTACGGCTGTTCGTAGAGTCTTAATTCTAATGGCTGTGCAATAGTCCGATAGTAGAACTTATACGTTTCACAGGGTTCAGAATGAAGTTGTCAGTCAGAGTTCGATGTATATCAAAGTGTGCATTACAAAAAAATCAAGCTGCCTGGTTGATCAGTGGTTCGATATGGTACACAAATAGATTTAGAGCACATAATTTTTTTAGCCGGTGTAGATTGAAAGTATTGCATGTATGTTTATATGCTTGAATATGAGTATTAGATGTTGTTAGTAAGGGAGTATAGACAAGAGATTCGACAGAGGTGTAGGGAATCAAATAGAGGTTCGCTGGTATGTATATATACTTACACATATATATAGACCCACATATACACATACATATACATCCATACATATATAATTATATATATATATATATATATGTATATATGTTTATATATATACTATATATATATATATATATATACGTATATTAAATATACGCACGTATACTACTGTACAAACATATCTTCCTACATGTTCTATTTAAGTAGCTAATGACATGGGGTGGGTTAGAGTATAGGTGATTTACTCCTAGATTTTCAGTGTAAAGCTGTAGGGTATTTATTGATGGGTGGAGTTAACTTTTTATATTTTGCGAGGTGAATAAGTTTATATAAGGTGTGAGGATAGATTGGAAATATATAAAAAAGTTTGATGGAAATGAGTGCTTGTCTTGCGGTCCGCGTTTTAGACGTCAATGGCTATGATTAATAATTTTACGAATTATCTTGACACATTTATTCCAAAATAAAATCATTTATGGGAAAGGTTTACAAAATGTATTTTCTGCAGAGTAATAAAGTCATATTATGGTCGTATTCATCGTTGGTTTATGTATCAAAGATGTATAAGATAATTACATGTTTTAGGAGTGATTGGTAAGTGAAAATTGATATATACATCACACGCGAATGAACGCCGATACAGATAGATGGGGTGTCATTTCGGACATTCTCTGACACCAGCAGGTAGGTATATATACACATTTTCGCATATACAAGATACACCCATACGCAACATATACACATCTATATACATAGACATGTACACACATTAATACATACATGCATACACACATACACATATATACATATAGATAGATACACCCATATATGGACACACACACATACATATATATATATATACATATATATTTATATATACACCTACACAATACACATACATAACCCCACTCACATACACACATATACCGGACAATATCTACGCATGTATATATATATGTGTGTACAGATATTCTTGACCATGACCAGATCGTAAGACAAACCCTCATTTTCATCAAAATATCTTCATATCTTTCTAATCTGCTCCCCCACTCTATATAAACTTTTTCACCTTTGCAAAATATAAACAAGTCCCTGTCCCCAACAGTATATATATCTTACAGCTTAACGCTGACGAACTAAGCTTCAATCACCCATATCGTAACCCTTATTTGTTTTGCTACTAAAACAAGATGTAAAATATATGTTAGTACAGTAGTATATATGCGTATATTTGATGTACGTATACAAACAATACTTTCAAAACACACCGACTTAATGAATATCGGCTCTAAATCCATTTTTACCCTATCTAAACACTGATGAAAACAGGGAGCTTGAGGTTTTCGTGATGCACACTTTATTATACATCTAACTCTGACTGAGAAACTTCATTCTGATCCATGTGAACCGTATAATTCCAATATTGGACTAATGCACATTCTAGGAAATTTAACTTTACCAACAAATACGCTTCCTAACAACAATATTTAGACTCCTAAACAATTTGCGTATTCTGTTTCAAACATTCATTTACCATATAACAGCTGTGTTATTTTTGACGTGTTTGTTTTTATGACGTTGTCTACCCTCACTCTTGTATCTTTACAATTCTGTATTCTCATCTTTCATCTCTAGAATTGATTGCTCTATTAAATATATTTAGTGTTATATTATCACGGTAGATTATTATTGAACGACTATTCAATTATGTTTAATTTTATTCAGCTCCCAAAAATTATTTAAGGTAAAGGTAAAGCTTCTCCTATCTAACCTGATATGTCTAGTAAGGAATTTCTCCAACTTTCAGCTAGAAATACCCCCATCATATCGGAATAAAGTTAGACACACAGACTCATCTAAGCGTTGCAGACAATTATGATGAATGTGAGATGAACCTAAATGTTAAGAAAAACAGGTAAAAACCGACCACATATGACACACATCTCCCAACAGGAATCCAGTCTCCCTATTTATTCATATAGAGAACATACAAAATAGACAGAATAGTTGTTCCTCAATATCGCTTGAAACCCATATATTTCCCCAAATTGAATGACTATTTAGATGAATTCGCAAATGACTCATTCAATCTTGCAAGGACAATTTAATTCAGAAAACGTTAAACATTCTCAAATCCGATTGTAAAGAAAATCAACAATTTTGCTAAGAAAGTAAAAACAATACCGAATGTAATATTTCCAGCGGATAAAAAAACTATTATACACTAGATTACAACTTTACAGTGATTTAATTTATAAAGAACTGAACAAATGTTACAAAATCAAACTACCACAAACTCTGAACATTATAAACAAAGAGGCTAAATCGCTGCTAACGTCCTTGTACATTACTACTCACGCTAAAATATCAACCCCAAGATTCTCCCTTAAGACCACAACAAACTGGCATGACAAACCTCTAATTAGGTTAATTTTCTTTACTAAATCGGACATAGGAACTATCAGTAAAAAAATGTAAACATAATTATACCACCCATTAAAGAAAAATGTTCTTCTAATTATGACAATCTTCCGACACCGTGATTAATTGGTTTCTTAACCTTAAAGATACATCAAGACTAACTTTTATAACTGTTGATATAAATAACTACTGCCAATCGATACCTCCAATCCTCATTAATGAAACACTAATTTTAGTAAACAATAACTCTGACCTCACGAATATAGAAATCAACATAATATTAGTAGCTAGAAGATCCATACTTAGCTTTGACAATTAATATTGGACCAGGAAAGACGCCCCTAATAATTTCGACGTTGTTATGGCGGGCATCTGACTCTGGTCAAGTTAGAGATCTAGGCGGGATTTCCTCCTGCATGAACTCAGACATAAATTCAAAAATATCCAGGGAGGCTTGTATAGAGATGATGCCCTTTTTGTTTCCAAAGAAAGACCCAGAATGTACAACATATCTATTGACCTTCTTCAATAATTTCGGCTTCTGAATTACCATTGCCCCAGGGAGAAAACATCCAATTTTCCTTGACGTTGCACTAAACATTAACTCTGGATCCTACTCCCGTTATTACAACCCCAACCTGACTCTATTATATGTGCATAAATATTCCAACTACCCTACATCTATCATGAAGTCAATAATCCCATCCGTCTCAAATAGAATGTCTAAGCTATCAGCAAACAAATTAGCATTTGACCAAAACTCTAATAATCATAATAATGCCTTAGTGAACTGAGGCTACTCTAATAAGATAGGAGGTCCACACACCCAGGATTTACCTCCCCTCTTTGGGGAGGAATAAGTTTATTACTTACTACCGGGGAATGCCGACGGGGCTGCCCAGGCAATTTACTTGTGGAAGTAAGATAAAAACTGGCCTTGTGTCTAACTCCTGGAAAGGAGTAAATCAATATTCTGATAAGATAACATGCAAGCAGGAACACAATACACATAAAAATGACCGCTCAATATCAGTACACACTATATGACGCACCACCATAGACACCCCAGACATAGAGCTAATACCAATGACACTAATACGAATCATATACATAACATCAATAACAGCTAAGATAACGAACCACTCACTTCTGGAGAAGTGGACACACTTGTTAAACCTTAAATTAAAAATCAACATAAACGTTTGAAGAGTAAGAAACGCGTCTGCTTGTATTCTCCATGCAACAATAATGTTAAAACAAATATCCCTAAGTAATTATTCAAAATAATTTAAAATAAACATTTAAATGCCCATAAATCAGTACACACTCCATCCCCACTAACGATTGTAATTGTTATAACCCACCATTAGGCTAACTTAATAATAACTGCATACAGTAAGATGTGTTCTATGAATACACATTAACCAAATTATCCCAACACACCTCTAATCTCAACAATATGAATAAATCCCCATCACCCCACCCAATGCCAGTATCTAACAGCAGAAACATGCACCCAAACAATCACCCCAACACCCGCCGACAGAAATAACGTGATTACTTATACAACAAGTAGACCTGCTTTATACATCTCCATATGCTCCACTTCAGAATCATTAAAGAGCCGCATCTCCTCCCATATGTATTCATTCAACAACAACACAAATAAAAAACCTCCCTAACAAACATAGTCAAATATTTAAAATCAAATAATACTCCATTCTCTCTAAAATGCTCGATCCTGAAGAACATCATGAGCTTACACCCCAAGCATTAAACATTGCCATCCTTGCACTTCTGAAACACTCATGATAATGTCCACCGCAAGAGAGAAGAATATCGTTAAGTCAAGAAATGAGATAAATACATACTAGTGATATATAAGAACATTTTAATACGGCCCATGTATAACCCCAATCGACACCCCATCACATCCCCCATATTTTCGACTCATTCTGATAATATAGAGATCCCGTGATGAAACATTTTTCGTGCCCCAATGTAATCATAACACACGTGATTTGTACAATTTGATATTTCAAATTACTTATCTTAAACTATTACATAATCCCGTTAACCTACAACTGATTGCTATTAATTCGGATCGTCCATTTGCCTATGCGTGTCTATCACCTCCAAAGGTTTACTTGGGTATAAGGGGAGCATATGTGTACACATATACATACATGCGTAGATGGTGTTCGGTATCTGTGTGGGTATGTCTGTGTATTTGTATGTAGGTGTATATATGAATAGGTATATGTATATATGTATGTATATATATGTATGTATATATGTGTGTATATGTGTATATGCATATATGTGTTTGTGTATATGCATGTATATGTGTTCACGTATGTGTACATCTATGTGTATATATTGTGTATGGGTGTATATGTATGAAAATGTCCGAAATGACACGCCAATATGTATGTCTTCATGTGCATGCATCTGTGATGTATATAGCGATCTTCACCTATCGACCCTTCTAAAACATGTAAGTAACTTTAACATCTTTAGTCATAACTCCACAATAAATACGAATATAATCTGACCTTATTACTCAACAGAAAATACCTTAGGAAAACCTAACTAAACTCCCAACAAGAATTTACAGACTACAAATACTATCTATCTTTTTAAATATTGTATTTGAAACACTTTATTTTTAAATAAATTTATTTGGCAAAAAGATTTTTTTTAAATAATTATTTCCCTATAATATTTTTTGGAATAACTTTTAAAGATAATTTTTAAGGTACTAATTCTAGTACTATACCAACAAAACGC
>OY744515.1:7363803-7376303 GCA_963556195.1 Sepiola atlantica
TTCTCAAAATGCTCTCTAAGACCATAACTTTCGCCCATCCACCAACATCACAGCCCCCCCCCTTTCTCTCTACCCATCCTCCTTTCCTTGCATACACCCCCCATACACAAACATCCAACTTACTTTTTCCCCTTCAATCTTGAACCGCAGCCATTTGGTCAAACACCCCCTCCCCCCATCTTCCTCACCTCCCTCTCTGCCATCCACTTTACCCCTGCTCATCCCCCACCTCTTTCTCTTTCCACCAGCCACAGTAGTCCTGGCTCACCCCATCCTTCCATTTCTTCCCCCACTCATTCTTTTCTACATTCATTTCTATTTCTCCAACAAATACGGACGTCCACCTAGCAGTTGGCCACTATTTCATTCTATTTTCCCAATATGTCTACCCTACATGTATCTGTGCTTGCATGACATTTTTTCTCTATTTTATCATCCTGATGAAGTCTTATAAATAAAGACGAAACGTTGATGTACACATAAAAAACATCCATTTTTTGGTTTTCTTTTTTCATTTTCCCATCACGTCGGATTACTTGGATCCTTCTCTTCCCATATATATATATATATATATATATATATATATATATATATATATATATATATATATATATATATATATATATATATATATATAACTGTATGTAGGACTGTTGGTGTGTTTGCACGTATTTATTTCCTTATAATCTTATCAATATGTGTTTAAATAGAATAGAAATAATACAAATATTATTATCAGTATCATTATCATCATGATTTATATTATTATTATTATTATTAGTAGTAGTAGTAGTAGTAGTAGTATTAGTAGTATTAGTAGTAGTAGTAGTAGTATTTGTACTCACTAGGAGTTCTTACACAGATGAGCGTATGTGTAATTTATTGAGGAGATATTATGAAGTGATATTTATTGCAGTTTTTATTTTTTTCGTTCGTGTGTTATATTATGAGAGCCCCGTGTGCCTGGAAGTGGGTAGGTCAACTAGTTTTTAGTGTGAGAAGGGGTGAAATTAGTTCACGTTCGTTGCAGGTCGAAGGGACATCCATTTTGAGACATATATATTGGTCATCAGATTTGGCAATCCCGAGAAGTCATAACAACTAGTGAGACTTGGCCAACTTCAAAGGTGAAGTTTAATAAAGTTCAACCCAGTTCTGGTGATGATCTGTATGACAGGACAAAGGACTGTGACGTACCTCCTTTGTAAGAAATTACGGTTTGAAAATCAGTTACTAGTTTGGAAACGAACGGGACGGTAGACCTTCTCTGGGGGTCCTGAATTAGGCTAGAAGCGGCCCGGACGATTGATAATGTAATCACTCGTCGTAATAGTGCATCTCTGGGAGATCCAATAGCAATTATCGTCGCATCCCCCAGCGAGAAGAACGAATGAGGATCGAAAGAATGAATGGAAACAAAACCCTTTTCGCAACCCACGAATAAAAGATTGAATCTCTCTGAGGAAAATCGTCTCCGCGTTTCTCTTCTGCCTGTCGATAAAATTTATCCACAGATCGAATATCATCAACACCGATCACAGCCAAAGAGGCACCACGAAACCGACGGTATTGACGGCGATCACGACCAGGCGACGATAGAAAATGTAAGGTAACTTTTTTGTGCATAACATCATCTGTAAAACGAAAAAAAGATATTCCTAACAAACTATTTTGAATGAACTATGTTTAACATCCGTAATTTGAAACGTTTAACGAACAGTTGTTTTAACAGAACTAAACATCGAACGATATGCCTAACGAACTATGTTGAATTAACTATGTTTAAAAATCCGTAATTTGAAATGTTTAAAGAACATAATTAATGTGTTATAGGTCGACAGTTTAAAGGCTTTAAATCGTCTTAAAAATGTCGCTTGAAAGTACCTTACGAAATGAATTAAAAAAAGATAGAAACCGCTTAATAGTCTTCTCATAAACTGTCGTATTGTTTTCGATTACGAGAATATTAATGACAGAGCGTTATATAACAAATCCGCCCCCCCCATTTGGTGCTGCGCCCCTTTGAGGGGCTATATAACATATATCCCTTTTAGTGCCGCGCCCTTTTCAGTGACTATGTAACAATCATCTTTTTGTACCGCGCCCCTTTTGCTGAGAGGTTATGTAACACGTGTTGTGGTGTTCTTCGTTTGCCTTTGTTCTCACCCTGTTGTAAATTCCTTGTGACTAGTTATCCTTTGCAGCTTATGCGGGTTGGTTTGCGCATTCGAGGATTAGCCTTATGTGAGCTGTTTTGCTCTTTGCCGTCATTTTATGGTTCCGATGGCCCCTTTAATTTCAATTTATCTTAGTGTTTTCTCGAGGTATTTTGGGATAGTTCCTAGTGCTAAATTAATATCAACATTAGTGTTGCTGTTTTTATTATTGTTATCAGTATAGCCCTCATTATTATTTATATTTTGTGTTATTATCATTATTAGAAGCACTTGTTTGGAAATGGTGTAATAATTCTTGTCATAATTATAGCAAATATTTTTTTTAATGATTGTTTTAACGAAATTAATCTCGATTCACGTTTAAATTAAAAAAAAGAAAAAAGAAAGAACAAAGTTGATACTCAATTGAACCGTCACTTTACAGACCCGTTCACCCTTTGCCCTGAAAAACCGACAAGCAAACTCTACTCGCTATACCTCATCTAAACCTCATCTTGTATATATATATATATATATATATATATATATATATATATATATATATATATATATATATATATATATATACACATATATATATATATATACATATATATATATATATATATATATATATATATATATATATATATAAGGGGACATCGAGTTGATTTGGTATTGGCAAGTTCATAATACGAGTTTACTAATTGGTTCTAAATTTGAATGTATACTTATACACACTACTTATATATATATATATATATATGTATATATATATTCTTTGTATATACTCTAATGTATATGAACGTGATGCGCGAGTGCATATATTATAGTGTTTGCCGTCGACTTGTATATATATATATATACATATATATATATATATGTATATATATATATATATATATATATACATATATATATATATATATATATATATATATATATATATAGTTCGAGAACGAGAACATTTCAGTGGGTAGAGGGATGCGTGCTGGCATCTGATATGATGTATTATTTAATTATTAGTGGTAGTACTTAATAATATTTTGGCATCAGTTGGGACTTTTGTCACTTTGGCGCCGCCATTCTTATCAAATAAACTATGATGATTTATTTCGGTGTATCCAATCGGAAGTTAGTAACCAATTCATCTCACTTTTCGTTTCTTCATTTTTCGTTTTCCACGCCGTACTCAAATCCTTTCAAATTTATACTCTTTTATTCGACATGCGATTAGCATTCCGCAGTTTAGAAAGTCAAAATCATTTTCCATTATTTATTCACTACCATCTTTTACTTTTTCTTTCTCTTTACTTTTCTTTCTTTTTTCCTTATCTACATTCGTTTTATGTTGTTCTCTCTGTCTCTTTTTTATTTTTTTCTACTAATATTATTCTTGTTTACGTTGTTGTAGATGATCGTCACCTCTTTCCCCATCCCAATTTACTATATATATATATATATATATATATATATATATATATATATATATAAACATGTATATACCCTTATTGGCGTCATGTACTTTCTACTGTGTTCGCGTTTTACGTGTACATGAATGCGTACTGTGGTCGGTGGAAGGCCGAATAACGTAAAAAACGGCGAATGCAAATAGACGTGCTGATAGTAGAGGAATAACCTAATTATTTTAAAAAATAGAAACAAATATAGGAAAGAGGGATAGAGAGGAAAAGATGAAAATAGAGAAATTGAGGGAAATATATAGTGAAAGAAGAATTTAATGGAGAAATAAAAAGTTGATCAAAATACATTATTATCAGAAGGAAAGGAAGTACACACACACACACATACATATATATATATATATATATATATATATATATATATATATATATATATATATATATATATATATCACTTTCAGCTGCTCGTGTAAAATACCCGCGGACTCGGTATTTACAAAGTTAAATTCCTCCTTACTTATTAGCTAATTCGCTCTTGACTACACATCAGTGGCGATTTGTGGTCGGGGTTCGAGCCCACTGACCGTAGAGAATAAACTTCCTGCACTGAAGATTGCGTTACCATGAAACATCGATGCCTGTAGGTAATAAATAATAAATATTTATTTATAAATATTATATATATATATATATATATATATATATATATATATATATACTAATGATAATAGTGTAAGTGAAATATCGTAGTGTGATCTATCTCGATAAAATAAAGCTCAATATGTTAAGTAGAGCAATATATTTTAAAGAAAGATGTAGATAAAAAAATGCATAAAATTACATAAATTAATACACATTTTATTAAGTTCAGATGCAAGGAGTTACAGTAATCCTTAAACCATGGGTTTTCAAAGATAAAACCTTTTTCGTCAGTTTTATCTTTGAAAAACCATGGTTTAATGATTAATGTAACTCCTTGCATTTGAACTTTCGATGTAATAAAATGTGTAGTAATTTATGTAACTTTATGTAATATTATACAATTTTTTATCTTCATCTTTCTTTCTTTAATATATAAATATATATATATATATATATATATATATATATATATATATATATATATATATATATATACATATATATATATATATATATATACGTAGGTTTAGTTATGGGACATTGTGAAATCACGTAAGTGTTTAATTAGTATGTGAGTATGTTTTTTGCAGCCGTTATATATATATATATATATATATATATATATATATATATATATATATATATATACGTTCGCAATAAGTAAGTTTCCATTATTTACGATAAAATATTTTTTAAATTATCTAATATATAATAAATACGATCTCATACAAATTACACTTAATGGTACTACTTTTCTGACACAATCACCATGATAGCAATGCTGAATATATTAATGAACGTCTCTTCTGTCATCAAAACTATCTTTATTGGAGCTGCTACCAGTACTCATGCTTCTGCCACTACTGACGATTCTACTAATAACATAATATCCAATCATACTAACTATACTAGCTTTCACCACTAACACATACTTCGTAGAACCAGTGCATTCTGTATAATATATCGACTATAGATTGGAGACCACCATGATTTTTACATTTCTTTTCAGCCATTTAGAAACGCATGAAAATATGAGCTCGCAATATTTAAAGCCGATTGGTTTGACATAAATGCCTAATGTCTCAGCTACTAGCCTCACTCCACCAACCAGCTTTACGTACTGTCACATAAGTCGTCAGTACAACTAAGGGGGACGGACACGCAAAAGTAATTTTCCACAAAAAATTGTGAACATAAAAACACTCGCATTGGCAGTAAACGCACGTCTACACCATTCATTATGCACAGCGTAAAGTATTTGCACTCACTTTAGACATTATACGAAACACTTATCTCACAATTATTATTAACACATGGGACTAGCCTTAAAGAGAAAATAAAACTCAGCACTGAATTATTAAGTTGGATGATTTCTTTAAAAACTGGTAATTCGTGATATATTTAAAAAATAAAGTATAGTTGGTAGTCGCCGTATTTACTTTCACACATCGGTGCAAAAACAACAACACGAACCCGCTCATGGTGTTCCGTAGTTTTATTGGTCTACTTATGAAATTAAACATTGCATGAAGCATTAAGCGCATGCTTAATGTTTGGCAACACCTACGATGAATAGAACCAAATACATTTTATGTTTCCTAAATTATAACTAGAACATGAGTAATGTGCGTCTAATTATTTTCTATGTTCCTTGTCTGTCATACACCTTTAAATTATTGTGTATAGACAGGTATTATCGTACACGCGAATCATTGACAATATATACTATAAAATTAACTCAGAAGCGTTTATGCAAACTAATATTGGTAAGATTATCTGATTCTCGTTACTTACGAGAGAATCAGCGATGTCAGTGGCATTCGCTAGTTAACAAGTTGATCCCAAGTTCAAAAGTAATTTTCAATAAAGAACTCCTTCAAGTGTACTAATGCAAACGTAAATAAAACCTTTACTATAGAATACAAGCGAATAGAGCTTAAATTCGTGGAGCAAAAAGGGCATATTCTTGTGAAAACCTAAGTGCATTTCCATAGGGTTTTAAAATGTAATTTATATAAATTCCAATCAAGTGAAGTTATATTCATCCAAAGTTAACAGTTTATATTGGATTATTTATTCATAGATGATGATTACAGTTAGCACATGCACAATATGATAGGTAGACTTGACCACTTCATGTAAAACGTGGTTGAACGTCAGTTTCTTACAGTGTTAAAGTCACTCAATATATAAGGTTTTCAGAAATAGATGTCCTGAGATATCTCGTTCATCTTTTGAAAAAAAGCATAGTAGCAATTAATTATCATTAAATGATATTGCTAGCCTATTTAATTACACCAATTTACTTGAATATAAAATATCGCCGTTGTATACTTCGCCAAGAATAGATCAGTTTCTTTAAAAGAATCAGGAAAACATATTCATTCCTGATTATCGACAATAACAATATACTTATTGTTCGGAATTCTTTTTAATGAGGATGGATAACTAGTATGATTTCGATTTTTCTGAATGCACTTTAAAGGTGAGTCTTTATATTTACATTTCCAGTATGTAACCATCTAACATATTCACGTTCATCTTATTGAACTTAGGAATTTGAAAATCAGTATGCCGAACTCATAGATCTGGGCAGGGTTATAAATTGAGTCAGTCTGTTAACCTAAGTGACGAGATTGTTTTCCTTTCATTAACTAAGTCTAACTGGTGATAGTTTTTAAGTTTATGATACTATATAGATTGCGGTGGTCGTTATAAAGGTTCCCAAATTCGAAGAAATTCATCTGAATGTGGCCGTATTTTACGGACACGAAAACATTTAAAATATTAAAACAAATATGGGAATATAAGTTTAAATAATTAAAATAATACAAAATATGAAAAGCATTCTTCATAAACGACAACCAGCATGAAATTGTATTCAAGGGCACTCTGCGATTTTTTAACAAGCCCCATGACAACTTACCGACCTGTTCAATTAGTTAAAACATATGCAAAATTATACAACTGTAGTTATTATATGAACACATAAAAACTTAATATATGCTAATAGTTATAATTCCCAATAAAATAGCTCATCAACATTTCTTACAAAAAATATGTACACATCAGATTTACTCTGGATATGTGTTTGTGTTTTCTTCTTAAAAGGGGCATTCGCTATTATCCTTTCTGCGCAATGTATGCATTATATATTTCAAGGCAAAAATGACAATGTTGACTAATAAACAGTTATACTTTAGTTTATTTGTAATTTAGGCACATTCCAAAAAATTAAAAGTAACCATTGGAGTATTTAGGCTTCAGAAAAGAATTGAATTACTTACACAATTAAAGAATCGGACAATACATTTAATTGAATTATATACGATTAAATACGGCAGAGTAATTCATAATTTTGAATAAATTTCGATTCGTAAAAATGTCTATAGCACTATCTCATTATACTTAGGAAGGCATGTATTTATACTAATATAAGAGGTATTTTCACGGTCGATCTTCCTGTGTCTGATAACAACGTTTTAATATAGATTTACGTACTGCATATTTATGTATGGTTATATCGTGTCTATGCTATTTTTCGTAATGTGTTTTTTTAGTGTATAACCGCATATGTATTTTACTGTGGTATTTTAGTAGCTTTTAGCTTCACGCATACAGAATAGTAAACACATTTTAAAATTATTTGGAAATAATTACAATTTTATAATTTAAAAAGTCCCATTGAAATATTTTTTTTCTATTTCGTCACCAGTTTCTATGATCTCAAAATAGTATTTATCGTTTAACTGACATTATCTATTATATAAACTCTTATACTAGAGGAGCTTTTAGTTTTGTTAAGTGATAATTCATTAGTCAAAAATGGTATGATGAAACGCATGAGGACTTAATTGTACTTCTTGTTACCTCTGATATTTATGATGCTATAATAATAAAAAAATACGTACTCCCAGCATTTTTATGTGTATCCTCTATACACATAATTATTGTCGTTTTTCTGGTCAATTACATTTACGTTTATCTCACTATAAACACAGTGACGACTAACTAAATTGCAAATGTATACACATGTCGACATGTTATTGCTCTCCTACAACATTGCATATCTACGATCATGATATAATATATAGCAATTGATGTTTTCATTGATAAGGTTTATGTAACATAAAGGCAATGTATTATTTAACTGTAGCTTATGAAATATAAACATTAATCAACACAAGCTCATCTTCCTTTATAATATCATTATTCTAAATAAACAAAAAGCTGTAAGTATCTAGAGGATTAAAACAGATACTGGCAACCTTAGAATTTTTCCATACCTTATTTTCTCCTTCGAGGGGTGGTCGTGTCGTCTAGTTTATGAATTCTTTGTTATTTCCTTCCCGCCGTGAACCACGCCGTCCATGTCTGCAGCGAAAGCCTCATGATGCACTCCTAAGAAAAACTCTTCTTTTAAATGTAATTCATTTTATTACAAGCGTTGTTATTTCAACTGGGAGTCATTCAATACGTCGAGAGAGAGGGAGGGAGAGAGCAAATCACTACTTTATCGTAGTTAGTTAACAATGTTTTCTTAACCATTCATAGAGAGGGGGAATTATTTCACTCGCTTGTATTTCCTTAAGGGGAATATCTCTCTTATTTTTAGATCGTGAATCGCACGTCCTGCTCGGTTCGCCTTCCGAATCAGACTGACGAATACTCACTTCTCACGAGAATGAGTTACGTCACAAAGCCTCTTGCAGGTGCAGACTGACCCTTGATCTGGGGTCTCGTCACACAGTAACTTTGTCACGTCTGTTAGCTCTGACTGTGAGAACAAGCCCTATTCTGCACTCGACTGCACCAGCGTTAACTCGCGCAAGTCAAACCAACGATTTCCAACAAATACGTCCATTCTTATTTGGCCATTATCCAACAGAATTAAACCCCTTATACTTTTTGCTAGAATCAACCAAAAATCAATCAGCAGATTGTAACGCAACGCTTTTTTATTTTTACACATAATTCATGAAGTAACACACTTATAACTGATACATATACTAATTATAAAATGTATGCTATGATTAAGATGAATTATGTTAATCAGTTTATCATCTATTACTAAATTCGTACAATAATTAATTCACTTAACATCTACAGAGAGCATTTCTATTGCATAAACATGTTAATTTGACATGCCGTATGAACAGAAATAGATGTATAATTAAAAAACAATAATTCTCGTCACAATTTTTAATTTAAACGATTAGTCTCGGAATATTGCCTATGCATTACATGTGAGAAAAAATAATGCATGTTACAGGTAATGCACTATTATCTTTAATATACATTTGGATTATGATTATTGCTTGATAATTTAAATAAATTTGTTTTATTTCACATCTATATCTAATAGCAAACTAACACATCCTGATAGACTCTAACACCGACATCTGTTATCATAATAAAACTGTGTTAATCAAAATTTGTTTTTATAAGACTTTTCTCTCGGACATTGTAATCAAACTACAAAATATTCGGCAATTTTAGGATTGAGTCGTGTTATAACATTTCCATTCCAATTTTTCTAATGAACGATACTTTGCAAATAACCCTTCTACTCACCCATGTCTTACAAACTTCATATTTATAACTTTCACCCACTCTCATTGATGTTATTTGATTACTCGCTCATATGTTATACGTCGTCTATTTCTCTCGTAAACATATATGTAGAACCATGCTGACCTTCTCGAAAACCAGCAAGCCAAACGTTGTGTGTCCAATGCTTCCTTCTGACATCTATCGTCGTTCGAGCCGAGTCGTCTATCCACTGACTGATTTTCGAGGGCACCCCACCGTTGTAATTACACAATATATGTTCTGACATCTTTATAGAGCTTATATAACACCTCTTGACAAATTGATGACGCTTTAAACGACTGGCACATCATAATAACGTGATAATCTGTTTACTTTTAAAGTAGGCTTTAAATGTATGTAATTGTTTACAAAAATCACAAGTAATATAGAAATTGTGGAGTGAACAAAATTATTGTATATTTAATCTCAGTGATGCATGCTGAGTATATCTACAATTCTCAAACTAAACAGATCATGTGTTAGATTCAGCTGTCATGTAAAAGCATTCACCGCTAAATAAAATTGGGATTCTCTTCTCGCCGAATGTTTAGCCTGATTAATATTTAGATTGGTAACGCTTTGAAAATGATAATTACAAAATGTTTGTTACATAGGACATGTTTAAATGAATGAATAAAAAAACACGCTAGTGAATAAGCATATTAATATTAAAATCATTAATTAATCTATATATTCAATTCTCTCTGGAATTGTAACATAATATCTCAATATAACATACATTTGAATTTAACTTAAAAGATTTAGTTATATTGTATTATTAACGCACACGAAGATCGGATAATGTTAACTCATAAGAAAAGTAGCATTTTATTATCATAGTTCACCCCGAACAAGGCAGGCCGCCACTGCAGACGTAAGGAACTACTGGTGGAAAAAGGTGAAGGTATTTTTTTTTGGGGGGGGGGATCAACCTGAATTGAGAGCTAGATTTCTGTTTACATTAGTTTTACATTTCTGCATGTCAGTACCGTCAGGAAAACTTGGAACCAGGAAAGAGTTCTAGAGACCAGCAGCACGAGGAGTAGAAAGCTCTTCGGCATCTGCGGACCCCCACAGTGTATGAATGGGTTGTGACAGATTGTCGGGTTAGTCAAGTAAATTAACGTCGTGGGGGTACCAGAGCAGCAAGCTAATCAGAGCACAATCCATTGAAGTAGTCGCAAAACAGGAACAAGGATGCACCATTGCGGTGTTTGGACAGAGGCTGGAGCTTGGTGGATAGTGAAGGACCTATAAAGTTCGCAACTCTTTTTTGGACCTTCGCTTAGAGGGAAGGACTAGAGGATGACGCACCAGCCCAGATGTGGCAACACTACTCCATGCATGGGCGGATGGTGGTTTTGCAGATATATAGAATGATGTCAGGTGTGAGAAGTTTCCTGGCACGGTAGAGATACGCCACTTCTTTTACAGCAGCTCTGGCAATGTTTTCAATGTATTTATTCTAATTCATGTTATCTGTGAAAGTTAGGCCGAGGAGTTTGAATGATGAACTATCAAGCAGGGTGCTATTTGCCATGACAATCGGTGGTTAAAGAGGTTTTTTGTAGTTATTGAAGGAAAGTAGCTTTATCTTTGCTGTATTAAAAGTTTCCATCCATATTTGACCTCATTCTACTACAGACTGCAGGTCATTTTCTAAGGATTCAGCCATTGCCTCAGATCTCAGATATATGCGCGTCGGCTTTTCCCACATGACTAGCGTAGAGCGTGGTGGCGTCAGCAAATATTCCTATCTCAGTCGCAATGGCATCAGGGAGGTCATTTATAAAAATCAGGTACAGTAGAGGTCCAAGAATAGATCCCTGAGGTACACCAGCGTTATACCATGTTGCTTAGAAGAACGGCCATCGAGTACCACTGGTAACTTTCGTTGTGTTAGGAAAGAATTTAATTATATTAAATATTTGCCCTGTAATACCATATGAATGCAGTTTATATGAGAAGCCTTTCATGCTAGACCTAGTCAAACACCTTGGATATATCAAGCGCGACCACCCTAGCTTCATCTGTCTTGTCCAGTGTATGGTATATGCATTCAGAGATGAATGTTAGGATATCTGCAGTAGATCGTGCTTGTCGGAATCCGTATTGATGAATAAGAAAGAAGTTTAGCATTAACATAAACTCCTAGCCCATGCATATGTTTGTCAGAGTCTTTACAGTAGAGAGGAAGGTAATCAGTCATGTAAAAGTCGCGAGACGGAATTGATGATTGAATGTTCCTTTCACTTAGAGCTAGGATAGTTGGGGAGTTTTTATTAATTAGCTTAATCAGTTGACATGCCAAACATTCTTAGTTTGATATTAGAGCTGATGAAAGGAATGGCAGGTCTTCAGCGAGATAGTCACTGCATACTTGTTTTCCTCATGGATGAGCCAGCCTCCTGATAGAAGTAGGGGAGTGTGGGAATGACACCTCACTCCAGGCCCAATATATAGTATAAGATAAGTAACAGTCGTTAAGGATATGTAACAGACCGTTCATGATATATTCTTATTATTAGTATTATTCTGACTATGATTGTTACCTCGGTTGTAACATTAACAACGTTATGGCCGATGTCACGTGAGATCTTTATCGGGTGAATATTTTCTAACTTAGGAATCTAATTATCGAACTCTTTTTTTCTAACCTGGGAACCGAAACGGAATGTGAAACCGA
>OY744515.1:7381303-7531303 GCA_963556195.1 Sepiola atlantica
GCACCTGCCGCAGCAGAGGAGAAGCGATGTTGTCGACAGCGAAGATTAGAGAGAAGAGCACGATATTTTCCAAATACGCTGTATCCTTGGCTTTCTGCAGAGATTAAAGCAGTGGTCTGTGATTGGCGGATTTTCATCCAATCACATGGCACTTACAATTCACTGCGCTTAATGATAATTCGAATAATATATATATATATATATATATATATATATATATATATATACGATTTATTTACACAGACCTGTACAAAATCTGCGACACTAGCATTTCGATGTTATCGATCAACACTTAATATAAACTGAGATCTCATCAGGCAGAGTTAGAATCCAATCTTAACCTAATATCATATTTGGAGAGAATGAAATAGAGAGAAAAAAAAAAGAAGTAAGTAAATTTAACATTTCAGAATTCAGGGAGTCACGTGGTTTAGGGCCGTTAAAAATTTAAAAAAGTTAACATCTAAAATCTAAAATCTAAAATCTAAAATCTAAAATAAAATCGATAACATCGACATGCCAGTGTCCCAGATTTTGTACATGTCTGTGTAAATAAAAATGATCATATATGCATCTCTATTTGATATCGAGCACTTTTTATGAACAGTTTTTCATGGCAAATTAACGATGATCCCTTAAAATAGTGTTAGAAATAAACTAATATAATAACTGTAAAAAATAAATTGACTTACATGAGTGATTTTCCACTGGAAGACTTGGGACTATAATTTTTTTTCTTTTTTTTTTTTAATATAGTTTTAATGGTTGAGAAACTTCCGAGACTATATATATATATATATATATATATATATATATATATATATACAGTCATCCACATAATACTTATATATATTTTTTATTTATTTATATTTTATTTATTTATTTATATATTGATTTTTTATTTATATATTTATTTATTTTTAATTATATTTATATATTTTTACTTTAATTTGACATTTATTAATTGAAACCATCGTGATTTATATATATACATATATATATATATTTCATATAACAATAAATAGTTACCTCCCCTGCTTAGATAATTTAATTAATTTGAGTTGCGTACCTTATACTATGCTCTAAATATAAATATGAATAAATAATTTTTATTTACTCTTAATTAATAAATTTTTTTATTATTATAAATTTAATTTCATTTTAATCTATTTTCCCTTCCTTCTTTCCTTCTTTCTTTCTTTCTTTCTCTCTTTTCTTTCTTTCTTTCTTCTTTTCTTTCTCTCTGGTTCTTTACTTCTAAATATAGAATCTCTTACTTAACGGTTATTTTTCTGACCTAGCGTCTGGCCGGCCCCTCATTTCAAATTCTTTGTCCAGAGCGTTTTATAACGGTTATAAATGTTTTTTGAAGAAATTCCATCATTTACTATTTCAGACTATGCTGAAGAAGACGGAATAGGGAATTTAAAACCCTTTTCTTGTCAGAAACCACTGGTCCATGTCTGATTAAAATCTGTATTTAAAAATAAAAATATATATATATATATATATATATATATATATATATATATATATATATATATATATATATATATACAGTCATCCACATAATACTTATATATATATATATAGATATGTAATTTAGCGACAGTGCTCTACCCGAGTATATTTGCTTATATAATCATCCACAGACATATTGTGTCGCTGTACTAAAGCCCTTCAGTGCACCTTGTCTAAAACACAGCCAATACTCGAACCTACAAGCATTAAGTTGATAGTCGGCAGTTCCTAATCACCGAGCTACGAGATCGGCCTTCGTAAATATTATTTACAATTTCTTCATATAAACATTGACCGCACCTGTTTCAGTGCCTCTATTTGTGATTTACAAACAAAGAGGTCTGCATTACGCTCAGTAAGCAGCAGATACGATATAGAAGGGGGTTTCTTGTATAAGCTCAAAATAATTCAATCATCTTTACTTGTACGATTAGGGTTTTGAGTATCGCATATTTTTTAAAGAAATTGATGAATGTTTGTGTCATTCATTTCTAAACGTGCTATAGAGACGGGAGATGAATTTGTGAAATACAGGAGATAGTAGATAGAGGTCACGTAACGGCAAAGTAGGATTCCATGTTATTTAATATTTTAGAGCAGACATATGCAATTATCTTTTTAATTTCTCTTGAACTTCATCTTCCATTTACCTTCTCTCATCTTGCTTTGTAGATGTTTATATAACAATCTATCCCCTGTCTTACAACCTGTATTCTTGTTTCTTACGCCTTGAAATAAATGCATTGTTTGTAAAAAAATATAGAATAGCTCTTCTTCACTAATTTCAAAGAACATATTTTGATGAGAAATACAGAACATTAAAAATCCGATTATACTTTTAGTGTATCAGCTTTTTTATTAACATGTATATTTTTTTATTAACATGTATATTTTGATGAGAAATACAGAACAGTAAAAATCCGATTATATTTTTAGTGTATCAGCTTTTTTATGAACATGTATAGTTTCTCGGTTATTATCTCAACTATACCGTCACACATACAACTCTTGCAAACTAAGTGAAAACTGGTAAAAAGTAAGAAACATAATCAGAATTCTCTTTTCATAAATATAATACTAACAATTATATCTATTTTTGTACATAATTAAAATGATGTATGAATAGTGTTGTACAATTTAATTATTGAAGAGCACAATTTCTTTACTTTCCCCTGATAAATCCCTTGCTCAAGTCGGGTTTCATATAGCAACTGAGTTACATATTTAGGTACACACAAATGAGAAGTTGCATCATATATGCGATATCAACTTACAACGGAGCATAAGAATAGCATTCTGATTATATATATATATATATATATATATATAAAAGCCACATCTAATCTGTTCATATAAAAAGTCCATATGTTAACGGTTAATGTAATTATATAAGTTACAATAAGGGCTATAAAATTTAAAACGAAATATAAAACACCATTTATATTTTCCTTTAATTTCATATGCGGCCACTTGTGACAATTATAGGTTAAGTCCATACAATAACTGAGAAATATAAGAACGTAAAGAAACAGCATTAAATTTTAAAATAGATTTACTTTGTTTCATAAAACAAAACATAAACTACAAAAAGATGTTCAATGTGAAGAATAACTTTAAACAACGATGTGTTATACCGACAAGACGACCAGACGTATAACATCTTCTATTTACGAACGTAAACAGAACCTGAAATATAACAATCAAACTAATGCATATGTCATACATAGGAACACTTTTACCCATAATTTTGACTTCACAAACGACACGGTTTTCAAGAGTAAATCATCTCTCGCACGCCAAAAGTACATTGTAAACGCTCTCATACTGCTCTCATCAGCCTATTACGTAAACATTAGTCTACGATCTTACTTTTTAACTGAAAATGAGGCAACATTGGTACTCAAACAATGCAGTATACTTAGCCATTGCATAACAAATTCTAATCTCGGTCAACTAGTATTTATATTTTCTGCATTTCATAAATTTTTCGCATTTTCTTCTTTTCTTTGTCTTTTTGTTTCCCTTGCCGGTTTGATTTGGTTTTTATATCGGCGTTTGATTGTTTCCTTTTTGTCTCCATTCTTAATTTTATTCAGAGAACTAAATGTATGTGTATGTGTTTTATTTGTGTGTGGTCCTTATAGAAAGAAAGGTTAAAGCATCTACATAACATATAAAGGTATATACTTACGTAACACTTTCCTGAAAGACGCGATCCTAAATCTTACATTTCACCCTATAATGGTTAAAAAGCCGTGACTCCCTTGAAATTATACCCTATTGTTAAGATGATTAAATCATAAGTATTATTATTTTGGAAGAAGTCAATAGAAGTGGTCCCGATTCGGGACCACTACTATTGACACCTGCATGTCTAAGTGCCATTTATAACAAAGGGTGTTATGGGGGCCAACCTTAATTTCAAACCATTAGCTTCATACATTTGATAAGCATGTTAAACCTCTTTTCCGGGACGATTGTGTACGCATAGAAACCATTACAAAAGATAGTTTTGCTTACAACTGTTTCAGTATAAAATGGTCCATTCTTACAAAATCAAACCCTTATAACCCATGATCTAGATCTTGCGGTCTATGCAACTCAGAGGCCGTGATGATTGCCACTGCACCTAAAGGTTTATTTAATAAACTCTAGAAATGAATGAGTTTCCAAATGTCGCCATAGGAGGAAATTCAAGTATGCACAATGAAACCTACCACCAAACCCACCGTAGCTGATTGAGTGAGTGTCGGAACCGGGAGTGTCCAGTTTTGGAAATCTGTTTGTTAAATCCTCCCTGCCTAAAAATTTAGACTTTGAAAATGCCTAAATATCTCTTTAATGTGTTTAAGTTGCAAAAGTCTAAATTTTGAAATTTTAAAATTTTTTATGATTAGATTCAAAATATTTTAACAACTTCTTAATTTGAAAAAAAAAATAAATTAAACTATTAAATTATTCAATTCTAAATATTTAAAAAACTTCGTAATTATTAATTCTATAAATCTTTTAAATTATTTGATAGGACTAGTGAAATTGGTTCATATGCTTAAGGCAAACGATCAAATAGAAATTTTGGATGGTTAGGTTTTTAGAGTATTTGACCTACATTTACACATCCTGTCTCTGTGACCTAGACTTATAATTTCAGTTATACACATAACCGATTGTACCCAGACCAGTAACATCCGGTGTGCATATAGTTGATTTCACATATCTGTCAATATATGATGACGTTTTTCCTTGTTAACGTAGACATTCAACATCCGTTCTGAAAACGTCGTTTGAATAAGTAGATATTCAACGACTTTTGTGTACGGAACTATATTGGGGCTATACACATTTTAGATTATTATTACTGATATTAAAGTTAATTCTATTAATTAGGGATTTTACCTTTTTTTACAGTACCTTATCATTCATCGGGCTGGTCAACAAGGATTTCATTTAACTGTTTGGAAAAAAATCATGATACCACTCACTTAGTTGTAAGCAAAACTATCTTTTTTGATGGTGTCTATGCGTACACTTCCGTCCGGGAAAAGAGTTTTAACATGCTGATCACATGTATGAAGCTATTCCAACAATATATAATTGATATCTCTGAATAAAATAGAGCATGGGAAACTTAAAAGGGAGCTAAGAGGTTATTATTACATTCATTTGAGGGACTCACTAAATATTAATGGCAATACTGACAATGTTCTCCAACTGACAATCCATACCAGCAGAATGTACGGCGGGAGCTCTCTATATGCATGCACGCACGCAAGATGCGATGGTTTATGTGATCACATATGGAACTGTATATTTTTATAGCTTTTACTTACACTCCGAAATCGCCTGAGATTGTGAGTCAACTCGTTCAGAATCAAAACCACATGATCGTTGTGACCTTATAGTAAACGTTTTTCATTTCAAGCTAGGAATCTTTATCAAACTCTTTACAAAATAAAATATTTTTGTGATGGTAGAAGCATACATTATAGTGTTGAGTGGCAGATCATGCTACTAGTCTGAGTTGGCTACAGCAAAATTTGAGATCATTTTACATAGACTTAGTTATCATTGTGAATATCCTGATCTAGTTGCAGATCCTGTTTTACATGGCATCATAAAGCCCCACATGATGTATGGACCATATGGATACATACACAGATGTTCATCATGTCTCGAAGAGTGACACTGTACTCAGAGATACCTCATACTCTCTTTGAATGAAACTCAGGTGGATACAAATGTCTACCAACAATATCACTGACTATCTTCTGTAGCTCAAGGTTTTGAAACGACAGTTACCATCCTTAGCAACGTAACCGTACCTGTAGACAACCGTATAATAAACTCCTTTATAAATGCTTAATTTGCATGCCAATGTTGAACAGTTCAACCGTGTGACATTAATTAAAAACATCTGTAAATATGTAAGTGAAAGTAGCGATGACGCTATCTTCACAATTGAAAGTAATGGTCATCATAAGGTTTAGAGATATGAAACGGGCAGATACATACAAACCAGTGACGCGATTTAGAGAATACTTAACTATCACATACATATACATCATCCCCTTGTGTTTTATTTGCCAGTCTATATTGAAAATTGGCAGCAGATATACTTTACTGAAAGTACTAAAGAATATAGAGTAACAAATATACCTGCAACAAACTCAAACGGCTTTCCTCAAATTGTGCCAAATAGATGTTATTGCACATACACTTTTGCACTTTAAAGTTCCAGTTTCTTAAACCTTTACAAAAATATTGTCTAAAGGGAAGGATCACAGAGTTAGTCGATTCCAGACTATCCGTGCGTTAAAATAATAAGATTTTGGTAGGGTATACTTCGTGCATCAACATCAATTTGAATGCTACTGTTTGAGACTAATTCTACACAATGTTAGAGGTAAACAGAGCTTTACAAACCTAAAACAATATCAATGGTCAAATTATGAATAGAATCTATTAATTCATGTAGTGTACATTGCCTATTTGATGATGATGACAACTGGGATGCTACATGACAAGAATCATCTATATTCTTATTTCCTGACAATTTGACACATTTGTTTGCCATCATGTTGACTACACGTGTGGTGCTTCATCCAAAAAGAACTTTGGGATGCAAACACAGACCCATTAGTGAAGCGTTTCTCTTTAGCGAACCCAACCAGCATATTGAAGTTGATCTAATATTTTTGACGACATCTAAAATATGGCTGTAGTTCATATCGAATATATGACTTATACGATAGATACTAATAGACTGACAAAATTGCGTCTTACCTCAACTGATCGATCTAATACATGACCAATCATCTATTGGTCGGAATGGTATCGAACAACTAAATAATGAGAAATTTTCCTTCGTACTGTAGTTCATACTTTAGAAGATTAGCAAGATGGCCTTACATTTCTTTGATGCCCCCGCAAGTATATAACACACATATGTTTCTAAGTGTATTTTGCTGAAGTTAAGTCAGAAGAAAAATAGCTCTTCCTGTGGCGTCATTGGTTATCGTAGCCACTCTTCTTTGTGGTAGTAGGACAGCATATCAACATTTTAATTTCTATTATCCTTCACCAAAGATGCTGATCCGATTTGCTAAATAGACAGAGGGTAACATTCATGTAAAGTTTGACGGAATTGTTCCGTGATCGTATTGGATGAATGTACATTTGCAAATTAAAACAGCGTTCGAGGCTCTAGATGAAACATAGCGTGATTCTTAAGAGACGTGATGTGGTAATGGGGGGCATACCACTTTTATTATGAGGTGACTTATGGCAACCACTTCCTACAGTCCCGATAGTGAGCTGAATGGTTGCATCAATTTGCATTAATTTGCATTAATTAGTAATCTTTGTGTAAGTACATCAAGCCTGTAACGATATTTATAAACACGCGTGTACATTTCAATAGGGACCTGATGACTGGTGAGTTTTCCTTCCTACTTCTATAAATAAGTGATGACAAGCTTTCAACAATCAACCATGGAAAGAATGTTATTACTGCAGGTATTGGATCAATTGTTGAATAATTCACAGAAATTAGTAGTAAAGATAACCCAAATATAGCTTAAAACTATATCCATCTCTTATGGCTAACGGATGAAGCAATTCTAGCTGCTAAAGATAGCATCAATCGACTACTGCTTGATTTAATTCTTAGTGAGGAAGAAACTTTCATTTCTCTAAATTTTACTTTCGATGCTGATCAGGCTGTACTATGCCATACAACATTTTTTAAATTTATTAGACTTGCCTCTCGATGCCAAACTATGTTACTCCGGAAACTTGATCCTTGAAGGCTATGCAATAGAAAACAGATTTGCGTTTAACACCTGCAACCTGATGTGATAGAGGCTGTAATATTTGCTGGTGTGGCACAAGCCAACCTGACATTTCTCATCATTCCACATTTTTCGTCAGATGTTACAGTTTAATTTAAAAGGCTTCACTTCCCAATTAAATTGTGTTTTGTTTCCATTACAATTAACAAGCACCACAATAATCATTGGCAGTGATTGGTCTAAACTTGACTTACATTGCTTTAGCCTTACAAAATTTAATAAGCATGTTAAAGGGTAGAATCCATACAAAGTATATACATATTGGCACAAGAATGGCAAACATCACACATTGTGTATCTAAGAGCTTTGTATAAAAACCTTTTACTTCTGTAACAAATAATGACATGTTAGAACCTACATATCTTCAGGGAAAATGTTGTTTGGATAAGTAACAATCTAAACTCATAAAATAAGTTTGACTCCAATTAATTGTATACTAAAAAGTTTTAAAATATATATTGCGTTTCTGTAAACTAACGCAATTACTACCTTTTTTAATTATCCAAATTACATAGGGTGAATATTTTTTCTGCATCTCTTTATTTAACTTATACGTTTAAGTAAGTATGGTACATTTTCCCGGGTAACGCCAGACTACGAATCTTGTAGTAAGTATATATATATACATATAAAATATACATATATTATATATATATATATATATGTCTATTGATGATTCTATTACACAACATAAGAATCACATCGGTACGGTATATATATATATATATATATATATATATATATATATATATATATATATATATATACATGTTATCGTGGGTGTCCACTTACACTTAACTCACTCTTGTTTTATTCCGCGACATTAGGTCTCCCCTTCTTCTCTGTCACTCACTCTATCTATCTCTCTCTTTCTATGACTCTCTCTCTTGACCTGTCATTTTCTGTGTCTCCCTCACGGTTCTGTATTTCTTTCTTGGCCGCTGGAAGTGTCGGTTTTGCTCATATTTAAGTGTCCAGCTCCTTCACATGAATCTTTTATTCAACTAAATTTAACCGCATGCCACGAGGCTATCTCTCACGAATCGAAAGATCAATTTACATTAAAAGCGAATAAAATAGCGGACGCTTTTATATGTGTAGGGAATTACACGCGGACTCATCTTGTCGACTGATCGTCTTCCATTTTGTGTTAACTTTACATTAGCTTATTTCCTCCTTTCAAACTCTTATTTTTTTTCTTCTCAAATCTCCTTGCTCGTTCTTACATCAATGATGTCTTTCAATCTCAATCTTTTCTAGGGGTCTCTAATTAAAGACACACACACACACACACACATATATATATATATCTATCTATCTATCTATATATATATATATATATATATATATATATTTCATTCGTTCTTTTTTCAATAAATCTTTCTGAATGCTTGAATCTCACTTAGTTGCCTGGTAAGTTGTATCATTACCACATTGACTACTAATGACATTTAAATCATATGTGTCGCTTCCCTTATTTCAAAGTATCTTATTAATTGCCCTGAAGCCACTAGACTAGTTGTGTTTAAATCATCAATGTGTTATACTTCATATATATATATATATATATATATATATATATATATATATATATATATATATATATATATATACAGGGTGATTCATAAGTAACTTAGCTATTTATTTTTAAAATTTTAAAGTTAAAAAAATACGGTAATACAAAACAGTAAGTTTATTTAACAAATTCAGGGAGTTTAAGAGTACAGCAAATTCTCATAATTTCCACCTTCGTTCTGCACGGCTAGCTCCATTCTTTTTGGCAAGGAATTTACGAGTCTTTGTAGCATATTTGATTGATTATGAAATAGATATATATAGAAACAAATATATAAACACACAAATTTAAAATAACAAATAGCAGTACTTAGAGAGTAAGGTAACAATTATCAAAAAGTTCATAGTATGTTTGTGCCTCATATGGTAATCATTTTAAATAGCTAAGTGAAGTTTCTTATGAATCACCCTATATATATATATGTATATATATATATATATATATATATATATATATATATATATATATATATATATATATATAACAGTTACATGGTAAACAGCTTATGATCACCGTGTTAATATTAGATGCTTACGTTAAGGTCTCCTGTTTTTATTTCACTGTTAAATACTTAATCCCCCTTTTTATTTTATTTACTTACTATTATATATTTGATTTATTTATGAATTTTCCAACGAATGTTCTGTCTGCACTATTTTGGATTTAGTTAGTTTCTGTGGGAATTTAAACTGCATTTTCCTTCTTTTTTTTTCTTTTTTCTTTTGTCTTTTTATTTAAAATTACTCAAAGCTTCTTTAGACTATATATATATAT
Organism: Sepiola atlantica; assembly: GCA_963556195.1. NCBI lineage: Eukaryota > Metazoa > Mollusca > Cephalopoda > Sepiida > Sepiolidae > Sepiola > Sepiola atlantica. The sequence goes on from OY744515.1 coordinate 7,391,525, forward strand.
ATATATATATATATATATATATATATATATATATATATATAAAGTGGTGTACTAAAAGCGAACTTTAAGAAAAGTAAAACCTATTGTGAAGAGTGTATAGCTCAATATCCAGGATAGAGCAGGTAGAATGAAGAAGAATGGAAAGGAATTAGAGAAGCAAAAGCCAAATCATAATTCAATTTAATTGCTCAGAGCAAGGTATATTCCGCAAAAAAAAACAATTTATTCAAGTGTAATTTAACTTGAATAAATTGTTTTTTTGCGGAATATACCTTGCTCTGAGCAATTAAATTGAATTATGATTTGGCTTTTGCTTCTCTAATTCCTTTCCATTCTTCTTCATATATATATATATATATATATATATATATATATATATATATATATATATATATATATATATATATATATATATATATATATATATATATATACTGTTCCGTGTAATAATTCACATTAAATATACGTAGTGGAGACTTAACGGGGACTTAAGAAAAACTTGGTGAACACGGAAGATATATGAAAATGGTAACTATGTGAATGTGCACATTACAGCACGATCAATATTTTGATTTTGTAACAGTTTAAAATAAATTTCGACGAAAGAATCTTGAAGAAACACTTACAATAACTCTGACACTATCTTTAGTAATTAACTTTGTTTTTAATTCATTTCTTTAAACTTACAAACGTATTTTATCCGAACAAAAAATAAATCAAATCTAGGCTACATGAGTCGCTCATAATGTCTACGTATACATTAAATTATTTCAATAAATTGTTTTTATATGTGTATGCTGATATGTTTTTATATGTGTACGTGCATATACATATGCTCACACAATGTATAAATAAATACGTGGATAATAATAAATACGCTATTTCTTAACTACTTTGAATAATACAAATAAAAACATCCTTTCCATTATTTCTCTATAAACACTTCATGTTCTACATTTCTCCAGCAGTACTTATAAGAAATGATGTTTTTTACTTGTGGGTATGCATGCATATATATATATATATATACGTATGTATGCATATTGCGTATACATGTGAATTTGTGCTGATGAATAATTTAATAATGAATAAATAATTGCATAAATAAAAAAGAAATACACACATAAACGCATTAATAAATTAATTAATCCGTAAATATACCCGTCTCATTTTTCACTATTTTCATAACCCAACAATCAGGATTCATCTTAAGATAATGAACAAAACCCCTACTTTTATATTCTAAACACTTTTAGTTTCAAAACATTTACTTCAGCTTGTCAGAACAGAAATACTGTTTACGTGTAGCATTGTGTATACCTGTGTGTCAAAGTCAGTATATGTCTGTACGCTCAAACATATAGATGTGTCAAATGTTGCCCCTTTTTCTCCGCCTAACCTTGTTTTCTCGCTTTGTCTCTCCCACACCCTTGCCCCCCCCAATCACCTTCCACACTTCCATATCACACGACCCTAATATATTGACCTCTCATCTCCGTCATCTAAATGATAAATGAAAAATACATTATCCAAGCATATCTCGTACCCCCTTCCTTTTTATTATATAAGTAATACTAGCTTCGACCAACGTTCGCCTCCCAACCCCTCTGCAGTTGTTTTAATACCTCTCATACTAGCGGTGTCTCGTTAGTACAATATATATATATATATATATATATATATATATATATATATATATATGTGTGTATACATATATATATATATATATATATATATATATATATATATATATTGTATTTTAAATATGTTATTTTAAATATTGCAAATTTAAATCCACAAACACACCTAACAGGTGATCACATTCAAAATACGTAATTTTAAAAAGGTAGAAATTTACAACATTCCTCTAACTCAGCAATCAGTCTAAACCTCCGCCTGAAGTCAAATGAGAAAAGGCAATCGAAAGTACTCGCGTAGATCTAAGAAATTGATAAAATAAAAATATCCCGTGATATACAACCACATGTGTCTTAATATATATATATATATATATATATATATACAGTGTGTGTATTTAAAAATAAAATAATCGTGAAGCGCGAAACACAACTGAAATATCGCAGGGAGTATTATACGAGGGCTTACTACATTCGAAATGACAGGCAAGACAAATGGTTATTACCAGCGAGAAATCAATGTTATGCAGACGTTGCAATAGCGCAGAGTTATGTGCAATGAGTATAGAAATACTTGAAGAGTACGGGGAATTTCGGGGGACTTGTTGTCACTCAGACAATAGCGAACATGCCCGTTTTTGTCAGTGAGCAATCACTGATAATGAATATGTGAACACTCCTAGTAAGTAAATAAATATATTATATATAATAATAATATTTTTATTAAATAATAATAATAATAATAATAATAATAATAATAATCATAATAATAATAATAATAATAATAATAGAGAGGCGCAAGCATAGGCTGACGCCACCAAAATTATGGACAGAAGGTCGAGGAGGGAAAGCGCAAACCCGACCTCCACTGGAAGAGCGCGGACAGCTCTGGGAGCTTGGGAAGGCTTGTTGCCACTCGGGCCCAAGAGGGGACCAATGGCCCTTATCAGCGGGAAATCGTTGGTAGGTGGCTGTTGCGATTACCACAATGTAATCAGCGGTGATGAACGAAAAGAGGTGGAGCATACTGGAGGCCTGAGGAGACTTGTTGTCACTCAGACTCTAGGGAATACCACAGGTTGTCGGCAGTGGGCGATCACTGATGATGACCCGTGTGATAACTCCTAGTGAGTAAATAATAATAATAATAATAATAATAATAATAATAATAATAATAATAATAATAATAATAATAATAATAATAATATAATTATTATTATAAGCAGTACAAGTAGCAGTATCGATATGTTTATTATTATTGATATATTTTATCTGGAGAGACCTGTTGTCACTAAGACTGAAGGTAAGACCACTTGATATTGCCATTGGCCAATCACCCACAATTACTCGTGTGAATAGTTATAATGAGAATCAAATGATGATAGAAATGATGATATTCATGAGAACTGTATTAATTTATGGAATGACAAAAATTAAAAGCCAAATGATTAGTTGAGTTAAAACAGTTGGCACATTAAAATTGTAACGGTGTGGAAACCAACTAACAGAACTAAATGAAAATGGTCTATCAAGATAAAGTGTAAATAAAATTGCACTCGGCCTTTATACAGGCTGAAGAACTGGTGAATCCTATTCAGAGGACGCCAACAGAACTGGGAAAATTAAAGTAAAGTTCCACTTTAAATAGGAATATCGATAAGATACACGAGGCATTGTCGTGGTCGGGAACGCGAATAACAAATAATAGTATTAAGGCACAAGAATGGCGCCGACTGGATTATGTGAAAAACTGATTATCATTTATATTCTAGCGAAATCAATCGGCCATTATAGGCGAAATATTACTACTAGTGAGTGGGCGATAACTCCGGGTGTGTAACAATATGTAATTGAATGATGAGTACTCTGGAGAATCTTACTGTCTTTGGAACTCGAGACAGGGCTAATAGTTGTTTTTTCAGCGATATATGGCAGTCGTAAAATACTCCTCCTCCTCCTTCTTTTCAACACGTACAACTACAATAGTAACAACAATAAAGGTAGGTAGACATACTCATAAGACAAAACAAGCGTCTTAAGTCAGTATATCAAAATAAAATGCCGAATAACAATGTATAACATTTAATAAGATTAAGGGAATAACAACGGCAGGCAGACAGCTACTCAATCGCAAGGTGAACGAGTTTAATGTGATTCTTATAAATATCGAAACATTCTTGAAATCGGCATCATCAGATCAACAGATATGTAACTGTTGTTTCAAAAATAATACATGATGAGAAGAAGCACACTAGAATTAAGACTATAATAAACACCTACATGTATTACGATAGTCTAAGTCCTTAATACACTGGATATAAGAAAAAACTTAGGTACCTAGATGAAAGAACTTGGAGACTAATAACCATGCAAATCGCACTACATGCGAACGATAATACACAATGTAAAAAAAGTAACGAGAGGGAAGAGTAGCGATAAGGATGTAAGGCTGCATAAACAGACTAGAAAACAAGATCACATGATAGCCCGATTACTGGCGCCAAAAGCAGCACCACAATGAAGAATACGGATAGCATCGAAATTGGAAAGACAGACGAGCAAACCAAAAGGGAAAGAGATGAAGACGCATGGCGGATTAATAAGACTGAAGATAGAATAACACGATGAAAAAAAAACATGAACATAGTTAAGAAAATGACACGTTAACAGAGAAAACCTATCGCTATTGACAGTTGTATTTTAAAAAAACGTGATGAACACGAACATTACAAAACCGAAGACAAGACTGCAAATATAAAGTAATGCGGACAAAGTAAGGAGACGATAAAATCACATTATACGCGAAAACCGCGCACTACCTAAAAATGATGATAAACACAGACATGATGAGGTCAGGAAAGATGCACTTTGAAGATGTAGACAAATGAAAGTTACAAGCCGGAACCAGTTTTGGAAAATGATTTGCATGACACTGTTTACAATAAATGCGAACAGAAAATAGTCATCTAAGTAAACTGACGTGTCGTAATAGTAGTCAAAACGGAACACGCTAAATAGTAGATTTCGGAGTTCTAACAGTTTGCACGGAAACTATCAATGAGGCATAACAACGAAAAACATATGTAGAGCTTGCCAGGGAACAGCAGAGAACATGTAACTTGACGAAAACAACTTTAAAGCCAAACATCGTAAGAGCACAACATACAAAAAGGCAATGAATCATTCAGGTGAACTGTTACAAAAATCTTGAGTAAGAAACATACAGAGGACATCACACGGACACAAGGGAATCAGCAGGGACAGCGTAGATAGAATTAAAACAAAAAAAGAATCGCGTGGTGGCAAGAGCATACATGATCATCATAGGCATATTTGAAGTATCAAAGATAATGAAAATATCGAGTACTCGAATCTTGCGTCGAAGCTTCACGAACATTATCAGCGCAAATCAATGGTAGATGTCCGTTTCGAAAATGGAAAGTATTTCGCAACGGTTATAGAAATACACGGAGAGTATAATAACTCTGGTTGTGATTAGACCCCCAAGCGATCACTGGAAATGCATCGTGCCGAAACTTTTTTTCATTAAAAAATAATTTGAGATAAAAGAAACCGAAGAACGAGAAGAAAAATAAAAGAAAGAGAAGATGGGGTAGGAGGAGGATTATATGAATATGATAAACTATGAATAAACCAGTTAAAATAATAATAATAATAATGATAATGATAATAATAATAATAATAATAATAATAATAATAATAATAATAATAATAATAATAGTATTATTTCTGTTAATTTCTCTGAACAGCACCCCCTACAGGCGATGCATCTGCCACCAAATTTCATTAAAGCGCGTAGCCGAGTTCGTTCATATGGATTATCGGCTGCTGATCGATCGTTCTGCATCGCAACATCGCAACTTTCGTCGACGCTTAAAAACGAAGGTGTCGAAGGAAAGCGTTTGCGATCTAACGAATTCGGGTCGCATTTGTTAGTCAGCTGATAGCGCATGGGGAGATATCTCAGGAGGTTATGTTCGTCTCGAGGAAACCGTGTTAAATAATTCAAAACGAAAGAGACGGAAGTCTAAACGTGTAAACTCGAGCAAGTGGTGGCCAACATTTAAGGGAATATTCTTCTTCTCTGTGTGGAATAAGAAAATGGTACAATGGATACAAATTATTACTATGGTATTCACTAAGCGGAATTCACATCCACTTGGATAGATTGCCTTCACTTACGCCGTAATATCACCTGTAAATATATGAATGGATGTCTACAGTTATAGTAAAGTAGTAGTTTATATTCTAGTAATGTTTTTCAGTCAATATAATATTTCAATATTTAATAAACATTAAACTGTAGACATTTGCTGACATAGTAAATGAAATATGTTTTACTTACTACATGAACAAGTGGAATACAGGGTTAGTTAACTGTTAAAATATAACTCATGAAAACGGGAACACATGTAGTACTGCCAGCATTACTCACAAATTATAGCTTCAGGCGACAGGCAATACATCGAGTAACCATTCAAAAAGGAAGAGACAATTTGAAAGAGTTATTATATTTATATAGTAGAGAAAAAGAATTACTTATTTATATTAAAAAATATGTTTTGTGTCATTAAAATGTAATATAACTATGGAATACCTTAGTATATCTCATTAATACACCACTTTCTTGTAACATGAATAATGGTATAAGTATGAATTTAAATTACATTAAATGCCCACTGAAAATTTGGAAATTAGTTTCAATACAAATTAGATTCCAACTACAATGATAATCATGACAACAAAAGGATTAATAATTATTCAGATAGGAATCAGAAAAGTAAAATTCGAACAAAATTTAACATTAAATAAGTATAAACTTCTCGCAAAATAATTATTTAACAAAGTAACTTTTTAATAAGTTACACTAATCTATAATCACCAAATTACATATCATCAGAACACATAAAACGGTTATAGTAAATCACTCTCTAACAATTTAAAGGATTTATAGTTGATGCAATCCAACATATTTAATAGTAAATAATGTATGGAATATGTGGGAGTCAGAAATAGTAATTTAGATGTTTATAGATATACAAAATATATTAAACATTGACACATAAATACCCAAGAGCAGTACACAAATAAATACACTGATCTTTGGGATAGCTGCTATACAAACTGTAAGCCATTAAAAAATATAACGTAATCATTACCTCTTACTAAAATGTAAAATAAGAACTTTACTAAAGATAAATAGAGTAACAATGGAATAACATGTAAAGCTTTAATAGCGGTTGTTGCCTTTTTATAATCGAAGACAAATAACTCTCTTTTATTTTTTCTACTACGCATTATTTTGTTTGTGTTTGTTTAGTTTAACTGTTATTATTAGTTTTATGTTGGTATTATTATTACGTACTTACTAAAAGATCTCATACTGGTTATTATCATGTATTATTCAGTGATAACAACCTGTGGTGTTCCCTTGGGTCTGAACGACAAGAAGTCTCGACATATTTCCAGTACTCTCTACATATTTCGGTTAGCATTGAAAATGATGTTGCGTTATCACAGCAACCGCTTACCATTTATTCATTGCTGGTAACTATCATAGGTATCTCTAAAATTCTGGTGGCAATAAGCCTATCTAAGGACCATACACTTTCCGCACTCTTCAAGTTGATGTCTAGTTAGAGCTCTACGTATGTGCCCCTATCTCCTATGTATTTTCATCTTCCTGGACCCTTCACAAATATTTTGTGTCGTATGATTCATGACCGATGCAATTATTGTGCATGTGGGGGATTTTATAATATTTTCTTGGCAGGTTTTGTTCCCTCGGTTCACGTGATATTCCTCCCAGTTATTGTTTATTATTTTGGCTTATTATTATTATTATTATTATTATTATTATTATTATTATTATTATTATTATTATTATTATTATTATTATTATTATTATTATTATTATTATTATTATTATTATTATCATCTGGGAGTTATTAATGTTCTAATCGTCTCTATTTAATTATTTATTTTCGTTAAGTTAAAGTATTAGCTTTTCTTGTTATAATATCCATATACACACATTAACACATGCACACAGAAACATGCTCATATACATATAGCTCATGTATATATATATATATATATATATATATATATATATATATATATGTATGTATATATATATATATATATATATATATATATATATGTGTATATACATGAAACATTACATATACTTAATTGTATGTCGCTACTCAATTCAGTGTCTTTATCATGATATTTAAAATATTTTCCAACAGTATCGATTACAGCGGCTATTACACTAATTTAAATTGTCTAGATGTAGGAAGTATACCAACACAATTAATATTTAAAGTAAAGAAATACTTTCATATAATAAATGAGAATTCATGCCCTAGTTCTTATCTTAATTTAATATAGCATGAGGGAAAATTAAATGTTGACCTCTGATACCGTTTACCATTTATATTTGAACAATTTATCATGTATTATATTAGAGCAACTATCGTCTTTTTTGTTTAATAGGTTACATATATGTTCAAATATTTAAAGTTATTCCTGCAAGCACAACCCAACCAACTCTATCTAAAGGCTTCTAAGCTTTCGGTTTAAAAAAACAATATTATCAGTATTGATTCATATGGAATGTTTTTATCTTTAAAATCATTTATATGTTGAGAAATAAGTAAAATTATGGACAGTATATATCGAAAGGCTTCGCTTAATAAGACGTGATATTCGATTTAAGTTATTCATTATATTGCACTTATTAGAAGAATATCATTTCAGGTGTAGGATTGATCATATCATTGTAGTTTCTCCTAAAGAGATACCCGATATTTCATTGTAACTTAAATTGTTTAAGGCGGTATTGAAACATTAATAGTTATTATAAAATATTAGCCCATTAGATAAACTTCAAGTTTATCTGTTAGAAATGTTGAGGTTTATATAGTTTATAAATGAGCTAGGGTTGTTGTTCCTATGCATGGAATATATTGTCTGGTTTAGTTCGGTTTGTAGATGGTTCAAATGTATTGCTAGATAGGTTTAAATATACATCTACAGGAGTCAATAACCTTTCGATAAAAATCAATTGATACTTTTAATCGATAGTGTGAGAAAACATCATGTTATGTTTACTTAGTCTTTTATAGATTATATTAATAGTTGATATGACAAATAGTAAACCAAAAGTGATGACATAGGCACATTAACAAGTTAAGTTAAAACGGATAAGATATGTGACATCAATTAAATATATATTTATTTTATTATGCAGTTTGTTATTAGACTGGACACATAACACAGAGCCTCGATATATATATATATATATATATATATATATATATATATATATATATATATATATATATATATTAAGAATGTAAATGCAAAACGCGTTAAACGCTTTTTTCGAAATTGCGACGTTATTACTACAAAAGGTAGTGCAATTCAAAACTGCCACACTCCAAAATCGTATCAGTATAATTTTCTTTAAATTAAAATGAACTTATAGTTTACGTGTAGATTTTTCATGCTCGTTCTTTTATTGTTTATTTTCTCAATTCTCGAGAATTGAATTAAGAGCGTTTCGAATTCTAACTTGGCATGCATATTCATACACACTAGTGTAAACAAATGCGGACGTGTGTATATTAATAGTCCTAAGTAAACACCTTGAAAAGTACTGAACAAGTTAGCTTATCTCTTAAAATATTGAAGCTTGAATTTAGATTTGAAGAATTAAAGGTACACAAATCACATTTAATTCCAAGGTTGCTGAAGTGGCAGACCCATGCAATGATTTTTTCTTAGCTCTTTCCTGGATATTGGTATTTTGATAAACACAAGAATGACATAACACACGTAAATATGATTGTTTTTAATTATGCAGTAGCGTTCGTCAAGTAAACAGAAAATGTGATGACTTATGCAAATTAACAAGTTAGGCTAACGGATTTGTGATTTGATTTACTGGCTCAAACATTAAGTTACTTAATCACTAAACATGTATCTCTTGATTAATTTATAACTACATTTTAAAATCTTCTTATTGAAATAAAGTGTGAAATATTTTTGGGAAATTTTGAAATTTGAAAAGAATATGTTTGTCGCTTGAAGGAAATGCAAAAAATTATCACAATTAGAACACGTCAAATAATAGAAGTTAAAGCGAAATGATGCTGACAATCAGAGAGAGTTAATTATTAATTCACTCATGCCAAAGTAAGGTTTAATTGTTTTATTTAAAGAAAATAACGCATGTGCTTTGCATGTACCACACAAAGATCAAAATGTCCTTACCTGTGCAATATGGATAAATTGTTAAATACGTACAGGCACATCACATAGCTTAGAAGAGGTAGTCACAGAATAAGTTCCACTCGAGGTTAAATGAAACTGCTCACAGATTTTTTCCAGATTTCAATGACGCTTTAAGCAAATTATACTTTACTGAATAACCTAATACATTATTATTTTAATATTTTACATTTCACTCTACATTACATTTTTCAAATGTAAATTCCCAGCTTCAATATTGTAAGTATTAATTCCGCTAGTCCTGTACTTTGTCAGGTGTATATTTAAAAATATTAATTCACATGCGTCCGCATTGTTTAATCTAGTCCACTTTTAGGAATTGAAGTTTCAGAAAGTATAATGTATATTTCTATTGTAATTAGAAACAGTAACAAATAACAACACTTTTAGGGATTGCAGTTTCAGAAAGTATAGTGTATATTTATATTGTAATTTAAAACAGTAACAAATAACACCACTCTAAAGCATCAGTGACAAGGTTAAAATTGAATCACCTAGACTTTGAGTTGGTCGAAATATTATTCACACTTGCCAATTGAATTAAACAAATAATTTTTATGACATAACAGTTAATCGTCCATCTAATTCCCTGGTGAACTAACATTTAATTTATTATTTCTTATCCACTGAAAAAAATTAATTTAACTTTGATTTGTTATTTGCATAAAAGCAATAATAATAATACATTCTAACACACTACATTATCATCATTTTGAAACAAATTAGTTTATTTAGTACAATTATTTAAAACATTAGCGTTTTATACATTCTTACTACATAACAAGCCGCGCGTGTGTGGTCCCCCTCTCTATGTAACCTAATGTGGCGAGTGTAAAATACTATAAATCCGGGCCATTTGGGGCATTTTGACCCCCATTTGACTCCCTGCGGGCGCGAATAAGAATTTTTCAGAGATCAAAGATGGGCATTTTTTCCAGAACAATTGCGATACTTATTTTCTATTAGAAACAGTTGCCTCCACATGTTGGCCAAGTATCAGAGAAATTAATGGATGGATGAAAAGTTATGGGGGCTTACCAGAATTTTTTTTCAAAAATCGGAGAATGTCACTTTCTAACCTGACAAGAGTTACAACTTTAAGTAAAATTTCAGAGAAATTATATGGATGGTTGCGGAGAAAAATCCGGACGGACGGACGGACATGCCTCAAAACAATGAAGTACTGTCTATAGAGATAAAGTTATAACAAATTATATTGTAATACATTTGAATTTAACTTTACACATGAGTTAAGCAAGCATAATAACTGCACGTGTATATGATAAAACAAAAAAAATGTTTATACAATATATAATTAGTAACTATTTGCGTTTTCTAGAGAACTCTACTTCCAATAAAGACACAGCAAAAATAATTATACATCAAACATTAAAAATGTAAATTTTACAAACGAAAGTATTATGCATTTTTTAATGAAGCTTGCAATAAAAATTAACTTAACTTCTTAAGTTTATAAAAAGTCAACCGTCATAATAAGAATATAGTCAATTAAAATATTTTCTAATTCTGTAAGCCTTATTAAATGATTCAGTACTGCCCATAGCGACAAGACCACCATTGCCTATACTTTAGTTATCAATTTAGATAGTATGTTAAGAAAGTAATTTAATAATAATAAATAGAAAAAAAATATATTTACTCATGTCATTTGTTAAACAAAATATTTCATACCATCATTAAAAAGCATCAGTCTTTTCTCGACCACCCTACTATATAATTAAAGACTGTCTACAGAGACAACATCACAAATAACAATATTCTATTTAATTACTTTGGAGTTTTAGTTAAATAAATGAAGCTAATAATATTTATTATTGTGTGTTTTGTAAATTGTTTAAATTAAATGTACTATTTTTCAATTCAATTATCTAAGATCAAATTATTAATAAATTAAGTATTATCAAAAGATAATAGTATTTCTTCTATTTAAACATCATATTTTTAAATGATAATAAAAACATTTTACTTATTAGTTATATTTAATACTTTCATTTTTTTAAATACTAATATACATATTTCAATTCAAATTAAATGATTTGCGAAAATTATCAACATTTTAAAAGTCTTAATTTTAAGATTAAAGTAGAATAAGATAAAACTAAGTTGAATATTTGCAATTCAAATATTAATAAAAAAAACTGCTGTTCAGCATAAGTTTTAGAATAATAAAAAATAACTCCAATTCATGAGTTCTAAATAAGTTCAAATAATTTATAATTATTTCAGAATATAGTAAAATATCATAATTCAATTTATTTTAAACTCATTTTCATTATGTTTATTTAATTGTTTAAGATACATTTTACTATGTTCGAAAAGTAAACGCCTATAGTTTATCTAAAAAATATTTTAGAGATTAAATATTTTCTCATTATGGCTGAAAAAAGAAAATTGGGAAAAATTTTAAATTTCAATTTTTTTTTTGCTAATCTTTTCAAATATAAAAATAACTTTTCTGGAACTATTCTAAAACAACACTTAATAAACAAAAAAAGAATTACGTACATAATTTCTAAAAATTAAATAATTATCCTAAAAACGTACGTACAATCAAAAAATTTTTCGGGCGATCACAATAGCCACAATTAGTTTGCTGACAGAAAAGTATGTATAAAATATCATAATCGCTATAATATTTCATCTATTAATTTTATCCAGTATTTTCTATTTTATATAGAAGGTGTATATTTGTGATAGAACCTAATTAGAACATCATCTGTCGGATTTATAAGAATAAATATAAACAGTTTATCTATTTTTACTAAAAAGTAATTTAACAGTTTTAATTTGCCTCATTAAGAATTTATTTATCTATCTGATTTTAAAATTAAATTAAAATTCATTAAATATCGAAGTATATGTGTTTGTTTTAACTTTTCTATTTTGTTTTAATTAAAAAAATATAAACGTTAATTGTGAAAATTACATTTTTTTTAACAAAATAAAACTGGAAACTGAATTATTATCTGGAAGTAAAACTTCGATGACGTCGCATAGTAGATAGCGTCTGACAGTGAACATCCTGTGTGTCGAATTGTTTATTACATTTTTGCCCTACCATAAATTTACACTACTTTTTAAAATATATTTTTCAGAATGTTATTGTTTTTAAATTTTTCCAATGTTGTTTTGTTTTTTAGGCTAAAAAAATGTTATGCTGCTGAGTACACAGTGATGCGTCAACGACAAGTTAATTATTATTTAGCACTTATTTTTTTAAATGTAAACTTTAATATTAAACAACATCGTGTAGCACGTAGTGCTTCACAATCAACAGAAACGTTTTCGCGCATACTGCTCTAATATTAAGGAACTATGAATATACTCAAATATTTATTTTTAAATTTTGTTTGAGCGTACACCCTTTATACAACTATATCTCCATAAAGCATTTATTCCTAAACATTATCTTGGCGAGTGGGGGATTTAAATACGTGAAGAATTGCTAAGAATTTTAAAGCAAGTTTAAATGACTTTCCATTCGACAGTTTACATACTTCCAAAGTCCTTTAAAATATCGAACACGTAAGTAATGCATTTATTATTTACAATATTAACAAATTATTAAAATGACTGACTTGTTTACGAAGAAATAGGGAGGAATTTACTATTGTTTTATTAATATTATAAATAGAACATGTGGTACTTTTGTAATTTATGTACAAGGTGTAAATACTTACATTATTTCGAAAGCCATTCTTAACATTAAACGGAGGAATTTATAACGATTTTATAGTATCACATAACAATTTAATAAACAAATTATATCGTAAACATATAATTTAATTTGAAAATCTTATCTAAAATAACCCGCGTCGAAATCTGCACAAAGACCAAACAGATGATACAAGAACTGTTCTTTTTTGTTTGATAGGGGATTGGATACCCCCGTATTTAAAACTACATCCCTCGCAAAAAACGATTCTAATATCTATTTTCAATAAATATGTATTTAATAATTACCCAATTTTCTAACTTTGACAAAATGGACGAATTTTCCTTAGCCGAATTTTCCGTTGAACCTAATTAAACACAAGGTAGGTTTTTATCTGTGCAACATTCAGATCTCTAAATATGGGAACTCTGGATAGTAAAAAAATAAAAATCCTGTAGTCTAGAAGAATTTCTCCTTATTAAATCGAGGGTAGAAAAGATGACGTGTAGTATCAGAAAAGATACTATACTTTACAAAATTATACAAAAATTCATATTATATTTTGCTCCTAGCTAAAAGGCCAACGAAGTTAAATATTTAGGGTTGTCACCCGGATTTAATATTATTGATAGAGATAAGTGATTTACTGTTTCCACATGGACTTAGTGTTAGTGTTAGGATTAATGGATAATTATCGCTATCAAAAAAAAGAACACAATTTATATCAATTTGCAAAAAAATATCGGTATATGCCCTTAAAACGCTATCCCGATAGCGATCGGCTGGGAATGGGTTAGAATTTTACGGTAAATTCATATGTAAAACTCTTAATTCTGAAATAATTGTTTTTCTTTCCCAACACGTAATCGCTTAACTAAAGATGAGCTCATTTTTGTGTAGAGAAGGGTGGCTGAAAGTATCTGTCTACAAATTGATCAACAATTATTCAAATATACTATGTTCAAATATTCTTTAAAATTTTCCAGTACGATATAAAAATTTAATATGTATCGTGTAGAAAGTATTATTTATTTAGCGCAATAATGATATACATATTTTTGTTTTCAAACTTCCACAAAAAGCGTATATAAACCGTCCACAGTTTCAATTTCATAGGAACGCCTTTACTTGAACCGCTAAGAAAACCATACGAACCTAATAGGAAAAATAGGTACACATATTTGAGGATATACATCTTTAACATACACAATAGTTGATATATTCAATATTAACAATGGATCTTCATTTTTAAAGACGAATTTTCAAATGTGGCATTGGTTTGTGCGTTATTTTGTCTAAAAGGGTGACTTCAGTTTTACTTTTGGTCTTTTTGTGTTTTTTTCCTGAACAATTTAGATTTACATCTCAATCATCAGTGTTTTTTTTTAAATGTTCTACTATATGTCAGACTGCTTAGTTTCTATGGCACCAATCTTTTTAATGCTAACATATTTAGAATACGCTCGTCGAGTTATATCTGTCTATCTTTTTATCTATGAATTATATTCATGATTTAAAAATAGTTATGTTGAGTAAAATGGCATGAGGAGCGTTACTCAATTGGCATTTTTTTGTGAATTTAATCTGCTCATATATCAAACTCTTTTCGATATATATATATATATATATATATATATATATATATATATATATATATATATATATATATATATATATATATATATATATATAATGGTAATAATCCAGGTGAAAAATGTCCACAGGGTGGTAATCCAGAGAATTTTAACCGGGTTTATAAAAGTGCTCAATATCAAAATAGAGCTTTATATATGATAATTTTATTTACACAGACATGTACAAAATCTGCGACACTGGCATGTCGATGTTATCGATCAACAGTTACTATAAACTGAGATCTCATCAGGCAGAGTTAGAATCCGATCGTAACCTCAGATCATATTTGGAGAGAACCAACTATGATCTGAGGTTAAGATCGGATTCTAACTCTCCCTGATGAGATCTCAGTTTATAGTAACTGTTGATCGATAACATCGACATGCCAGTGTCGCAGATTTTGTACATGTCTGTGTAAATAAAATTATCATATATATATATATATATATATATATATATATATATATATATATATATATTTTTTATTCCTTGTGTTCTTTGCTTCATTTTGGAGGGAAAATGAATATTTGTTCGAAATAAAATAAGTCATTGGTATTCAAAGTTAATGGGGGGTATCCTACACGCTTAGGATCACACATATTTTGAATAAGTGTTTTTGTACTTGACCAAATTTGAACTAATTTATGTTGGAACTAGCCAATTCTAATGCAAACCACTGCATTACGTTTGGATGAACACTGAATTCATGACAAGCCCAATAATTGGTCACGATTGGGTAAATGTTGACCATAAGCATATTACTTACACACTGTCGTGTGTAAATAATATATATATATATATATACATATATATATATATATATATATATATATATATATATATATATATATATATATATATATATATATATATATATATATATATATATATATACTTGTTTTTATGGGGATATATCAGCTTTTGGAATTATTAAAGCTTGGCAAATGTAATATAGGATTAGATAATTTCGCAGTTCACTGGCAACATCAATTAATTTTACATTTCGAATCAATCAATTGTCAAAATAAATGATAATCTCTAAGGAATATAAAACCACACACGTACACTGACAAACAATAAAGACATTCTTTATCTGACACAACGAAATACTTTGAAACATGTTTTATGTTATAGAAAATAGCATCTCAAAGCTTTGTCGGAACAATATTCAATCGACTTCATACGATTTGCTCAAAAGTGCACATAGTGTTGCTATTTGCTAGAAGTTTCATTTTCTTTTTGTGATCATGTTTGTTGTTTACTTAAATATTATGATGCCACATTTATTTGCTTTCTTTTTCTCTCTAGCCGTAATGTTAATCTATTGATTAATCGTTCGTTTTATTCGCCACGAGGTGGGGTCCGTGTATTACAGAAGCTGAGTTTGCACTTTTAATCAGTGTACAAGATTCACAATTAAAGAATGTAGTACATATGTTGGACACAATTAGATAAATATCACACGAGTGTTTTCATATGCATACATATTTGATTGGTTGTTATTCATTCTAGAAGCAATTGGCAGTCTCGGAAAGGTTATCTTTGCAATAATGGAGTAGATGCAGAAGCAATTAGTATGAAATCCACAGCTGTAATTATTATACGGCAACATTGATTCAATCCAGTGATATGTTGCAATATTACCGGAAGTATTGCTGGGGTAAGCGGAGAAGTATTCATGTCATTTAGAAGGTTTTACTTCTGATGATATGCTGGAATATGGCTATTTATAACAAACACTATTGTGTAGCTATCGTTTTCTTTTAATTTAAAATGCCATAATTTAATTTATTTAAAACTATTTAGCTTGTTGTATATTCAGCTTACCAATTGCTGTACACACTTTTATACCCTGTGTCGCTACCCTCGTTGAGCACCCATGTTGTTTCGGTGTGTTAATACAAACACAGCGTAAACGGTAATGCACGGTGTTTTAACGAGATTTATTAAAACTGCCAGAAGCAGAAAACATGTTAGCTTCGTATGTGAGGGAAGTCAATGTATAGATAGATAGTAAGATACCAACAGGATAGCTCGTCTCGCTATATCAGTTGCCCGCGTGCCCTGTGAATTTTGAGGATCGGAGTTAGTATAGTATCTGGTCTGTTTTCATGATACAGTCATTTGTATGCTTTATTTTCTCATTAGTGGTAATGGTGTATCTGTTAAGTCATCGTGAGACGCATTATATCCTCCTTGAGTGCCACTGTAGTAGATGGCCAATCCTCATTATACTATTTTCTCAAACATTACCTCAACCATTTAGAGACTGGTAGTGTACTATATATTCGTTTAGCATATTTACTAGCAAACGTGTGTACTCTCCGTTTCTATATATTTCATAGTGTCATTAATAAGATATCGAACATTACCGATCATAATTATATTGGGTAGCAATTCTTATTATTTTGCATTATTTATACTAATGGGAATATTTTAATCGTCACCGCGAGTACGGACGTCTGTTTATCTTGCCTCTCTACATTATTTTATTCTCAGCAAAATACTCCTTTTTTCTGTTTTTAATAAATACACCGTAACAAACATGCACACCGCTAACAGACTCATGCAAGCTCTGATCTTATTATTATTATTATTATTATTATTATTATTATTATTATTATTATTATTATTATTATTATTATTATTATTATCATTATTATTATCATTATTATTATTATTATTATTATTATTATTATTATTATTATTATTATTATTATTATTATAATTATTATTATTATTATTATTATCAAAATATCGGTTCAACCTGAAACAGTATTGCGTCTTCTCTGTGTATTCAGAACATATTTTATTATTGTATCGAATATTTGCATTTCGAAATAAAATGGCGTCTTGTTGAAAGCTACACTCTCGTATGGAATGCAACAAAAAAACGAAAAAATGCAGATAACATGTAATAGTTTAGCTTAAGCTGGAAATGCGTTAGAGTCGAAGCTGACAAGATTAGATGAACGAGTTGATATTTGAAGGATTTAGCGAGAAGAGAGGCGCACCGAACATTCGAACAGGCAAGGATTCTCTTGATAAGGGAAACCTTACAATGAAGCTTTCGGTTCACTTGAAGGTTTTCCCGAGAGAACACGTAATATTTATACATTTATCTAGTTATATTTTACTTTTTACGAATGAATCAGTTATTTGTTGTCTTTTAAATTACCTCTGGCTTACTGAGATAGAATAAGAACTTATTCTTTTTCATATCATAATTGAACGAATATATATATATATATATATATATATATATATTGTTCAGAATTGTTATATATACACAAGCAAGTATACTACTATCATGTAATATCACTCTATATTGCTCTTTCGTGATATCTACGTATCTATCTATCTCTCTCTCTCGATATGTATATATATATATATATATATATATATATATATATATATATATATATCGAGAGAGAGAGAGAGAGATACGTTTCCATAACTGACTACGAATATTCTACGCACGTGACAATTTTAAATCTGAAAGTGTTCCATCTTTCCAACGGACAATATTTTGAAATTCCTGGCGGTTGTTCTCACTCATTAAGCTATACGACTCCGCTGTTGAAGGTCCGATTTTCTCGGATCTGAAACCTTGGTCCGGATGTTGTTGTAACACTTTATTTAATATTAATATATATATATATATATATATATATATATATATATAATTATATATGTGTGGGTGTAATATGTCCATACGCATACAAGTGGATGACAAAATTAATACACCATACATGTAATATAGGATTTCTTTCTGATTTGTTTGAATACATTTACTAGCAATTTAAATCACAATTTCCGTTGTTCGTTTTTTCCTTTTCGATAAGATATTCTTTAAGATAGCTTTCGGAAAACTTTTTTTTCTTCAAGCCGTCAACGCAGTGTGAACACTATTTTATTTTCTAAATCGTGAAATCAGTTAAATGTTCTCTGCTTTTGTCTCCAGGGTAAATATTGCGCTGTCATGCGTGACCTTAGGTGTATGATACGTTTCCGATTCAAATAAAACAAAGAAACAACATTAAATAAAAAAAGAAAGACAAACATGTCATCAAGTGAAATGAGGTCCTTTTATCTGGTGTGAGTAGAAGGTTATTATCTGTGATCGATAAGATTTTCTTAACATCTTTACATCTTAACATCTATATCTAGAATTGCAACTTCTATTTTTGGTCGGTGTGTTTTTTTTTGTCGGCTGGTCTAATTAATATGTTTTATTCATCTTGTTTGCGAAATGGGTTGATTTCGTTTTTACTGTTTTTTACGTAATACCCAAACTATTTAAAATTTCTATGTCTAGCTTCGGAATATTGTGATATGTGTATTCGAAATGTGATTTATTTTGTAATGTTTAATTTGTGTTGGTGCCCTGTGTGTACCTCTATTAATTCTGTTTTTCGTCAGTGCTTTGTAGATTTCACAGCTGTGTGTAATAAACATCACGTTATGTCATGTATTGTGTGATCTATATGTAAATACCATTATGCATTATTTTTAAGAAATATATCATATGTCGCATAACTGTAATTGCAACTTAAATCGTTATATGTTTTTCCAATTTTAATTATATCTATAGAGGCTGACAACTAATAGTTAAACAAAATGTTAAACTATATTTTGCAAATGTGTAGGGAAAACCAAAAAGATGTTTTTGTATGTATATACCAAGAGTTCGTCTTTATTTGTAAGACTTCCTCAGGATGATAATTTTAAGAAAAATGTCATACAAGTACATGCAAACATGCGGTTGATATGATGGGTTAATGAGAAGAAGTAGTAGCAACTACTGGGAGCACAGGACCGAGGTTTCGGTTGGAGGAAGTCGGTGGCATGGAATAAAAATAATGTAGAGAGTTGTGGTTAAAAAAAGTGGAGGGTTGGGGACAGAGGAGCGGAGGGTGAAGCTCTGTGTGTTTGGTGTGTAAGTTTTTAGAAAAGATTTGAAAAAATTTAGGTGATTGGAAGGTGGATGGGTAAGAGTGTGAAATATGTAGTCGAATGGGTGAGGAGGGACATGGGATATTTTGTTGTGGTTAGGTGTGAAATTTTTGTAAGCGTAGGAGTGGTTGACCAGCTGGCTATGTCAGAAGTGTGTGGATATAAGTAAGTTAGAAGGAAAATGTTGAAATTTGCTTAGAATATGACAGTGAAAGGAGGAAAGCAAAACAAAGAAAAAGAAACAGGAGAGAAGGTATATTGATATAACCGCAACAACATCTTCCCTCTCCCCTCTTACCCAGCTCACCCTTTTGACTACTTCTTTCGCACTTTTACTCATCCGCCCCTCCCACTTGCAATCACTACTACTACTTCTTCTTCTCAATAACTCATTATGTCAACCCAATATTTTCATGTACTTGTATGACATTTTTCTTACAATTATCATCCTGAGGAAGTCTTACAAATAAAGACGACACTTTGATTAATACATAAAACAACATCTTTTTGGTTTTTTCTTTTTCATTTCCCATATATATATATATATATTTACATGAACGTATACAGGGTAGTATAAGGGCAAGTATCATTGGTGTGTATATTTTTATGTGTGTAGATATCTAAACTTGTGTCTGTTTCGTTTGTTTCCTATATATATATATATGTATATGAAATCCTTATTATACTGTTTATATATATATATATATATATATATATATATATATATATATATATATATATACACTAGCATGTTTTATGGGGGCATGTGTACGCATTCGGTTGTATTCATCTTTAAAACCTATGATGTATGTAAAGCCGTGTTACTTCTTATATTTATATAAACTAGCGGGACCCTGTGGAAATTCCACAGTGTTTTCTTCATCAATCTGTATAATTTACTGTTAATAATATTATCCGGTGGCTAGAAATATGCACATATTTTACTCACAAAAATTTTGCGTGACGGAATGGAAGTATATATATTAATTTATATTACTCGGTTGCCGGGCCAAAAGCTGTCTCTTCACTAAATCTTCTTAAATAGGAGTGTCAGATCGTGACACACAAAATAAATAACACACACTCTATCGTATTAATATATAAATAATAATAATAATAATAATAATAATAATAATAATAAGAAGAAGAAGAAGAAGAAGAAGAAGAAGAAGAAATTTTAAATATTAAAAAATAAAATAAATAAATAAATAAATAAATAAATACCGTAAGCCTGAAACCGGCCCATTTAGTAAGCGTTTCCGCTAATGAAACGGGATACCAGAGTTCTATCCTCGGTTGAGTCATAGCAAAGACTAAAACAAACATTGCTAAAACTCTCAGTATTATAAGGTCAGGATCAAGGACAATGAAGCAGTCCTGGGAAAAGAGTGGCGCCCTCCCCTACATCTTGGGTTAGCCGATAATGTAAAGAGATCCTCTACTGTAATCGGGCAATTTAGCCTTTTATAAAGTCTGAAATTAGCGACCACCTCACCTAAAATAAGCGAACGCCATTTTTGTTTGACGAATTTGACAATATAACTAAATAAATATTTGAAATAAAAAAAATTAATTTCTCAGATGTTAACCATACAATATCATTGCCCTTGTCTTATTTTTACGTCTCTATTTGGTACTTTGTTACATGGGGACCCGGGCTAACTTTGACCCTGACCCTAACTTTAACCCTAACCCCCAATGACCCTGAACTTTATAGGTAACCCTACCCCCTCCCTGACCCTAACCCTAAGGACGGGGTCAAAGTTAGCGCGGGTCCCAATCTAACGAAGCACCATCTATTTGTTAGTAAGTTACGCTTGGTTTATTATGAGAACCCCCCGGATAAGAGTGAAATATTTTTAAAAAATTAATTATTTGCATTCAAATAACGCGTGTACGATGGACACTCTACTAAAAAGGGTTGATATACCGTAAAAACTGGTAGGCTTCCGATAGAAAACGAAATTATACTTGTTACTTTTTTTTTCGATTAGATTTTCTTTTTTATTTTGCTTTGAATCACGACTTTCCTCACTTTCGTTTTTGTTAAATATTTTTTTTTTTACTTTTTGCGATTTATTTATTTGTTTTTATTGCGTTTTCACTTTTCAATTATTCTCTCTCTCTCTCTCTCTCTCTCTTTCTCTATCTTCTCCCTCTATCTCTCTCTTACGAACACAAACTTTCTCTTTCTTTCGTACGCGCTCTCTGTGTTTCACTGAAAAAAAAAAGGAATTCCACAGTGTTTTCTACATCAATTTGTATAATTTACTGTTAATAAAATTATCCGGTGGCTAGAAATATGCACATATCTTACTCACCAAAATTTTGCGTGACGGGATGGAAGTATATATATTTATTATATTACTCGGTTGTCGGGGTAAAAGCTGTCTCTTCAGCAATCACTATCGGTCGCGACTCCCCTCCCCCGTTGTCAGGGGCAAAAGTAAATACTAAATCTTATTAAATGGGAGTGTCAGATCGTGACACAAAATAAGAAACTTAACTTCTCAGATGTTAACTATACAATATCATTGTCATTGTCTTATTTTTTACGTCTCTATTTGGTAGTTTGTTACATTGGGACCTGGGCTAACTTTGGCCCTGACCCTAACTTTAACCCTAACCCCCAATGATCCTGAACTTTATAGCTAACCCTAACCCCTCACTGACCCTAACCCTAACGACGGGGTCAAAGTTAGCGCGGGTCCTAATGTAACAAAGCACCTTCTATTTGTTAGTAAGTTTACTTTTTGCGATTTATTTATTTGTTTTTATTGCGTTTTCACTATTTCTCTATTCCCCCCCCCTCCCTCTCTTACGAACACACACTCTCTCTTTCTTTCGACCACGCTCTCGGTGTTTCACTGAGAAAAAAAAACAAAACAAAACAAACATTGCTTATTGTCCGTTCAAAACATTTAAAAAATAAATACTGGTTCTTTACCATCCAAAAATAATAAATAAATGTTTTAACACTTTAAGAAGTGGTGCAAATAAAAAATAAATACTTAGTTCAAACTATCATTGAAAAAAAAAACATTGCTTAACGTCCGTTCAAAAACAACAACAACAACAAAAAATAATAGACATGCCCTAAAAACGCCAAAATAAAAAACAAAAAATAGTTTTAAGTTTTAAGCAACACAAAAAAGTACTTTTTGACCGGGTGATTAAAAAAAATGTATTATTTCTTCCCCTTCCGCTCGAAATGTAGAAGAAAAAATCTTAGCGGCTGGTTGGGATCGAACTATAAACCAGTCGGGCCAAAGACAAAAATATAACGTCGCTTACCGTTGCGCCAAAGGGAAATAATTAAAATATGATGCAGAAATTAGACTAATTAAATGTTATTAATAATCTAGGTGCGGCACGCATGCGCAGAGCGTTTGCCGGAAGCGTGACACACGTACGTACACCTTAGCGTATTAATATATAGATAATATTATTCTATTTTATTAATTTTAATTATTGCTGAAAAGTCACAGAGTCTTTTCAGAATAAAAATAAAAAGAGGTGAAAGAGAAGTAGAAACAATAGCAAACATAATCTAAGGTAAATTCAGGCTTTAATGTTGAAATGGATAGTTAGACATTTGCCGCCTGAGACGAAAATATAAGGACTAAATAATTTAATAAACATCTACGTACTTACGCGTAGAAGAAGTTAAGGGTGTACATGTGAGGTGATTAAACAATGAGTTTACATGCAACACGTAAAATGATGATGTGCCACGTACATACGTTTGATGAACACTTACACACCTGCATGCAGAATGTAAAAGACGCGAGGCTCGCGTAATTTGAAAGAGAACATATAAGTTTAAATACTTTTTTGTTAAGTTTTAGAAAATCACATCGTTATATATATATATATATATATATATATATATATATATATATATATATATATTATGTACGTATGGTTTTTGTATGTATGTGTATATGTGTAAATATGAACAAAAATATGTCAGGCACCCTATAAATGTCCATATGTGTGCTTCAAATACTGCTATGTATTTTGCTCTGTCGTGTAGGCTCTTTTCTCCTTCCAAGATAAAGTATACTCCATTAAAAACAATGATAACGCTTAACTATTTGGACATTTCTGTGTGAATACTGTGAACTAGACATTCTGAGTTCCACAACGTCCAGTCACTGGGTTCATTTAGTTGTTTGATGTTCGAAAGTGTTTGAATTTTCTTCAAAAGGTTTTCTGCGTGCTTTGTGTAACTGGATAGTTGGTTCATTGATGTCACATATTGTTGAACTGCTATTTCTCATCGTACCGTTCTTGACGTGTTTCATAAGTCCATGGCGCCTTGCAAACTTTTGTTATGACATGAGGTGTACAGTTGAATCAATTTTTCACATGCCAAAAGGTCCTGAGGCCAGTTGCATTTCCAGAGTTACATGAGTTTCACATTAGTGAATAAAAGAGAGAACGCTGGTCATTGGTTCAAATATAATTAAGGAATAGTTAAGATGGTTCAATAGCATTCAATAATTACCGCCGACATTCTTTAACCTGAGTAACAGAAGCATTTGTTCGCTGCCTTTTTCGGAGATACTTACTTCCTAAATCAGAATGTGCACTTTCTCATTTGGCCCATATTGGTGTATAACTTATTGCTAGTGCTGCACTGTTCAGCTACATTGGTTTACGTTTCTCTTCCAAACCCTTTGACACAAAAACAAGATTAATCTTTCTCGAGAGCCCTGCAGTTGAATTCCCAACTGTAACTTGTTCATTGATGTACTGTTATATATCTGCATTATGAAATACGGCAATGCAATATGCTTGTTAAGGCTATAAAAGCCGGATCGTATGACATGTTGGTAGCAACCAGAAAAAAACGTATTATGGATGGATATACATTTTTACACGGATAGATTCTGTAGTTCGCTACTCTGATGTCGATCAGTCAGCGAAACTATATAAAGAGGATCAAGGGTTTTGCTGATGTATTCTTGACTCTTTTGGTGTATTACTCTTTAATAGAATCCGTGACTTATTATAGATACCGGGTGTTCTTCGGATCAACCCACACTTCGCCTATGTGAACAGATTGTAGCATTATTGCAACCGGTGATCAGGTGGGGCTTTGGACATAACACGTATAGTAATAACATCAAACACACTGGGGAGGGGGATCGCAAGCTGCCCTTAAGTAATAAGATATTTATCGTATTTGATGTAGCTCGTAATATGAATTTACTTACGAGGATAAAAAGATGCGGAGCAATCACGCAACCCATCATGCTGCTGGCCTTAAATTATTTCCATTCTATAGTGTAATTTGAACAGTTATCTTTATGCAGGCTTATTCAGATAGTTTATTACTATTTCTCTAACCTGATTAGATAACATTATAAGTCAAGAGACATTCGAATTAAACTGACCTGTATCCATTGGTAATAGAAAGCCGAATTAACTCCAGCTTAATTTCTTTCTGTTGGGTTGGAAATAATAAAGCCGAGATTATTTGTGTATCCATTAGAAAGTTTCATATGGCAGCCTCTGGGCATGAGAGTGTCCTGTATTAGACGAGAAAGAACTGGCAATTGTTACCTCTTTATTTAAGAGAGATATGCAAGAAAACTTGCAATGCGTATATACTCGATAACTGAACATACGATCATCTAAGGAACATTATTTTAGTATAATACCGCGCTTTCTGACCCGCTGAATGATACACGTTAGTCAAGTAAGTATGATTCTACGGCCATTTTAAACTAATATTATTATAAAATATCTTGATCCAGAGGCCTAAGTAGATATTCTATAGAAGGCGTGTGTGTCATAATTTATTCGTCCTGAATACCGAGTCTATGTGTTTCGCCATCCCTCCTTGGGCTACATGAAGTTTCATTATATACGCATAGTAAATTAGTAGGATTTTATTCGAGTCTGCCCATGTTCCTTTCGAAATATCCCTTGCTTTTCAGCTCTCGAGAGAATGACACGTTTCTTTCTTAATAATTTCCTCAATAAAAGACGGACACACCGTTATCTTATTCATTACAGATGATTCAGTATTTCCTGTTTCAAACTTAGTTTTCTCTATTGTGTACCTATTCTCGTAGTATTCCTATCTCATATAATTTTCCCGCTTTATGCCAGCCAAGACCAATGTCATACACAATTCTACAGAATTGACTTACTACTGACTTGCAATACTATAAACATGTGTTGTAATTATATATTGGCAATATTTGTCCACGTATTTTTCTGGTCACTTTTCGATCGCTTATATCTTGGCTGGCTGCGAATTTCCTCAATACAGTTATGCTCAACAATGCGACTATGAACATCGTATGCGTAGTTCGGATTGATAGTATCTTCGTCAAATTTATATTCTCCGCCAGGTGAAATACGTTGTTCGCAGTAGCATCTCTTATAGAAGCGTGCAGCTCGTGAAACGTTAACCTTTCTGCTTTAAAAACACGTAATACCCGGGTAAAATATATGTAGATTACATTTAAATCAGTTCGATGCGTGATATTTTATTCAGCACCGTTAGAGACACTATATTACTTAGTCGTGTCACTTTTCATAATGCCTGTATTTAAAATATGGAAGTGCAACATTTCAAAGTGTAATTTCGTCCTTCCTAATTCATCTATTGCGATACTGATGTTTCAATTTCTTACGTACATCATAACATATTACGTGCAATACCTACTTCTCCGACCGGGTTGGAAACATAGTTACGCTGGCTACAGCTGAATTGCCAGTCTGGCCACCACCAAAAGCTTTCTCCACCGGACAACATACAAAAAAAACAGATTGTCATCATAACATAGACACTCATATATATATATACTCATATATATATATATATATATATATATATATATATATATATATATATATATATATATATATATATACATATATATATATATACATATATATATATATATATACATATATATATATATATACATATATATATATATATACATATATATATATACATATATCATGTGTGATTTGCTGTATTGTTTTATTTGTTTTCCTGTATTTTGTCTATTTTTTTATATCGTTTGGTGTGATCTCGTGGTTCTTTGCGGCTCTTTTTAATAATTCAGTTTCCATGTAAAAGTGTACTTTTCGTGCATCTTTGTCTTGTTTAGTCTCATAAATAATTTCGTTAGGATGATCATTCATTCTGTGTCTCGGGTTGTGTATGTACCAAGGGTGTTCCTTCTGTGCTCCGTATAATATAGTACACTAAACCATCTTCTTCCACTATTCTCTCTTTTTGTACGTAAAGACGGTAAGTATCATCATGTGGGTGTTGTTATATAGTGCATAATCATTAGTTCGTTTGTATTGTTTATGAGGTCTTCTTTTTAGACAGCCATGAAACGACCTAAATATATGAATGTTTATGTATTCGTTATATCAAAGTTCTATCATATAGTTTGCTTTCTAAGGATTCTTGGTTGTCTCAAGTCTTCTTTTCTATGGCTAATTTCTGTTGATTTGATATTGTCCGCTGTTAAACTCCCACATATATATGTATAATGTGTAATAAGTGCTATCGTCTCATCTTGTTTTAGTAGAATACAATACTGTCTTACCTTAAGGTTTCCCCATTTTAATATCTACTTTTTGTGCTCATTGTTCATTTCGAATGTGATTCGAACATACTGACTGGCAATTCTGTTTTTGTTCATCAGCTTTGCCAGTTATAGACTTGTTTCTTTGCAAATAGCTTCATATCGTATTTAAATGGATGTGGTGTATTGTTTTTTCTCTATCTTGTATACGGCGTTACACTTCATGTGTATGACAGTCAGTTGCATGATGGATCTGATAAAATGTAGCTGGGCTCGAAATATGCTTTTCTGTATTATTATTTCAGTCAAAGGTTGTCTTTCAGGTGTCAGTTGAACTTTAATGTGTACATTGCTTTCTTTATGTTTGATAATTGTGTAGCATATTGTGGATTCTATCGTTGGATGCCTTGCATGACATTGACATGTTCTTGTATTCTATTTTTACCCCTTCCGGACCTTTCGATAACTGTTTAGTGAGTAAGTTTTTTTTTCGTGTCGATCAATTATTCACTGCGAATAGCGCAGGCTTATATAGGATGTAAAACCTATTTACTTTCATTTTCGTCGTTCAAAATCTTCACATAGACATGTTTTTACATACAATCAACTTGTTTCTTGTTAAATGTATTTCTCCTCGTTGTATTTCAGCATTAATGGAGTTACGCACCGGTGTAGCTGTTTAGTGTATGCATCCCAGAATTTGAGTTAGCCTTTCATGAAATGATGCGAGTTATTATTATTATTAGTAGTAGTAGTATTAGTAGTAGTAATAGTTTTTGTAGTAGTAGTAGTAGAAGTAGTAGTAGTAGTATATATAACATGATTATTATTCTTTGAAAGTTAATTGCAGGACCAAAAGGATTTATTATGTTGCTATCTACATTACATATGCTTTTAGTGCGTATTCCTCTTTTGAAAACCTATTTTCTAAATCAAAGTTACTTTCTTTAAATATTCTCAGTAGGCTTATCTCCTTTATGTATACTCACTGTCCCCATCATCATTATAATCATTATCTGCATTTCACTTGACTGGTGTCTAGCCGTGGCTATACTAAGAACTTCTCATGTGCAGAAATGAGATGGCGAGATCGACGGAGAGTTTAAACTTGTATCGATTTTGGACAGACATTCTCATCATACAAATGAAGATTATTCATTAATATTAAATAGAAAGAGACCACAAATGTTCTTCTTAACTTAACGAAGTGGTTACAGGGTAATATGGAGTGTGGACATACAAGTAGCGTTATCATTTTTTTTTATTAATTAAATTTTCATCTTCCTTTTTTGTCAAATGACATCCTGAATTCGCGTCCGTTCGTCACCGCTTCCAAAATGTGACTGCCGATAAAAAAGCTATTTTTTTCTTAGATACGGTATCTATACGGCGCTACTTAAAGGTACACTGAATTTCTCACAACACATGTATGTCCGACCTTTTCTTGAACCGGGAACTATACTCTAACCCACAGTTGTATGCCTGTTTATATGTTCGTCTCGAAGGCTGACTTGTTTTTCAAGTTTACGTTGCAATTGTCCACCTAGATACTAACTCGATACTAGCTGATGTAACTGTTCTTCACATACGTGCATCCATTATGGCCCACGTAACAACATACGTACATAAATTAGATTGTCACGTTTAAATGAACATAGTGGCATTGAGTAGTATCAGAGACTAATCGTATACACGCTAGAGTAGAAATAGGGGCGGCCGAAATTGATACTTTTTCTAATTACGGTTTATTAGAGAAATGCATGTAGATGTTTTCAGTAATAACTGAATTCCATAACTTAAGAATACGTTTGAATGCAATTTGTGTCATTAAAATATAAAAATACCTTAGAAACACACACATTGATACATTCATGTGGTTTATAATAATACATATTATACACAAGTTGCTTCGTTAACTGGTTGCGTAACTTCGAGATTACGTACACTATATATTTACAAAAATGTTTTAAAAATGTGGTCTTCCTCTACTGGGCTAAATAAAGCACCCATCCAACCAGACTTAAAGTGTTGTTGCTACATCAGCGCTGGTACACCATTCAGCCTCTCTTTATTAGACAAAGTCCTAAAACGAGTATTTAATCTGATAGGTTCCTCACTACCCAGCAAGCACCAGTCCCTGTTCCATGGCTGCAATGTTTTACAAGTATGTAAATGGAATGTGCTCCGATAAAATTGCTGCTCTGGTGCTCCTCGAACTAAATGCACTCGACAAAGCTGGCAATATGCTAGATCCCCCCGATCAACTGTGGAGGTACCCAGATGCGTATTTCCCTGAGCTGCCGACCTTTAGAAGTTCCTCTCTACTTCCTGTTACCATGACTGTACCGACATGCAGACATTTACAACTAATGTGAAATAGCATCTCGCTGGACAGCTTCCAATTAAGGATTCCCCTAAACCTTCACCCAACTTATCAGTAGCCCCTGGCCTTTACAGTGGCAAATGCAATGTTTAGAGTGAGCAAAGTTAATAAAAAATAAAACAAATGCGAATCTTCTGTGTGTGTTGTAATTGCAGAATAACAATTGTCTAATTTTAATTTTGCTTTTATTCTACTATATTGTATTGATTTTATTCATATACATGCATTTTGTCTAGCCATCTGCACCTTGTTTCTTGTAATGAGAAAGGGTCAACACGATGCCGAACAGATTCAAATGTTGGTTAGCTAAAAAGCCACTTTGTATCATGACATTGAGATATTTCCTTTCAGACCAATTCATTTTTAGTGCACTGTTGTCATTGTGTTGTTCGTGTATGTGACAATCACAGACCCAGGCTTATGTGACACGTGATGATCTCACATATATATATATATGTTATCTATCTTCCATAAAGAAATAAAAAAGCACAATTACACACATTGTACGTGTGAGATGGTTTCACTAAAATAATTATTCTCAGTGTTTTTTTCGATGAAGTATATATATATAAATATATATATTTATAGTTTTGTTATTATCAATAAATAAATAATTGTATAGTCATAGTCATAACTATGTTTCGCAATTTTTATTTAACGCTCGTCAGTATGGAATCACGAACAATTCCAAGTAAGGATCCACGTATTATGAACTCTGGTCTCGTAACCATTCTCGTTTTTGAATGTGATAGAACTCCGCCTGTTATTATTACTTAAATATACACACAAGTACTATGATTCTAAAGAGAGTTCTATCTCCGAAGGGAGAGAACCATATAACGTTGCTTCGGTATGAATCACTAATTTATTTTCTTTCGAAAGGGCCTAAGTTCATATGATATATAAGTTATAGAAATCGCACAAGGAATAATTGTGCATAAGTATCATGCATCAAACTACATTATTATTTAGAGTGTAACTGTCGACAAACAATAATTGAACTCCTGAATGAGCGAAAAGTATGCAAATTAAATAAATATGGCAATTGAATTAAAAATGTCAAATTCCAAAAAAAAAAATTAATTTTCAGTTTGCTTGCTCTTTCAAACCCGTGTATTATAAACTTGCGAATATTTTACACCCATTCCATCAATTGTACAGAATTCAAATGATGAAGTGAAATACGATGTTTATTTGAACCATTGCCAGTAAAAAGCACTGATTTTTTTTACTTAATTCTGCTTTTTTTTTGGTGATTATTTTTCTATCTTTCTCAATAATTTATCATTACGTACTTAGCAAATAGGCAGCAAAACACATATATGTAACTCGTTAATATCGCTCGCTCACAGTCGCAACTCTTACACAAGTAGACTATGAGAGCATATATATATATATATATATATATATACATATATATACATATATATATATACATATATATACATATATATATATACATATATATATATATATATATATATATATATATATATATATATATATATATATATATATATATACAGTACCGTCCAAAATTAAAGAGGCAACTATTACATTTTCTAAATCTAAAAAAAATTATATGTTATCTTTTGTGAAAATTCCACTGAATATACAAATGATGTTGTAAGACGTTTACCGAAATGTTCAGATGAATTAAAATAATATTTTTTAAATAATCCACCATTTTACAGATTTCAAGTGTCCAAAATTAAGGAACAAAATATCATTTAACTAAATTATATAACAAAGGCAAAATAGATTTGATAGTTGGTACTTCCACCTTTATTTTAAATAACTGCTGCGAATCTACGACTGCAGGATTTCACTAAATCTTGATATTGGGCCACAGTAATATATTATATATATATATATATATATATATATATATATATATAATTATATATGAATATATATATATATAATTATATATGAATATATATATATATATATATATATATATATATATACGTGCGACCAGAACAAACACCGCTCGTTGACATTATTACACAACGATCTTCGTTAGCATCTGAAGCACAAATCAAACGACACCATGTCGTTAAAAGAAAATGTCTATTATCCTGATGAAGATTTCTGTGTGAATCGAACATTTACATTTAAATAAATAGTATGTTTAAAAAAAAAGCTTTTGTATGTAACTGTTAAAAAAACATTCCTTCATGTAAAACCCTGCCATGACAGCCGACTATAGCTGCCGCCTACTTGACACATATATAGGTTTATTTCTCATCTTATATGTAGCACTTTATGGTAGCTTCATTGATTGTTGTACTCAGAAATAGAGTTCAATCTAACTCTTTTCACGGAGTTCGAATCCAACGACTGGCGCTAATGCTTATGTCTACACTGATGATTCTTCAACTATGAAACGTGCACTTATGTAGATCATTTTTAAATAATCGTTAACATAATTAAATATAGTAAGTTATTAGCAAGTCTCTTAGAATTAGTAAATAAAAGAAGCCGTCAAAAAGCTATAATGTATTATCCTCCATGTTGTAAACTGTAACGACCGGAAACTAAAGGTGCCTGTCTTCTTCTCATTCTGTCTGTAGGAATTGCACGCTCAGATTTCGAGTTGTGACTCTTGTTTTGGTGTTCAAATCGTTTGACTGGCTTAAAGGGTTATCTCTAAATTGATGATTTCGCAAGTATGAAACGTATACCTATGTAGTTAAATAGTTTTAATATAATTATATATATATATATATATATGTATATATATATGTGTATATATATATACATATATATATATATATATGTGTGTATTTATATATATATATATATATATGTGTGTATTTATATATATATATATATATATATATATATATATATATATATCGCCAATAGAAATAAGAATTAAACGATCTAACATTAATATCGGTAACTCCTTGTAAAGTTTAATAAATAAGCATTTTTACACGAAACATTTTAAGTAAGAAATGGGGAAACAGTAAAAATTAGTTATTCATGCACCAATAACATGGATAGTTAGCACACATAATAACAAAATATTAAGTACACGTGCTAATTCTAATGTAAAAGGAAATAAATGACATTAATGCCTACTAGATGCTACTTGTAAAGTAGAGTGCGTCGTGTAAAAGTCCACGATGGCTTCGGAAGAAAATACTAAGAACAAGAACATTTACAATGGTATACTTACGGGCGGTTGAAACAATGTTTTTACAACTATAATTAACCCAGCACTTCAGAGTAAAACGGAGTTGGCTAAACAGCGGTTGCCACTGAAAGACGAAACTTTCATACCAGTTGTTTATTGGTTAATTTATGTAATTCAATATCCGGACAGGATTTAGACAGAGATGAAATGTGTGCTTGGAAAAAATACGGATTCTGAGATACGAACACAATATCTTTTAAACAAAAGAGAAGAACTGGTGGGCAAGTGCAGACATGAATTTAAATTTAAAATTACCAGCAACTCTTAATTATACACCTACAGTAATTCTGAATTGGTGATCTACTTAAATTTTGTCTATTCCTATGTTTCTCAAGTTTGGATTCATTTATTTCTATTAACATTATTTTGGGTAAGAGTGTCTTTTCTTTCACTATTTTTGGATTACGATACCATTTCTTGAACAACCTCCTAGCACTTATTCTCTATCTCCTATTTTTATGTGTCATTGTCATAATTATTTTAATTTATTTTACTTGTATATTCCCCTTTTATTTTCCCTACCTATTATATTTAATTTTATCTTATATTATTATTACTTTTAATATTTATTATTCATATTATTATTAACATTTGTGTTGTAGTATTGCATCATTTCTTTACTAGATTAACTCATGTTGTCTCGACTTGATACAAATAAAGTAAACGCTTCAGTTAGGTCGTTCTCTCATCTTTTAGGCTTCATTTTAATTAATTTTCGTTCATATTTCTTTTTTCTGGCATGGCTTTCTTTGTTTATTTCCACTTGTAGATTTCTTTATTTTCCTTGTCCTCTCTTTTATTTATTCAATATTTGTTATTTTTATTATTTTCATTTGTATTCTTATTTGTATTGTTAATCGAATCTCCCCCTCCGACTTCGCTCGATTCTTTTCGACTTTTTCGCTTTCATCCCCCTCCGACACCACCTAATCTGGTGGTCCGATTCGGTTGGACTTGCGGAGTGGAGGAGGCTGTTAAGTTCAGTATCGTGTCATCAGATAATGATATATATGATTTACAAGGAAATCATCGACGTTTATGAATAAAAAAGGTTTTAATTTTACTTCACTGTTCTAACTTGAGACACATATAATCTGACATATTTCCCTCCCTTTCTTTTTTATGTTGTTCTTCCTCCTTTCTCTTCCACCTCTGTCTGCCTATGCAATTTCTTTTTTGACTGATGAATATTTTTTCCGTCATTTCCAATATGTAGTTGTCCCGTTAGAATTCCGAAGATGCCAGGAGGGCGAAATAAATTACAGTGCCGACAGCTACAATGTGTGGGTTAAATTTTTCTCTCTCGCTCTCTCTCTCTTTCTCTTATATATGTATATTATATATATATATATATATATATATATATATATATATATATATATATATATTTACATATATATATATATGTATATATATATATGTATATATTTAGGAAAACATTATTAGATAACAAGGAGTGGTTTTGTTTGATGCGACTTTTTTTTATTTTTTCAATTTTCCGAATTGTCCATCTAATATTCCGGTCAAATTGATGTAAATATAATCCATGGGTTTCTTGTTCCATTCATTTTTCTTTTTTGCAAGTACTTTCGATTTGAATCGTCAAATAATCTTCAAGCGGTATTAGTTTTAGTGCCTTTACAAATTATGACTTTACTGCTGTGATCATTTTTGAATTATAACGGCAAGTAGTTTATTACTTGAAAAAGCGTCTGTAAAGTTGAAATGTACATGAGAGCGTGATGGCGTTCTACACATAAAAACATAACATCCCACAATTAATAATGTCAATTATGAAACTAGTCGCAACATTTTAAAGTGTCTAGCATAATAATTAACATTACAAAATTCTTAGCCATTCGGTAGTTATGCGTTTGAATGGTATGCACTTTCTTTAACGTCATCAATTTCTTAAAAGTTTAAACAGTCACACTTTTAAATCTCTCATATATATATATATATATATATATATATATATATATATATATATATATATATATATATATATATGTGTGTGTATATATGTATATGTATATATACAGGGTATGCCAAAATAAGGGTCCTATCTTTAAATTTGAATAACTTGAATTTGAATAACTTCCACAAAATAAAAGTTAAACTCACCAAACTTTATGTAGACTGACCCTTCCGAGATTTTTTGAAATAAACAAAACAAATTTTAGCCGAAAAACACTTCTTAAAACTTACAAAAACTAAAGTATTGTTTTTTACACTGTTTTGAGTTTTTTAAGCAAAAATAATGTTTTCTAAATGAGGGTACGTTCCTTAAGGCTAATACGGCTCATGCTTGCTTCGGAAGGTGTTCTTTACTTATTCTAAAAAATTTTTTAAAAAAATCAATAAACAAAAAAGTTATAAATTTTAAAAAATAGGACCCTTATTTTTGCCCACCCTGTATATATATATATATATATATATATATATATATATATATATATATATATATATATATATATTTTATGACTATAAACAAACCATATATTTTAACATGATGAATTCAGCAATAAAAAATAAATCATGGCCAAAATAAAGAGAAAAATAATGTAATCAAAATTATATCAGTGGAAATTGAGAAAAAACATTAACAATATAGAAAGTACATAAACGCCCAGAAGATTATCTTTTTCCTTAGAAAGAGAAGGTCGCAGAGACTTAACGTAAATGGTGTTTAGAATGGAGAATAAGTCAGCACTAACATTAGAGGCACATGAACGG
Organism: Sepiola atlantica; assembly: GCA_963556195.1. NCBI lineage: Eukaryota > Metazoa > Mollusca > Cephalopoda > Sepiida > Sepiolidae > Sepiola > Sepiola atlantica. The sequence goes on from OY744515.1 coordinate 7,427,643, forward strand.
TTATTTATATGAATGATCCACATGTATTAGCCAGAACATCACATCGTAAATAATTTGTCTGGCGACCTTTTGTGTGCGCGTATTGTTTGATCTCTATGTTCAATATTTGTGACGTCCTAGCAACGTAGTGCCAACTGCAACTATATTCTAATTAATACATAACAACACTATTAGTGTTGGGAGTGAGCAACACCATTTTGTAATAGACGTCAAAGATGGCCTGGTCGAAAAAACAACTATTTTATTCGGGGCAAAGTAACATTGTTTTACATACAAATATATTTGTTTGGCGAATCTATTACTTATATTACCTAGCCAATGTAGACGAATGTAAATAAACATATGTCAACAGAAGCTGTTTACATTTTATAGAAATTCGATTTTGTCATAGTACATTCAACAATGGCTCATAGATGGCTATTGTTGCAGCGGATCTTAGTGATTTATTTAATTTAATGATCCCGTTATGTCTTAGAAAATATCTGTAAGGCCTTTTAGGCAAGTGTCTTAATCAAATTAAACTCTTTTTTTCTGAGAAATAATGTTACTTTGACACTAATAATCAAGATATACACCCGAGTTTCGAAATTGCAAATAACAACCAGTTAATATATATTATAGAAGGTGTCGTATCCCGGTGTAGCCTGGCGGTCTAAAATAATTATTTAATAAGAAAATACATGCACAAATTAGAATTCAAAAATACATATATAATTTAGGTTTTCGAATAGGGAATCATTTTTCATATATAACGTTAACATAACATCAGCACCTAATCTCGGGTCATTTAGCGGGTATATAGAAACGTTCAACCAATTTTTGTAAATATTTTAGAGAAATAAAACTTTGTGCTTGATGAAGATGTGTGTGTGTGTGTGGGTGGGTGTGTGTGTTTTGGTGTGTGTGTGTGTACACTAATCTTACGTTTTTATTGTATTTGTTTTTTGGAAGAGAAATGTTATTTCCTGTATTAAAATAGAGTGCGGAAACAATATTTGATGTTTTAAGATACATGTTAGTACATATGTTAAGGCCAATTTTTCACCAAATCGTTCACTTTACTACAAAAACACACAAGAATTACTACATACACCTAAAATAGCATACTTACAAATAAGGTCGGGAGCCACTCAAAATTTGTCCCGGAACTCTCTTATTTTCAAGATGGCAGACATTTAAGATCATAAAACATATCTAAGCGTATCAGTGCGGTCGCAAAATTATTTTAGTGACGAAATATACATTTTTGGGCCAAAAAAGAGGTTGGAAAAAAATTTAATTCATCAGAAGTAAAGGTTTTCCCCAAACCTGTTATCTTTTCAAAATAGACACCATATTGGATACCTAGCAAATCTGAGAACTTGCAATGTGTAGAAAGGTAATATGTGTTTCTCAATATACACACTTTTGGACAGGAAATATAAACATGTTGTGCATTCGATCCAATAGTTGTATAAAACTTGTTTAATTTCAAGATGACTGACAGTTCATGCTAATATCATATCCCAAGAATTAAATGGAATAGAAAATTATTTTTTATGTTTACATATGGATAATGTGGGATGATAAATCGGATGCAATAAAATATATTTATTTATTTCAAAAGTTTACACTGAAAACATTTAGGAACGAAAGTACATTTATTATAACATAGTTTGGCTAGGTAGAATGTTTAAAGATGTGTAATAAAAATTACCGGATCTACCATATTGAGTATCAGTAAAAATTGTAAGGCTTAATTAAAGGCAAGATTCAATACAACCATATGATCTTTCACACTATTAATACTTGCAATTGGTATGAATTAAGAAGTAAAATATAAAATATTGTTTAATTATAAACAATGCAGAATGTATGCTTTTCTTCTTCAAAAGTAATTGCGATTCTTTCATGACAGAATTGGTATCCTAAGAGTAACATTGTATGCAATTGCTTCTTGATTTCTCATTTATCAGAAACTATCTAGTATCATAATACATACATTTGCTTTACAATCAGTATATCCTCTCAGGGCTATCATATAAATATCAAAAACGAAATGTATATTTTATTCACAAATATTTTGAATAATTCCTAAAAAGTTGACATCATATCATGTTAAAATGAAATATGGAACTACGATTACATGTGAACGACAGAATAACTATCCTTTACATAGGTCCACACTTACTAACCCCTCACATATATCTATTGCTTACATTTGTTAGCATGTACCATGACATGCACACAGTTCTCTACAGGGTAAGTTGGTTGGTTTGCACTTACATCGACGTATGCATTCCTACTTGTATTTACAGTGAATGGGGTCAGTGCAGTTCTTTGAGGCTTCTTGAAGATCCGATTAGTGGGGTGTCTAGTCATCTCCATCCTTTTTCCAGACCCATTTGTCAGGATTCAGAAGATATTGTTCGATAACTAAGCATTGTGACCAAACATGTCCTTCTTGGTACGTAGCGCGCATAATGTGTTGTTGCAGTGAAGCTTGTGTAGGAGGAATACAATCAATGTTTCTTGATCCCTGTGCAAAAAGCTGCTTTCCAACTTGGTCAATATCCTATAATTTACATGTTCTACTGTACAACAAGATGATACAACTATCAATCACAATAACACAACGGTCCATGATAGCATTTGTTTGTGATGAAAGTTAAAGTAAGGCATCAATCAGTTAAGGTATAACCTGCAATGCAAAGAGTTGTCGACATCCATAGAAACATGACACCTTGTCACATTCTGTGAGGGAATGAAACATTGCCAATATTTTGCCTTTAGCGGGCCAGGTTTTGTGCAGCGCTGTGGGCTGCAATGAGCCGACAGTGCTTTCCAGTCCAAAAAGCCACCCACAACTCATCTATTTCCAGTCTATGGTAGAAGGCAATTGCAAGAGCATCTACGTCTGTGTCTTCAGTTATCACACTTATTCTCCTAGTCCTATTCTTTCTGCAATACTGAACTTAAGACAGATTCGTGTGTCTGCTTCTTCCTTGCAACATGGTTGTAGGTCATTTTCAGCCACGTTGCGTACAACATGTACATCATTTGTGCTGGTGACTATCTTGCTTCAAGTGTCCTACTCTTCTATCATATGTGGCATAACTTGGAACAGTTCGGTCTCGTTCCTTTCATCCCTACGAAAGGTTTGCCAGTGCTCTGGAATCGTTATTGGTCCACGACTCGCTCTCTAATAGTATCCTCTTTTTGTGTTCTTCTGTCTCTAGTATGTTTCTTTATGCTACAAGGGATGTATCTGCGCCAAACTATGTCAACATGGTAAGCTGTTTGTAACTGGCTGAGAACATGCGGAACAAATAATAGGTCTACATAGTCAGCCAATTGTTTGCATTGTGTTGGTTGAAGGTAGTGAACAACTGCAGGACCGTAAACACTCTAGCATCAACCTCAGTGGAGATTACATCAGGCTTTTGAAGCACTTTATCAAGTCACGCTTGTTAGCTGTTCTTAGTTGACCAATATATGATATTGAAGGAGGAGCTAGTTGATTTTCATGTTGCAAAACTCATCCAAATTCCTCTCTCTCGCTTGGCAGCTGATGTAGAGTTTGGCAAACACATCCCATGATGATTTTAGTGAAGCAATTTACTTTTTGTCTCTAGATTTGGCTCGCGATGTGGTCTTCTTGAAAAGGTATGCATTGTTCTTTTTCCAATTGTCACTGACTGGTTGGGCTGCTTGATCAACTAATCTGGCTTTGACATAGCTGTCGTACTTTTGTTGTCCCAAAGCCTCTATTGTGTTTTCTGTTTCTACAACAGTTCAATCCATGATGTTATTTGTGTCTAGGGAAAGCAAGTCTCCAGTGTCGTCTAGAAATATCCCCATGTCTTTTAAAGTTGACACAAGGTACTTAACATCATTTGCAAAGGCCCTTTGAGTTGCTGAGTTTGCTCATGATGTTCGATTGATGATTCACTTGTAGAAATACTGTGATATAATTAAGCAAAGGCTCGTGAAATTGTGATGAGCTTTTATGTTTTCTCTAAGCCAAACAGTCTCTCCATCTCCTTTGATTATGTCATTGACTTGGACAATAGCCTGGTCTAAGGAAATGCTTGAAAATGCTCGGGAATATTCCTTACAACAAAGTTTCCATCTGTGAACTATTTGTGTACATCTGGGTCGGGTTCCCTGAGACGTTTCATGTCTCTGTTATATACAGGCAACCACCTGGAATCGTTGGTGTGGTCCGGATCGAAAAGCCATGGGACTAACTGTTCAATTGTCTGCACGTGCAGTTCCAAGTTCCCGTCTCTCAATGACCTAAAAAGCTTTAGATTCACAATGAGGTCCCAATATTTGAATTGGGGTTTATTCTGACACTGAAAGTTGTACTATCCTACAAATGGTGACATGTCTTGTTTTTTTTCTTCGATACTGTTGTATGGACTTTTTAGCAACCTATACATATCTCTTCACCTAACTTACAACAGAGGGAGAAGTTTTCACCTAAGGTTCTTTTACAGCTGGTACATGAGTATATGTAAAGAGGTCAAGAGGTAATGTTATTTCTCTTGCCATTTCCTTCCGCCCTTGCTAAAACAGTCATATCTCTACTTACTCTTGAATAATGTAGGGACGGAAACTTCATCAGCGTGATGGTAGTACTTGATTAAGAAAGGATATCAAGAAACTCAGCGTGTCTCGGTAATACACTAAAACAAATATGTGTTGTTATTTAATTAAGAGTCAGAAGGGGAATCAGACATTCGGCGTTGCTCGGGAATACATTCGAAAAAATATAGATCTCCTTATATATTTAAAAGCGGTGGAACGGAAATTTCGCGTTGGCCAGAAGCAATAACTTGATAACTGAAAACTCAGGTGAATAATTTACATCAGTATTAGTTTCAATACATTAAACCAAGAAAGACGAATGATCCCGACGCAGGGGAAAAAGGGTAGAGACAACGAAAGTCCAACGGGAAAGGGAAAGTTAATTAAGACAAACAGACGCGTGCAGATAGGTAGAAATATTGAAATTCTAATACACATGATTACACACACGTTTTAAATCTCTTTTGTTTTGTGTCGTATGACCCTGGCCAAACGCCGGAAAGTTTTGGTTGAACACACACACACACACACACACACACACACACACACACACACATATATATATATATATATATATATATATATATATATATATATATATATATATATATATATATGATGCTAGAATGTTATCCGAGCGAGGGCGGGTACAAGAAATAGGCTAATCAGTGTGAGTTACACAACGTTATATTAAGCGCTATTTAATAGATAATTATTTACTTGTTCAATCGCAGGAGTTATGACACGTTATTTTTCGCAGGTAATAACTACACGTAATATCTTATGTGTCTATTATATATCGTGGGCAAAGCTCCTAAATTGTAAGGTTTATCAAAGGTAGTATGTGCTTACGATGCCTACCGTGTTGAGAGCAACTATCCTATACTATATAACGATAATTTATTTAGTTTTGGAGTTTACCCCATACGTACATACATATCATTTATGATCAAGAGCACGCATCGAATACATATGATAATTTAATACAGATTATGTTCAATTATAAAGACACCGTTTTTTTGTATCTTTATTGTCTTTGTCTAAGACTATGAGAATCAGCAGCAGCGCTCACGTCACGAGGTGAAGCGTTGAACAAACTGAACGAAATATGGTGTCACATTAGAATTTGTGGTATGAAAAAACCTAATGAAAAAATAACATAACAGAATAAAACGATTAACGTTAACCTTCAGCGAAAAAAAAATCAGATTACAGCTGCCAAAATGCTTCGATATTACACAGCCGATAATTTGAAAATCTTGGCGCGAATAATTTTAAGGTTTTTAGAGCGCAACGAAACTCTTCGACAAATCGTCCCAGACCCAAATCAGTACACTCATATATTGTATGTGAAATGAAGCCGAACATATTTTTAAGACGTTATCTTTCAAGAAAAAGGAAGACGAACAGAGTTTCGACGTGACATTGAATACATTTTAAGCACTGTCAGAAAACCGTGACTTCCTTAAAAAAATGACCACATATCAGACAAGTTGGTCATTGAATTAAAAACTGCGACTAAGAGAGATCTAAGTTTGGAAAAAGCTATGAGACAAACTCGAAGCTACGAACGAGTAAGACATCAAATGGACGAGATTAAAGATAAGTTTGTCGGCGAAAAAAACAACAACGACAGATCTCGATACAGAACGACCGGGAACAACATTATCCACAAAAGCAACACGAATGGAAACAGAATTATTAACAAAAACAAACGAATACACAGAGATGTGGCAAATGTAACATAACTCACAGGCTTCAAGAGTTTTGTCCAGCAAACGGGAAAGAGGCCGAAACTGCACAAAATATTAACCACTTTGCGATATGTTTCAGATCCAATACCATAATGTCAGAAAAGTAGAAAGACATCGACAGAAAAATACATCATTGTGCTATTTACAAAAAAAAGATCTCAGAGAAAATATAATAAACCCATGGTACGTACACTTAGAGGTAGATACAAATTCCCTTGCATTCAAAATCGATACCGGAGCGGTATCAACGATATCAGTGGTGAAACGTTTCGTAGCATAAACCAAAAACTAGTTTAAAACAAGCGTATGTCATATATAAAAGTTCCGGGAGTATTGGAGTGTAAAGAGATATGCATTGTCGATACGATACACAAAAATAACGTATTAATTCGGACAATCTGTTACCGAGAGATAATACGTATCGAATGTGTTTGATAACGTTTGTGGCTAACGTAAACACAGGGAAGATAACTCGAGTTATAAAAACAGACCCAGTGAAAATAATTTTAAAAGACGAGGAAAAACCATGATGTACTCCGACGTCTAGTCGTACAGCTTTTCCAATTCTGCCGAAAATTAAAAAAAAATTAAACTTCTAGAAGGTGATCATGTGATTTTGAAGCTCACAAATCTACGGATTAAGCAGTTCAATCGTTCCGGTCAGAAAACCAAACTTAGTGGTTCGGTTGTGTAGACCTGAAATGAAATTCAGCGGTTAAACGTACTGCATGCGGTTAAAAGTACTATATGCTGTAACATTTCTTGGATATATCACCCGAATCGAATGATTCAGTGATATTTCCAAGACTGAACGCAGTCAGTGGTGTTCACAATATTCTATTGACAGAGGCGAGTCGGTTGATTACGACTTTAATAATACGATTCGGGAGGTATTGTTTTAAAACATTGCTTTTTGGAATATCCTCATCAACGGAAACATTTCAAGGAAAAATTTCAAATAAGCTAGAAAATATAAAAGGTCACGTCATAACAGACAATATATAAATTCATGGAAAAACGATGGAAGAACATGATAGAACACTTCGAGTAGCAGTAGAAGTAATACACCGACCGGAATACAATTAAATAAAGAGACATTCTAATTCAGAAAAAAAGTCTTATAATACTTCGAACACAACATATCAGTAAAGAGGGCACAACCTACTGATGAACGGCTAGAAGTGGTAATTAAGTTGCCTGCCTCTACATCAGCCACCCCCATCAAGAAAATGTTTGGGAATCAGTATCTAGAGAAAGTCGTACCTAATTTAGCAGAGGCCTTACAACCAATGCTGGAATTTAAAAAAAAAACTAATACAAGTTAGGCCCGGAATACACCACAAGAAAAGACATTCGAAGGCGTTAGAGGATTGTTGACACATGCACCGATATTGACTTATTATGATCCGAAAAAAACAATCACGATTAGTGCTGATGCGAGCAACTATATACTTTGCCCTTCCATTTCCCAAGTATAAAATAAAATATTGAGAGTCATAGCTTATACCGCCTGTACGCTGACACAAACACAGTGAAACTATTTCCAAACCGAAAACGAATGTTTAGCCAGCATATGGGTGTGTGCGAAGTTTGGCAGGTATATCGCTAGACAAGATCAGGTTTGTCTTTTACCGAATCACAAACATTTCCTACTAATAATTAATACCGAGGATCTTAAATTATTGTGAGATGTCAAAGACTGTTGAGGAGATACACTTCTACTGCTTAGTATATCTCTGGCAAACGTTTACTGGTATCAGATGCACTGTTTAGAAGTCCATTTGGAAAAGCAGAAAGCACTACGGAGAAAGGTGTAAAAATGTATGTTGATATTATTATTAAGATTTGATTAGCTGCTGATTGAAAATTCAAAGAAATTATGAATGCTACATCTTAGGATTCAAAACTATAGGAGTGTTTCCATTTTATGTCAAATGATTGACCTAGCGAGGAGGAATGCGCAAGCGAAGCAGTTATACCCTATTTTAACTATAGTACTGATCAGAAATTCTGTTTCAGCAAGATCGAATATTGATTTTACAAAATCTATGTGCGAAATGTTACGAGCAATATATATATATATATATATATATATATATATATATATATAATATGTATATATATAAATATATATATATAATATCTCTCTCGCTATATATATATATATATATATGTATATATATATATATATATATATATATATATATATATATATATATATACATGGGTCTGGGGGTGCGTGTGTGTATGTGTGGGTGTGGGTGAGTGTATGTATGGGTTCGCGTGTAATATAATCAGTAATAATATTGAATTAATATCTATATATCTATGAGATCATCGAATAATAAATATGTATATTACACACCTTTGTATGTATATTTATATGTGTATGTATGAATGGTTTTGTCTATATTTGACAGTAGCTCTGTTTGTTTTAAAATTGCTAGCGGTGACTTGCTACATGTTTGTTAGAATACATAAAAAAGTTATTTGACGAATATAATTCGACATATTTGGTCTCTAAAAAAGAAAGTGCGTGCAATGTAATCTGTTTATTTTGTTTTTTGCTGCCGGTATATTTTCAATGGAGAAATGAAAAGATGTGCATATATTTAATTACAATGACATTAAAAGCGACGACCGGTGCTAAAATAGTAAACAAATTAAGAAACGACAACAAAAAAGAAAACAGAATAAATCAAGACTGATCGATATCTAAGGTCATAACATGCTTGTACCAGCTTATATTCTACATTTCTGCATAATTGTGTACATTATATATATATATATATATATACACACATATATATATATATATATATATATATATATATATATATATATGTGATTATTCTTTATTTATAAAGACGTGTAGAACACCTGCGGCACTGGCATGTCGATGTCATCGATCAACAGCTAAATAAACTATGATCTCATCAGGAAGAGTTAGAATCCGATCTTTACCTCATATCATCTTTGGGAAAGATAAATTGGGTGAGAAAATACGATAAAAGAACAATTTAAAATGTTCAAAATCACGTGGTTGTATTCGAAACCGTTGTAAGTCAAATGTAAAATAAAATAAAATGAAATGAAATGGAGCTATATAAGATATAATATAGTTTATCAAAATATAGAAATATAAATTGTAGATTCATTGAGGATAAATTAAAGGACTGGAAGAAGGAAGTGGGTGGGAAATAAGCGAGAAATATACTTTAAAAGAAGAATAGGTGGAAGGGAAAAGAATATTGAAACCACACTACTTATGTCTAAATTTTCTTTGTGGCTTTTGAAGACGCGTCGGTAATCTGTTGTCGCTTTCTTAGTCTGGTGCCAATTGGTGCTAACTCTAATCTTGTTTTCTTTTTCTTTTTTAATTTGTCTTATTTTTTCAATCTTTTAATTCCAACGTTACTTTTTTTATTTCATCTTATTGTTATTAATACATTTCCTTTATTAATTATATAATAATAATTATGATAGTAATTATATCGATAATAATACAAATGTTAAATTCATATTGAAGTGTGTGGAATAAAAGAATGGACTTCGGGATAATGTTTTGTGATAGAGACAACGTCAGCTATTTAAATGGCTAGTTAATCAAATAAGAGATATGATGAATATAAACACAATAATAATGATGAAAGTAATAATAATGCTAATAATAATGATCGCAACAATACTACTATTACTACCTATAATAATAATAGTAAAACGAAACTAATTATAATAATAGTGATAATAGTGCTTAAAGTATGAGTAAACAATTGAAATAATAATAATGATAATAACAATATTGATGATGGTAAATTATAATAATGATGAGAGTAATAATGATAATAAAAAATAAAGATGATACAGGTAATGCATATTTTAATAATATTGATAGTAATACTAATAATAATAATAATAATAATAATAATAATAATAATAATAATAATAATAATAATAATAATAATAATAATAATAATAATGGTAATAATGAAATTAATGATTATATTTCTGAAATCCGTTATAAATATGATAAAAAGAGTAATATTAGATGTAAAAATGATAACAATACTAATAATGAAAGGTATGATAACAATAGTAGTAATAATAATAATGGTAATCTATTAATAATGAAGAATATTATCTGTCTATCTCAAGTCGAAAATGTATTCTTTGTTTTGATCACTCTCTTTTTATATCTACTAATCGGCTCTTATATATACCCATTCCAAAGCTTCCCCAAACACCAGGCGTCTTTCGAATTCACATAATTAATTGGATTTAAATCTGCTAATAAATTAAATTCGAAAATATACACTCATGGTAGTTTTTCAGATTTCCAGATGATCGCTCTCTTTTTATGACTTCTTATAAGCCCATTTATATATATATATATATATATATATATATATATATATATATATATATACCCACTCTAAAGTTTCCCAAACATGGCGCGCCTTTCGGATTTACATAATTAATTTGTTTTAAAAGTTCTACTAAATTTATTTTGTCAAATATATACTCATGATTGCTTTTTCAGATTTACACATGTATTTAAAATATGTACCTCGATTATAATACTCTTAATAAGAATTCTAAATATAATCAATTAAATACATTGTCTTTTTTCAAATCTATATAATTGAGTTACGTAATTTAATAAGATTGGAATTGAATATGATGGAACAGCCAGCAGCAATTCAAAGAGTTGGTAACCCGCCGTCTAATTATTCGAACGCACAGACCATTCTATCTTAAGAAAGAGAGAGTGAAAGAGAATAAAAGAGAGAGTGAGAAAAGGGAGCGATAGATGGACATAGTATGGGCGCGTTATTTGATTAATAATATGTAAACAAGAGATTCTCTGAGATGTATCGTACGAGTCGCTAAAAAATTATATATCTACTTTGATTTTTTTATTAAAACGGTTTTGGATGTTTAAAAAAATCTTTTTTAAAATCATGCTTTCAAGCACACATTTATTGAATCAAGTAGTAGTAGTACTAGTAGTGATAGTATTTCAATCAGTAGGAATAGTCAACACGTCGCTACTAGTAATTTTTCATGTTATTATAGCAGTACGAATAGTCGCTTATTGTGGTAGTAGCGGTTGCTGATGTAGTAATAATGGTACGAATAGTTGTATTGTTGATAGTTGCTGTAAGTGTTACAATATTAGTACGAACAGTGCTGTTACGTGGTCAAAGTCATTGATGGTAGTAGGTGTAAAAAAATGTCTTTATAGATGCCCTGGTCTTTCAATGTTTTAGGGGGTAAATTGAGTTTAGGGGGTATGTAGATACAATAGACTGATGGTTTTGTTAGGGTTACAATCTGTAGACTTTTGGTGTGTAATCTGGTTTCAGATAATTATATTAACGCCCGTATATCCTTTTTCAACAAGCACAGGATCCTAGTCAAACCTACTACACGCTCTATCCTTGCCTCTATCAGAAACATTGGGATATAAGAATCACAGAATCGATCCTCATCTCCAGATTACCCCTCACTCAATCAACGTCACAAGCTTAACTCACCGTTCATTCTACAATATTGTACCCTCTCACCCACTGACCAACCCTTATATCTAACACTCATTGTATTCATAATTTAACCATTTCACTTCCCATCTCAATGTGATCATTACTTATCTTCTATACTAACCCATCCTTTATAACTACCACCACCACACACCTACATAATCAAGTAGGCCTCTTCCCATGCACACATTTATATCAACACACCCTCAATCACATGCGAATAAATGCCCCCAACAACAAAACACCATAATTGACCAACGCTTACTATCCCGCAAAAATAATTCACCTCATACTCTTGCATCATTAATGAATTAAACAACTTGCCCCCTTTACAAATACATATATAATGTATACAAATAATCTACCAAAAAATAAATAAAAATCAAGAAGAAAATATAAAGAATACATAAATAAAGAATAACCCACACACTTTTATATATATATATATATATATATATATATATATATATATATATATATATATATATAAATAAATAATATAACTTAATGCACACACTTCTATCGATTGAATCTATTAATTGATTCCTATTGAAGACACCATTTAGTAAAATACATAATTATTTCCCTTCAACTGTCTTACGGTTAAAATTCGAATTTTAAGAGATACAATATTGCCTAAAAACAATTTTAAATTATATGATAATCATGAAATTATATTAATTCGATACACAAATTTATTGAAACCCACAGTTAATAATACTTTTTGAATATACGATAATCAATACAATTTAATAAAAATTTAATGATAATAAAAAAAAATACGAAAGTAAAATAACACGCAGAAACAAATAAAAAAAAATTAAAATATATCATAAAAACTAACATGTAATCACTACTAATACAATCCCTATCATTTATCTGATATTACACATATATTTTTGAACACTAAATTAATATACAACACAGAATTAAACATGTATTAATTTCTCATCTCGTACTGATGTGCTCAACCGCTACTCTCTGGTATTCATGTTGGTGAATTCTCTACACGCACAGATTTTTCCTTTTGTGTTTATTATTTTTGACAAATGGAAAGTTTTCCCGAAATATTAAATAAAGGATTTTGATAATCATCCGAACAACACACAGACAACCCACACCACACTTGCTATTATGTAAGATTTTCAGAAAAAATAAATAATAAGTCCCACTTCGATTTAATACTTTTGTTCCTTCGAACTCACACCCTACTCAGAACTCTGCATTGCCAGCAGCTTTCTTAAACATAATAGTATATATATATATATATATATATATATATATATATATATATATATATTTGTGTGTGAAAATATTTGTTTCTGCATATATCTTTCATAGTTTATATTCACTAACTACTTCCAATTTAAACTCAACTATTTACAAGTTGTAAGAATAGGGCGTATATGAATAAAATATGTCCATATACATCGCATAAGCCAGGATTTTATTTAATTTAACGTAAACATTTTAAAAACAGACACTCTTTAATGCCATTATTTTCCTAACTAGTTTCTATTATACCAACCAATATTAGTCTGTCAATATTGAGAACTATCTTCCTTGAACTCTTCAGAATGTACAAATAGTTCCAAATATAAATTGTAGACAATCATTATCCCTTCAACATTGCTTCACCATGCGTGGCCCTCAACAATCTTGAAGACTTCAATGCAGAGTCAACACTAATTCCCATAGCATTCGCCGGTAATCATTATTCTATTTTTATTCTCAAGTATTAGCAACATCATCATTATTGTTTACTAATAAAATACTTAAATTAACTTAAATATTATTCTTATTACACAATTTACGTAATTAATGTTGGGATGTTCTATTTAATTCATCTGACTACGAAAGTAAGCGTGGAGATAATACCAATATGTGTTTCATTTTGCTGGGCATTTTTCTTATTGCCTAATATTTTTATTAGCAAAAATACCATACTATTTTCTATTTACAACACAAAAACAATGCTATAATCAATATTGCTCACGGCAGAACCACTTATTATTCTGATGGAGTAATTGCTTTTGGTATACAGTATTTGTACCCAGTGATGTATTAAACGGGAAATCTTTGTCTTTCCATTATCACCCTTTTTGCAATGAAGATTTTTACCAAATTTTGCATTTTGTTTACACACTTACATCTACATTTTCTTTCAAATCATCACTTTTTCAAATTATCACTTTTGGTTTAGCCTTCGCCACCTTATCTAACATTCAACCGAAATATATTTCAGTGATATTTAAAGAACAAGGAATACAGGAACAAAACAAGAAAAACTAAAGAAAGAAACAGAAACAACATACTTAAGGCTGGAACATTTTAGCGCTAGTACAAGTTTTTATCTACAAGTTATACGAGTACTTTCCTACGAATACAACTACTTTTACTAGTAAAATATGAAATTAAAAAAAGTTTCGATATTTGTAAGCAGTCATATAAACAGACAAATGGTTCATATCTACATTTTTCTCCCGTTTTCCTGTACTTGCCTCTCTCTCTCTCTCTCTCGCAACGTCTGTTGTATGTGAACTTATTTTAAGTCGAATTCGTCATTTTTGAAAGAGTTTTGACTTACAATATCGCACCTGGGCTTTTCAACAGTTGGCCGTTTCTTCGATTATTTTACATGAATATATTTTTGCTAGCAATTATTAAAGAAACTCCTTATAGTTAAGTAATTGTTATTTATAAATGTGTTACATAATTATTTCACATTTTAACCCCTTCTGTTTGGTTTTTAAAACTTTTTTCTATCTCTGTGTACCAACGACCCAACGGAACTTGCATAAACACAATTTATTTTCAAGAACACCCATCTTTAGAACAGAATACCTCAACATCGCCACAGTTATGTTAAAGTTTTTCTTAACATAGTTCACTCTCAAGAAGGTAAGTTGCCACTGTACAAGTTATGGACTACTGAGAATTAAGGTGAAAGTTTTTGGTGGTTATTCTAAATTTGAAGCTGTTCAAATTTGTTTTAAATGTCTGCATGTCGGTAAAGTCGGGGAACAAAGAGCATGGAGAGCGTTCCGAAAGAACTGCAGCACGATGAATACAGCTATTGGAGTAGAAAGCTTTCCGGCATCTGTGGACCTCCACAGTAAATAGATGGTATTTAGCTGATGGTATTGTTTGTAGAGTGTATTTATGTCCAAGGGCACCAAATAAGCAAGTTCTATCGGAGCACATCGAATTAAATACTGATAAACCAGACATAAGTATGCAACATTACGGCGATTAAACAGGATCTGCAACTTGTTATACATTGTGGGACATATTATATCACCGACACCTTTTCGGACCTTGTTTAGAAGGAGATCCCTGTGGATGGTGCACCAGCATAGATCTGATTACAATAATCCATGCATGGACGGATGGTGGCTTTGTAGAGATATAGGATACTCTAAGGTGTGATAAGTTTTCTAGCACGGTAAAGAGAGCTAGCCAACCATCTTTGCAGCAGCCTTGGTATTTTTTGTATATCAATTCATTACGATTCTTTTTACCTGTGAATGTTAGACCAACAGATTTGAACCTTGGACTTACATGTAGGATGTTATTTGGTTGAAGATGTTTTTTGTAGTTGTTGAAGGAAAATAGCTTTGTCTTAACAGCATTACATGTTTTTATCCAAATTTAATAGAAAAATTGTCAGGCCAACCTATTGGATAATATGTTTAATTAAGTAAATTTTTCTTCATGATAAATGTTATGAGCGTTTAAATGAATATGTTTATACACCAGCGTGAATTAGCAAACTACAGTGTGACGGAATAAAGGCATTGAGAAATGAATTTTGTTTTTTAAAGCCTCATATGGGCTGAGAGACACTAGCGTAAGCTCTGTCGTTAATTTTTGTTCAACTGTCTATTGGAAAATAATATGGTATTTTAGGTCTTTGAACTGTCTATGCGAAAGTTGTCAATTTGGCAATTGGAAATGATATAATTACAAACCTACATTATTCAGCTTAAAAATGTCAAAAATGAAGCCTAAACTTAAAGTGTCTTCAAAAGAGAGTGATATTAAAAGAACTTAACTTTTGTAGTGATTAATAACTATCAATGAAATTTAATAAACATTTAATACATTATGATATTAAAATGGGGTGTTGTGGTTATATTATGTTACCTAAAAACCCTTAAAATGATTACAAAAAACTAAAATTTTGGAAATATCTATCACCGTAACTCGTGAACCTATTTACATCATTTCACGCAAATTAGTGGTATCTGAATGGCAATAGAAACACTTTTATTTATGGCAGTGTAGATCTTGCCTGTTTCCGTAAGGTATTTATAGACTCAGAAAATGTTGATCAAGACAAGAACATCGGAGTTCAAGCAGTCCCACTGAAATGAATAAAATAGTGGTATTCGAAAGGAAAATGTGTTTTAAACAATTGAGATGATATTAAACAATGAGGTTACACATTTGTATCTCTATGGAACATCTTCATATTTTATATGACACAAAAGCCTTGTTTTAAGACTTAATGCTTCTATGATACTGACTCCGCTAAGAAGTAAGGTAAATTATAATAAGTGCATATATGTTTACATTGCTATGTTGAACTTTCTCAAATAATCTAATATCAACTATGCTTTATAGAGTATGGTGTAACAGTTTATTTTTTGTTGTTGAGAGTTTACAGATTACTGAGAAAAAGGAAAAAACATATACAACCTGATGTTGATTATATATATATATATATATATATATATATATATATATAAATATGCGTATATATATATAGGGAGAGAAGTAGAAAGATAATAAGCTCAAACATATTTTTTTAGCATGTACGTTCCATACTGTATGTATACCTTCTTCTTCCAATTGAAATCTCGAGGTCTTTCACTTAGTTACAACAGAGCATATCCAAGTAAAACAAATGTTTTACATTCCAAAGGCCAAGGTGTTATTTATCTCCCGAAGCATTCCGGCCGGCGATGTCCTTGATTGCATTCGTATGGGAAATCTACGATGAGCTTCTTTTGTGTGTCTGGACCTTTGTTTTTCATGTCACAGCACAATGTATAATTTTTCAAACTGTACATTTTTCTAAAGATTCTAAAGAAGATGAATAGAATATTGACATACAAATGTTTGTTGCTCCACCTTTTAATGAAACGCATTTGTAAATAAGTTACCCCGTAGATTCACTCTTCTGAGAAAGTGTCGTGAGACCTTGGGAATGCAATAAAAATTTTGTTTACTTATATATATATATATATATATATATATATATATATATATATATGTGTGTGTGTGCGTGTGTATTTTTTTATTTTGTAACATGAAGTGATTATAATAGCTAAATAGATAAAATCGAGAGCTATGCTATATAAAGTATTAGTGTAGTTAAATTCCACAGCAATATCACCGAGGAGGGACTCATATATATATATATATATATATATATATATATATATATATATATATATATATATATATATACTGCGTATAAGCCCAGCTCTATGGTAGAAGAGTTACATTTTTTCACTGATTGCATTGCATAGCCCCACTCTTGGGTCGCGTCGGTTCTTGTTCTGTATGCTCTTCTCAATACAGGCGATGGCGGTACTCATTTCGTATACTTGTCCCTGAAAGGGTAGTGGCAGTTCGCAAATAATAATCGTCATTTTTAAAACATCATAAATCACATAGTTCATATATTGTTTGCATACCTTTAGTTTTCTTTCTCGCTGTGTAGAGGGTCGCCGCCCCGATGTCGTCAAGTGGATGAACTTCTTCCTTCTTTCCTGCCGTGAACCACACCGCCCGTTGTCTGCAACAAAAGCCCAACAACACACTCCGAATACAACAATCCTCTTAACTTCCAATTCGTTTTATTACAATCGTTGTTATTTATCGGCATGGGCCATCCACTACGTCGAGAGAGAGAGAGACAGAGAGAGAGAGCTACTCACTATTTTATCGTAGTTGCTTAACAATTATTTTCTTAATCATTCATAGAGAGGGGAAAGAATATCCTTCGCTTGTATTTTCGTAGGAAAATATTTCCCTTATCGGTTGTAAATTACATGGTAACAATCATGTGTCATCGGTTTGCCTCCAATACCCAGACTGACGAAACTCGCTTCTCACGAATAACCCGTGACGTCACGGATCCCTCTGTTTCAGATGCAAGGACCTGTGACGTCACAGCTTCTCGCGGGTGCACACTGACCCCTGATCTGGGATCTCGTCACACGATGACCTTGTCACGTCTGTTAGCTTTGACTGTGAGAACAGGTCCCACTCTGCACTCGACTGAACCCGCGCTAATTCGCGCAAGTCAAACCAACGATTTTCAACTGATACGTCCATCCCCATAGCGTAATTATCCAACAATTGCAGAGCAAGGAAATATAAATATCGAACGGTTATTTGAAGAATTGTATGAAGTACCAAAACAAAGACGGTACTTATATAGTGCACTAAATTTTCTATAGTCATTAGTTAGTTTATTTGAATAATGCATTAGGCAATTGACTGTTGATTTTTTTCGTCCAGCTTGCATGAAACGAGTATCGTTGAGATTCGGTGGAGGAAGCCTGGCTTCTCTGAGTTCTCTATCTTTAGTCGCGTATCTAGCTTGTCATTTCTTAGCAGTCTTTTTTTCCTGCTGATAAAAATACAACCAGAAACAATGAAAATGTATTTATGCGGTTCAGTTTTTTGTGGCTTTATGTGCCTAGCGAAGTGGGATGGGTTGTTCCAAATCTGTCGAGGTTCTGAGTCAGCAAGAGCCGAGTTCTGACGGCTGGCGTGAGCTTTGCACCAAGATTTTCTTTTTTTAATTGTCTATTTATTCATAGAAAGCAAAAAAATGTGGAATCTTACCCCCATGTCAAGATTTTTATCATAAGTCTGTAAACAGACAAGAAACGTACGGTTGTATGTTTTCTTTTTTGTGTTACTGTTTCAACCGGCGCAAACGAAAAGAAAGGAACAAGTTGAGAGAATCAGAAAGAAACATACAAATGAAAAAAGAACAACTAAAATAAGACGGATGTAAAATTAATAGAATTCTCAACGAACGGATGTTGTTAAGCTGCGTCCATTTACTGTACGCGTGTAGGAGTGGCAATTCTATTTCAAAATTAAGGCTGACATATTGTGAAATGTGCTTTTTAAAGTGTAAGCATTAGACCCCGATCAAATTGCAATTTCAAACTAAACGTGACTACTGACGAAAATTATATTTCAAGCTTAAACATGAAAGGTCAAAAGAAATGCTCTTTCAAATTCGAGCGTTACAGACCGACAAACGAACTCAAGCAATGCTGACAGAACGACCAACATAGGCTATCATGTTGATACATGAATACATACTAATTCATATGTGGGCATTGAAACACTGCTTCTTGCGATGACATTCTAGTTAGAACTTTCACTCGAACTGCTGGCTAGATTAGTATACTAGACATAATCACGTGAGCGCCACAATATTGCTTTTTATTCACACTAAAGGGTGACAGAACATCGGACTAATAGATATAAGAAAAATAAAGTGTGTGGTCGAGAGTCGATGATTTACCTTAAAAAGGACACATCTAATGGAAGACTGTAATATAATAAATAAAATTAATAAGGAGGAGATCACTCGGGTTTTTCAAGTAGAATACCATTATGTTGTAGCGGAAAGAGACGAAGTAGAAATGATAATGTTTAGTAAGGCAATAGAAAAAGACGAATAAAACTGGTTATACTCTAGGCAACTTAAGATTACAGTGTACAAATAATGGGGTGTTTGTATTACAATATTAATAAACCTAATATAATATGTAGTAAATCGCGAGATATCGTCGAAATGTTACGGTTACGTTCGTTATATAGACTTGACTGTGAATTATAAAATTAATTTTGAAATAATAAATGTATGTGTTATATTGTAGTACCCCTTTTAATTAGCTTCTAAACGAATATACACATATATATATATATATATATATATATATATATATATATATATATATATAAATGTGATACCTAGAAGGCAATGCAGTGCAGAGGTGTGACGGATAGACACAAGTTGGAGCAAATAAGACATATAATAGTGGAACAAATGAAATAGTTTCACCCTTAACGTCCATCCCCATGAAGCCATTAAAGGTGAAACTATTTCATTTGTTCCATCATTATATGTCTTATTTGCTCCAACTTGTGTCTATCCGTCACACCTCTGCATTGCATTTCCCTCTTAAGTATCACATTTCTATATTCTAATAAACAATGCTTCAAGCAAACTAGATAAACCTCTTATATATATATATATATATATATATATATATATATATATATATATATATATATATATATATATATATATATATATTTCTCAGTCATCCCATGGTCTCTTTGTCATCACACATACACTTTGAAAGAAAGAAAGCTGCAACACAATATATTAATAGAGTTTTCTATTATTGATAGCAAAAAAAAAGCAGAAATCATTTTATTGGAAAGCAACGTCGGTCACATTGTATTGTTAGGAGAGGCAGAGACAGAAATGGTAAAAAGCTAGAGATTGATGTGAAAATATATAATTTCTTCTGTAAACTCATATTTGTTTGTAGCACGATGACCTCAGCGGGAGGCTTTTCCTTTTTAATCGCTGCAAGGTCATCTGAAGTATCCGTTCCCTGCTAAACTATGCAAGTAGATTCCGTCCCCTCAAACCAGTGCATATGTAAGATCTAATAATATTTAAGAAAACACGTTTCTCTTCTGTAAAATTATTTATTTTTGCCAGCGAAATATGATTGAAATAAATAAAACATATATAGCTATACTCTATTCACTCATTGGAAGTAATAATATTTGAATGTTTTAAAACAACAAATATTTTCTGTTTTCGTACCGTAGAAATAATTGTCAGCTACAAATTATTAAACTACATTTGAATGTTGAATTTCTTTATTATTACAATGTAATTGACACAATAATTATTGTAATCCTGACGTAAAATAATCATAAGCAAAATAGTATTTAAATAACTAGACAGCAGGGTATTATAATTACAACACAACAGAAATAATATCAATAATAATGATACTACAACTACTACCAATAATGATAATACGAAGAAGAAGAAGAAGAAGAAGAAGAAGAAGAAGAAGAAGAAGAACAAGAAGAACAAGAAGAACAAGAAGAAGAACAAGAAGAAGAGTTGTGGTAGTTTCAGATAATAGAATTAAACATAGAAGATACATGTAATTAGAAATGATGAATCAACGAAATTTAACTCAGACAAAATTAATTACCTCGAAGTAAAATAAGTAACAGAATGTGTTTAATAAATTATACTTGGCACAATCGTTTGATTTACGTATATAACTTATCTGCTTACTTCCTCGTAAGGGAACAGTATATTGTAGATGACAAAATATACATACTTTAGAGAGGAAAGTTTTCAGAGTAAGATATATTGTAATTGATTTGAAAAGTAAGTGAAATAACACAGGAACACTCGCCCAAGCTTAACATTTACAGATAGATGGGTTATATAATATTAAAGGTTAAGTTGTAGAAAATACAGGATTAACAGAACAATTGATCGAACTTCATAGAAGATTACAATAAGTTCAATACTGAGAGTAAAAAGATAAAATAACTCAAAACACACATTCAATTATTGAATCTATGATCAACTTAATCTATGATAGAATCGAACGAGAGTAAATATGGAAAAACGCATTCGTCAAAATGGAGGAGAATCTATGCCAAGATTTGAAACTTTAACAAAACAAAATACTGAAGTTGTAAATGAGGCTAAACTGCCTAGAAAACGTTAAGGAAAAACTGCTAATTGTACTATTAAGATAAAGGATCATGATACTAGCCTGCCGTAAATACAAAACACGATATTTAATGACAGTTTTAGCCTAAAATTCTGACAAGTAAATTGCACCCGTAGCTGTCTTCAATTTAAATGATAGTTGACGAAGAACTAGGAAGTTTATGAATCAACAAAGATTTATGGTGTTAATTAAGTGGGCAATAAATTATAATCTGCAAGAAAGTGTCAATTGTTATAACTACGCCGAATACGACACATGGGTTCGATATGTGGCATTCGATTATGTAACAGTGTTATATATGTGTTATATTTCTGTACGATGAAGGAAAAATAAATTCAACAATTCAAGAGATTGAATACATTAGCGAAATAGTGACGCCACAAAATGAGACTCGTTGACTCGTAGATAAATTTCACAATTCTTCTCGCAATTCAACTATATTTTGTAAACATAAATTTCAGTCTCCGGTTACTGTCTTGCCCACCAATTTCGTTCATGAATGCCCAACATTCTTTGTTTAATCACCGTTTATTACTAGTTAAAAGTAATAAAATACACTCTGGCGATAATACCTTGTAGAAAAGTATGACAAGGTTTTAAGTTACAATTTACATTTTAAGCAATATTTACACACAGTACTGTTAATATAGTTATTAGTCACCACTTATCGAGCCTTAAATGGTAAGCGTTCATGAGATTGTCAATTAAATGTAAAACAATACTATAAGAGGATTAGTAACAATCGATGTAAAGAAATATCAGTATTTAACTCATGTATTATTAAACGGAAATATTCTAAAGATTAAGAGAAATTAACAAAGCCGTAACCCTGATACTAAAGAAGCCAAATGATATTTTTATAGTGAGTTGAGAAGGCAAGAAGCCCTGTGACCAGATGAGTATTGGATCCTCGGACGAACCGAAATAAATAAGTATTTATTATAAGTTGTTATACAGAGGAAAGGACTAGTGATGGGATGATTCTAATATTTTCCCCGATACCGGCACAAATACTGATATTGGTCGAAATTCGTGATTCCGGCGCAATTGCTGATTCCGACTCTGATATGGAAAGAGCCAGAAAGAATACAGCCACAACATGAAAAGTAAACGTCTGCGTAACTATAGAAACATATCGTTAAAGTTTATGAAATAGCGTCGATTTAAGGCCGTTCATATAGAACTCTTCGATCTTTAGAGATTTTCTTCTCGTAAAATTGTTCCTAAAACAACGTTTTATCATGATGAAAAAGGTAAATATACCGAGATTATGTTAAACATATAAACTCATAATTTGTTTACGTCAGTCTTTTTAGTATATTATTGCGATGGAACTACATTTATGAAACATTGATATTTTCATGTTTAGGTATGTATCTGATAAGTTATAAAATACAATAGATATTGGAAAATATGTAGAGGAATAAATGCCCTTTTTTTGTAATATAGTTATTGCGATTTTATGTTGTATGAACTTTTAGGTAATTATTTTCTAGATATCACTCTTAATAATTTTTCTATTGGCAAATATTTATTGACAATTTTCGACGAAATTACGGAAAATATTTTACAGGAATTAAAAAAATAATTTACGATTACTAAATTATGTTCATTTTGATTTTAAAGAAAACTGTTTTTCGTGAATGAATTAAATTAATTATATTCTAATAGAGGAGAAGCATGATCCCTATGCAAACATTTTAAAATATTGGCTTCAAAAATCATGAAACAACTGTTTCTTACTTAAGAAAAAGAGTTTGATTTTGTTTACGGATTTGTTTTACGAACTAATTATATTGTAAGTAGTTTTAACAAACAATTATGTATCAATTATAGAGAAAAATACAGTGACATCTAGAAAGAAATAATTTCAACAAAATACACATTTTATTTAACGGACATATTTTAGGTTTAATTATAATTAAAAGGAGGAAGCAACATGTTCTCTTTTCAATTAGATAACAGAACGTCCCCTTTCATTGTTTGATGCCGCAGATGTTCTTTGTATACAATTTTAAAAAATACATCCTGGCGCTTAATTTGTGTAAATATGTTATTTGCTTAGCAAAAGTATAGTGCAAAATGTTGAAAGTTGTTGTTCACACATTTTAGTAACCACTTGTGAAGTTGTGCAATGTTCAGGAACAGGGCAAATACATTACGGGACTAAACCCCAATATATAAAAACACACATGAAAAGGTAACAACATAAATGATTTCAAAACAAATTAAACACATTATTTAAATTAATTCACAATGACGTTTGTCAGTATTTTTATAAATTATGTTTAAAGATTTAAACATATTTGTTTGAATGAATACATACCGAAAATTCGTATATTGGTTGTAGTCATTTTTTATATGTAGATTAAATAAAGACGTGGTTCACACATGGAGGGCACATTATGACTCGTAACGTCTCCAATAATTATAATAATACCTATATTGTACATCTTTTTTTACAAAGTAGCTGAACCAGTCTCCCGGCGTTTCACAGAAGAAATAGAAAACAATAAGTTAGACGTTGTCAGCATCCGACCGAACGCAAATATATCATATCGTTATGATATTCACAATAGTTAAAGTACTACATATTACATTGATGTATTTTTAAATGACAAAATCATAACATTGATTTAAAATAAACAGCACATGGTTATTTTTACACAATTCCTTCGTAAGCAGGAGTGTAACAATGTGACAAAAAACTCGTATAGGACGAGTGGGATCGAATCATAAATTATGTGTCTGCGCTGCTAATGTTTCGGCCACAAAAGCGAATACAAAATATCCGAAAAATAGAAGCCTATCAGTAGCTGGTATGCGTGTAATCATACGATCCGCCATATGGTGACGGAAATGTAGAGTCTACCAGTCACACGTTTTGTATCATTTCTATACCAATAAATCCATGTTTTATTTCTATATTTTGGATATTATGCGTATGAAACGTTGGACTTCAGAAAATGTACACTTTATGCTTCGCCAAGTATCTTTGCATATAGCGACTTTATTCGGAAGTCGAGTCGTTGAAGAAATGTTAGCCGCCATGTTAAGTGAGGAAATACTGCAAATAACTGTTCGTTAATTGCATTTACTAAAACCCGGAATGAATATAAATGTATACGTAATAAGTAGTAATAACGTAATCCGATGTTCTCGAAATTCAGCGGAATTAGAAAGGGCCTCCATTTAATATGTTCGTACTGTTTTGTATCATATAGTAAATTAATTGTAGATAAATATTCAAATAATAACGGACAACTTTTTAAGAAATATACCCTGTTTATTAATTTCCGTTGTCAATTGGGGGAGTGGCAAACATTAATTGTTAGGGGGGGAAACGTTTTTCCAACAACCCATATGTGGTATGTTTTAAGGAGAGTCAAAAATGGTGGGTCAAACGTAATAATTAGTGTTAGCTGGAAAAATATAAAACCAAATTAAGTAAAACACGCTCGTATCTGTAATATGGTGATGAGTTTAGTGGCCTGTGATGCATACTGCTATTTTCCTATGTTTCAAGAAGTTACAGATGAAAAATCGTATTAACTTTATATATTGGATATGATTGATGTAATTATATATTTAGATCATATACACATATAATATTAAATAGTATCAGGTTCCGATTTTTTTTTAAATGTACGAAATCTTAGTACACGTATATAAAATATAATTCCTGATTGATATCCTAGAATCGGAACTCTAACATTGTTTGAGTATTAAGTTATACTAAAAAATAATCGAGTCCCTTGGCTTATTTGTGTACCGCAGTTTAATAAAATAGTAAGAACACTAATAATAATAATAATAATAATACTAATAATAATACTACTACTAATAATAATAATAATAATAATAATAACGAAAAACTAAGACAAAATATAGCAGCACAAGAGGAAAGACTGGGACTGTACAATATAACGCTAAATATCACTAACAGAGCATGCCTATTGAAAATAATTAAAGCCACTTTAAAAAAAAAAAAACGGAAACGGAAAACGTACAACAACAGAACAACCAGAGCTGACAGAGACAACCTACTTCTGGAGCAAAGTATGGGAAAGCCTACAAAATACAACAAAACTTCCAAATGGCTGAACACATGAAAGATAAACTGTTTGTTTATCCACAGTGCTCGACTCCCATAAAGTCCTATTGTTTCTGTAAATCTTATAAAATCCTTTTTCGCCAACTTCATACCGTTTTTCCGTGATCGTTTTTTTAGGTTTGCCTTATCCTTGATTGGTAACTACTTGTGGAAAATCGATCTAACCTTGCGTCCGAACATTTCGATGTTTGCATTCGGAGTGACTCTGTAAACTTGCAATAACTGTTGGATTGACTTATCCGTCGGTTATCCACTAGCTTTTTTCAGAGCTCTCTTGTATGCGTCTCTCTGCTGTCCATTGCTTCTTGGATGGTATGGAGGGATTGTTATATGGTCGATGAGATGATCCTTGCAAAGCTGTTTAAATTCAGTAGACGTGAATTGAGTACCATTGTCGGTGGCAATGCAATCTACTACTCCAAACCTAGCGAATAGTTCGTATAGGAAGTTGATAGCTGCCTCGGATGTGGGGTTCTTGCATTTTAGTACATCCGACCACTTAGCTAAGCTGTCTACCACAATGAGATAGTAGAACTCATCCAGTGGTCCCGCAAATTCTAAGTAAATTCTAGACCAAGGTCGGTTCGGTTTAGTCCACGATCCGAATTGAGTCTGAGGAGCTTTCGTAGCTAAGGCGCATCCTCTACACTCCCTGACTTTTTCTTCGATATGCTTATCCATGTTTGGCCAGTAAACGAAAGAGCGCATGAGGTTTTTCATTCTCGATATGCCTGGATGTCCTACATGGAATTCCTTGAGCATTCTTTTCTGTAATGTCATAGGAATTACAACCCTGTCCTTATATAACAGGACGTTGTCGCAAATTTAATAACTTCCCTCATCTAGTTGTTTATTGTTGATCTTTTCTTTCGTGATTATGATAAATTCGTGCACATCTGCCTTACTCTTAATCTCATCAAGCGTTACTTGAAGTTCTCTTATTCTGTCATATAACATATTGTTTACTTCCTCTACCGCTTGAATGGCTGCTATCACCATATAATGCAATGGTTCTGTCTGCTTAGGTATCAACCTTGATAACCCGTCTGCATGACCACATTTTTTAAGTGGTACATACTCCATTTGAAAATCGTAGTTCAGAAGAATAGTACCCCATCTTTGGAGTCTATTCGCAGTGAGTTGTGGTTATTCCTTTTTCGATCCGAAAATCGTTCATAAGGGTTTGTGGTCTGTTTCAAACAGAAATTGTCTACCGTGCAGGAAACGATAACATTTCTTAACCGCGAGTATAATGCTCAGAGCCTCTTTCTCAATTTGAGAGTATATTTATTCGGCTGGTAGAAGTGGCCGGGATGCATGGGCTATGAGTTTTAATTTTCTATCATCCATTTTGTGCAGTATGCATGCTCCTATGTCATAGTTGCTGGCATCGCTTGTAACTCCAATATCATGCTTGGGATTATAATGAGCATAGAAACAAGTCAGACATTAAGATATCTTTAATTTTCTGAAACGCTTCTGCGCACTCTTGCGTCCTGACCCATTTTTGGCTCTTCTCTAACAGTTCATTTAATGGTGATCTTAGTTCATGCATGTTTGGTACGAACACATTGTAGTAATCTCTCAACCCTAATAAGCTTTGTAGAGACGCAATATTTTCTGGAGCAGGCATGTTCCTTATAGCGATTGCCCTATCTAGGTCTGGCCCTCTTCCTTGTATTTTACTTTTTCCATGAAAAAAGTACATTTTTCATCTTTGAGTTTAAACTCATACTCCTGGATTTTTTTGAATACTTGGTTTACATGAGGCGTGTGTTGTTATTTGCTAGCGCTGTTCATTAACACATCGTCAAGGTACCCTACTGCGAAATCCATCCCATGTAACATCATGTACATCATTTGTTGAAAAATCGCAGTGCGACCTTTACCACAAAAGGAAGTCGGTTACATTTGTATAATCCTTTTATCGGTATTGATACATAGCAGTTCTGAACACTCCTCATCGACAGGGATTTGAAGATAAGCGTCGCTGCGGTCGATTTTAGAAAAATATTTTCCTCCGCTCAGTTTAGCAAATATTTCTTCAGGGCTCGGAAGAGAGTAATGTTGATCTTTTAATGCCTTGTTCAAGCCTGTTGAGAAGTCAGCACAAACCCGAATCTCCTTGCTCTTTTTCTTAACATAAACTGTAGGTGAAGTCCACTCACTGTGATCAATTTTTGAAATGACAGCCATGTTCTCGAGTCTTTCTAATTCACCGTCAATTTGCTCTATAGCGGCGTATGAAATATTTCTTTTCTTTTCTGAACACATGGAGTTCATTTGCTTTGACTTCAGACTTTGCTACCGCTTTCGTACACCTTCCAAGACCGTCTGAAAATACGCCTGGAAAATTGTCTTTTAATTCTCCTCTATAATTTTTCTGCCTCCACATTCAAATCTTCAACCTTTTGGCAAAATGAGTTTAAAGGATGATCCCATAGTCTAAACGTTTCAATCAGATCAGTTACAAAGAGGTTATTCGATTTTCGCATTACAACAATTTTAACTTTTTCCGTCTTATTCTAGAAAGAAATATTCGTCAATAATTCCCCTTCGAAGATTATTTTTTCACCACTGACGCTTCTCGCCGTTTTTTGTGATTTGTATCATAGTGGGTCAAAGACAATTCTGGAAAACGAAAACCATAAACACCTATGGGACATTGCGCTACAAACAGATTAGCTCACTCAAGCGTAGAGAATAGACGTCATCAACTTGAATTGATGTGACACATTAAATAAGCCCCTATACTACCAATAATCGTAAGCACGCAAAGAGCAGGACTGAAAACCATAGAAAACGGATTGAAATCAATTGGAAAAGAGTGTGACTATACAACGGACGACCAAAGTGGAAAGAGCTCTAATATAAATAAAGCAAACTATGTTAATCTAAAGGAACTGAAACTTGCATCCCATAAACTGCCTCAACAAAGAAAACGTTCGCACTAATTGGCTGATAGCACACACTATTTTCATGAATGAGCAGGGATGGCAAAACACGAGACGAACCCTCCGCTGGAACAGATCAATGGTTAGCGCCTGTTGGGATATGGGAAAAGCATTGCAAAGTTTATCGAAAAAATGGATAGCAGTGAAAAAAGAATTGCTGTCAGTCAGATTCAAATAAGCCTCACTTGTTATTATATGTGACATTCAGCGAACTTCACCTGTAAAAAGAGGTAGTGAGTTAATAATAATAATAATAATAATAATAATAATAAATATAATAAATATAATAATAATAATAATAATAATAATAATAATAATAATAATAATAATAATAATAATAATAATAACAATGAACCAACCCGCATAAGCTACAAAGGGCAACACATCACCATGAATTTACAACAGGGAGAAACACAACCACACGAAGACCACTACAACACAAACCAAGGAACAGAAACTGTAAAAAACATCACTTCGTAATCCCCCCAAGAAATAACACCGGCCTTAGCTATCACTACACAGAAATAGACCAAGGAACAGAAATCACAAGAAACACTATAAGCTCCCCCATCACTCACCCACTCCTTCCAAAAAAACATTAAAACTAAAAAATATATATATATATTTTTGTAAAATGGTGACACCAGACAAAATATTTGTAGAGGGTCGAGGAGGATGAGGAGACAGAGGAGGGACAGCAAAAACCATACTTCCACTGGAAAAGTGCGGAGAATGCTTGCACCTTGTGGAGGCTTATATGTACTCAAATCACAGAGAAGACCAACTGGCCTTACTAGCGATAAACCAATGGTAAGAGGCTGTTTCGATACCGCATCGTTATCGAAAAGAGGAGACGAATACTGGAAATATGGGGAGGCTTGTTGGCACTCAGACTACTAGACATTCCACTGGTTGTTGTCGGTGAGCAATCACTGATGATGATCTGTGCTGGACTCCTAGTGAGTATAAATAATAATAATAATAATACTAATAATACTACTACTACTACTAATAATAATACTAATAATAATAATAATAATAATAATAATAATAATAATTACAATAATAATAATAACAATAATAATAGTTAAGCGGCGGTATGATTTAGTTTTTTATTGAAAAGGCACATTAATTACAAGAATCCTGGAGTAACGCGCTGCAACTCAAATTTCAAAGCCAACCAAAGGTCTTCATCAACAAGAAATGAATTATTAATGACTTTTACGAGAACAAAAAGAAGAATTAACACTGTCATAAAGGGAACAGCAAAATACTGCCAATCAAAAAACCTTGTTGTAACCTAAGTCCGATAGATCACAAACGGTTTTAGGAAATTAGCAATTACTGATAATAACTTGCGTGAGAACGACATAATAAGTAGCTAGAATAACAACAGAAAAAATAAATATCATAATAATAATAATGATGATAATAATAATAATAATAATAATAATAATAATTATTATTATTATTATTATTATTAGTATTATTATTATTATTATTATTATTATTATTATTATTATTATTATTATTATTATTATTATTATTCCACACCTCCACGCTCAAAATACAACATATGCTATCAATGCCAGAGCAGTATATATAATTCGATATAATGTCGGTATAATTGACTGTTGCAAAGAAAGGAGATGCATATGGCGTGTATCTACCTAGAAATGAAGGTGGTCGAGTTCTATTTATAGTTGCAGGTGTGTTGAATATAATAGAAAGGTTGTCTAAATGGCGGCGATCGGGCAGGTGTTGAACTTTGGTAGATAGCGTGGGACTTTTTACAGTAAATGCTCTGTCCTTAGCATTTCTTAAGAGAGAAAGGCTATTAGTTGGTGGACGAGACCACATGTTAATCAATACTTGATGCATAGGCGAATCTTACCTTTAGAGGTATATAAAATACGGCAGGTGTTAGGAGTGTTCTAGTACTGTAGAGGTATTCACCTTCTATGCAGTAGTCTTGGCAATGTCGTATGTGCATTTCCATAGTAATCGGTTGTTGAAAAGTTTCCTTAAATAAACTAGGTTTTACTACATCAAAGCAAAAATTATAAAACTCAGGAAAACTGTAAATGCAGACTGTGTGCAAAGCGATGAAACGGCAAATAACATAACATGTGGATGCCGAAAAGTACCCTTCAAGGAATATAAATAAACAGACAGAGGTGCACGGTGAACGTAGTACACCAGGAACTGTTCAAACGAATGCATCTTGAAGGTGTTTTAAACGGGTACAACTATATACTTGAAAAAGTACTGGAAATAAAACATCAGAAAACCCATTTGAACACAGATGTACAGACATATAAATTAATACTAGCAAAGAGACCGGATGTTATAATAATGAATAAGAAGGTAAAACACCGACCAAATATTAGATGTTGACGTCTTTGAAACTGCAGGGTGAAGATTAAGGAAACAACATAAACCAAGTGAATACACGGAACTTTCCAGAAAAAACAACATGAAGAAATGTAATATCATAGCAATAATTGTAGTGACAGTCCTGAGAAACCTGGAAAAAGATATTGAGATATATTGAAATCAAAAAGAAAAATGTACTATAAAATGATGAAAAGAGTCCAAATATCGAAGAAATATTTGAATGCGTAAACTAACTCACATAAAATGCTCACGATAACCAGTCATGTGGAAGTTGCAATAGAAAGTAAACAAAACCATAGAAAAAACACCACTAACCAGACCTCCACTGGAACAGTGCGGAGAGAACTGAGACATTTGGGAGGCGTATTGTCTTCACAACATCCAGTAAATATCAAGGTTGTAACAAGCAAAACATAATTAGTAAGCGGCTGTTGCGATAATGCATAATTATTTACAATGGTTATCGAAAATGTATTGAACATCGGGGGAGATTTGTCTCCCCCAGGCTCCAGGGAAAGCCGCCGGTTATTATCAGTGAACAATCAATGATGATGACCTGCCTGAGAACTCTTAGTAAGTTTATTATAATAATAATAATAATAATAATAATAATAATAATAATAATAATAATAATAATAATAATAATAATAATAATAATAATAATAATAATAATAATAATAATAATAATGCATTTTAAATGTAAATCCGACATACAAAATATAAACACTTAATAAAAAGCAGAGACTTTACAGTAAGACTCTACAGATTTTCTTTAAAATAACTTCCGCTGACCTTTAAATGCTATTTAGCTATTGAAGTTTATAATTAAAACGAAGATATTTATCGCATTCAATAACATCGGAGAACGTAAAACACGTGTAATATAGAAAACAAATAATACGGATCAAAACAAATAAATAATAATTGTATAGGCAAAAATAGCTTGGGGATAAACCTGAAGTGCCATTGAAGCAGGAACAGATAGTGGTTGCAACAGAAAGTAGCAACGAGAGATAAGACAACACTAAATGATATTGTGCGTAAATAGTTGCAATGGAATCAGGAAACAACACGCGCTTCCAATCAGGATCGCCTGTGCTTGTTCGGTGGACACGCGAGAAGGAAAAAAAGCAACACGAAATTGATGTAATGCTATTGTCAGCTAAAAACATTAGAAAAACATTGTAATCTGACAAGTAGAGATCAAGTTAAAAATACGACGTTTAAAATATATATAACAGAGGTTAGCAGACTTATTTCTTACTGAATACGCTGACTACTTTTAAACTATATTTTATTTCTAATTAGACTTTTTAAAATTAGTTTCCAAAACTTTGAATAACCCATGATCTGTTTGTGCTTCTAAGCTAGCAGCTCCGCTACCAAATTCAGTACTACACAACCCTCAGGAGGTTCCGCAACAGTGTTGGGCCCTGTATCCCACTGCTTTTTCTGAAGGGTCGGACCCTTCCACCAGGAGCTGCCCATCTGTCTATAAATACTATCAGGCCAAACACACCTTCCTTTCAAACACAATGAACATCAACACATGAGTTCTCATTGCATTGCATTTTTGTGTCATTCTGACATCACTGCATTATACTGCATATGACGTCATCATCACTTCCTTTCTGTCGTCGTACAAAATTAAACGCACGCGCTGTTCGTATCATCTCTATTGAGCGATATGTAATAAAATGCTTTTATCTGCTGTTTCCTGAAGACCTTTAATCAATTTTCACAATTCTGAGTTGTTACAGTAATATCGACGTCAACATTGATTTACAACCGTTCGCTTCACATTGCCTATTGCCTCGATGGCTGAACGGTTTATGTCGCATTTTCATTCTTTTATCTTTACACACCTGTACCAACTCTTTATATCTGGTCTCTAACCTATTCTCTGCAGCAGCTATGGTTTTCTACTAAGATATTCTAAAATGCAGTATTATTATTTCTTTTTTTCCTCACCTCACGCACTAATATCTGATCGTTGTCACGGTGATACAACGAGAAAGTCTAACTGTATTCCAGATATACACTTAACCTCCACTTTTTAGTTCATTTTTCATCTATTTTGGTAGTCGTTAGATAACTACTCAGATGACCGTCTGTGCCTCTTTTGTGAAATCTCAATTTTATTATTTGTTTAATCTTGGGTAATTCAATGTAATGAAGTTACTTTATTTTTGCTTGATTTGTGTTTCAATTCTTGCAGCTGAAATACATATGATTATATGTTTACTAGATATACACGTAAGTTGTTGAGTCACATGCACTTTCACTTTTAATTCGACTTTGATTTCAATAAAACATTCGTAAACCGTTAGATAGCTGATTGCTTACCGATAAAAATATATGGTGTTCCTTAAAGTCTGAGTGATAATAATTTCCACAAATAGTCAACAGCTTTCGATCATTATAATGTTCCATTGATTTACCTCTAAAAACAATTGAGGTTCCAGTAGCTCTCGCATTTCCCCTGTATAGGTCTGCTTGTTTTTTCCCCGCCACAGCATTTTCATTCTTTTTAACTCTCCACGACCATTTTTGGGGATATCAGCCGAAGCTAGATTCAACACATACGTGTGATTGTGCGTTTGTTTGTTTTTTTTCCTCATAGGAAGTTTAGTAGATGGTATTTCTGCCAGTCTTAGTTGCTTCTTTCTTGTACTATAGCCATTGAGCTTTACTTCTTCCCAGTAATTTTCCTCATTCTTTCTTTCTCGCGTTTTCACCTAAGCCGTTAAGTATCAACCCCTGTATATGTAGTATTGTGCATATGCCATCTGTTTCAGGTATCATATACCTTCTTTTGACCAGCCTATAAGTGGTCCGAAATATCTTGCATGTGATACTGCCCAAGTGTTTATTAATTCTGTCATGTTCATGATATATCATTTTGTTACTAAGTGTGTTTTGATCGTCTCACGTATTATTTTCGACCTTTCATTTCTGTTGATTTGAACTCACAGATAAAAACTATGTTAGACAAATGCATTCATCAAAGAGTAAAGGAGTGGCAGGATTGGGAGTTTACATATCTAAGCTCCTCAGTGGGTTCATGGTATGTACCGGTAAAGTTATTAGTAGGATCCAGTATTGTGTCTAAGAAGTCAACGCTAATGAGATTGATATACATTGTGATCTTGAATCCAAGCTGGTAAAGGAATGCCGTCAGTTGATTTCTAGATCTGTCATGTGGTTGGCATTTGTTGTACCGGAGGAGCCATAGTTCACCGTCTCGGTAAAAGCTGAACTCTTCCTCATGGTTTTGAGGGAGTATAAGATGCCAAACCAAGTCAGATCGAACACATTCGAACTATCGTTAACGAATCGGTACATCATAGGGTTCTACAAAGTTGGATATTTTACCTCATGGTCTATTATCGAAGAAGAGAAAACAGTTCATGGCACGGAGAATTTGTTTCTATTTCGATATCGCTGACTAAATATACGTTTTTCTTTGACTATATTATTTTGATGGAGGAATAAGGGTCTGTGATGTCGAACTCTGTGACTCCTTATAGGAATGGCTATACACAACTGAATGGTCGCTTGAGAATTGATCCAATATCGTACATATGTCTGACTATTAATCAGTCAGTATACTTGTATAATTATGCACTTATTAACTAATCATATTTTGCCTTTGACCTGGTTTAAAGTCTACATGTTGGTTTCCTTTTGAAATTAGGTGAGTTGCCTTACTAGCTATAGAATTACCTCTTTTAGGGTTAATTTGTTTTCTCTGTAGTCAATGTAAAGTCCAGCTGCTAAGTAAACACTTATTTTATTTATTAGAAAAATTAGTTCTACACTATAATGCATATGGTCATAATCAAAAACAGTATTAAAAAGATACACACATTTACAATTTGTCTATACATTATATATACATATATATATATATATATATATATATATATATGTATATATATATACGCACACATATTGTAAATGTCTCCTAGTTTTCAAGTATGATCACTATTTGCGTATCAATGTTATACTAGTGTAACACCTCCTGGTTAGAGGTGCGGATACACACCTTTAGAGGTCATTTTTTAGGGTTCCAGTTTTTTGGGGGAAAGATTTTCGGAAGAACCAGTTTTATTGTAATATTTTACAAAAAAAAGGTCTAAGTAATATTCAAGTGTGTGAGAGAGCTAGAGAAAGGTTTGATAAAGCACAAACGAAATTATAAATTCAAGAGCATAACCTTACAAACAAGATATTCTATATATGTTTAAAATTGAAATCAACAAAGATAGGAAAGCATTAAATAATTGTTTATATTTAAGTGTGTCTACAGAACAAGTAGGATTCATTAGTTCACTTATTGGGAAAACCTTAGGCGATATTTTAAAGGGTGTGAATTATCAACGGGTCTCACAAATCGTAATCAAAACGTCCTCACTGAAATACATTAATTACATTTCATTAAAAGTTATTAAATAAAATCTATAATTATTTGTTTACATATAAGAAAATTCAGTCAAAATGTATTAAGTATTAAAGGGATTAAGTTCATATATTAGTTTTCAATCAGCAGACGACATTTGAAGGGGGTTCAAAGTGTGTGTGTGTGTATGTGCGTGTCACCATAAGTGTGCGTATGCGTAAAGCATTATAAGCATTAATGCACTGTGTATGTGTGCTAGTGTGGCTATGTTTGCATGAGTTCTAAAATACATTCTAAGCTTTCCCAAGGCCAGTCTTAAGTGCGATGGGGCTAGGGAAACGTCAATTTTAGCAGCGTCGTGCATTTGGGCTAAACATTCTGTTGACGGAAAACATCTGAGTTTATATGCATACTAAGTGGATCAAAACGGTAAATTTGATAAAACCAGAGAAATGCATCTGATCAGCTTAACATCGTTTTATTTGTGTTTATTAATGCAAAATAACACGCGCGTCAAGACGGTTGCGCAGAAATGAGTTGAACCATTTTCATTTTGGTACAAAAGGGCAATTCTCGTCTCCACACAATCACATTTTTCGCAGATGATGATGGGATTCAATAATTTAAGAAACGTCTTGCCTGTGTTTGATTCTGCTCCAAAGTAATTTGTGTGTAACTCACTAAGCCGGAGAGTGACATGGTTACCCAATTGCAAACTTAGAATTATAGCTGTAATTACAACCCTCCTGTCGCACTTGATTTTAAAAAGGTGGATGATGCAGTAAACTGTACACATAGTTGATATCTACGTTAAGAAAACATACACAAAGAGTGCCATCACAGCAACAAGACCAACGCTTGTGTGACACGACGGCCACTCAGAAAGTTTGATGACTAGTAGTCACTTCAACATTAAGTGTTATATTTGAGTTCTCTTATTCCTAGGTGTCTGCATTAAATAATTATATATATATATATACATATATATATATATATATATATATATATATATATATATATATATATATATATATGGGTGTATGTGTGTGTGTGTGTGTCTGTATGCGTCTGTGCATCGCTCTTACACACCGAACACGGGAAACCATCATGTATAAAATTTGAATTTACTTACTATTTGTGCCTTAAGAAAACGGCAACAGTCAGTAAACAGTCGAGAAGGTTCAACAGAGTGTTTTTTTCACAATCTTGCGTATAGCTATGTTAGAGGGAATTTCAACTCTCTGAACAGGGCTCAACATTTATTTTAAAAAAGAGTGTATTGGAATGGGCAGAAACCATTGTATGGCTACTTTACAAAGTGAATTAGGAAGGTTATGACTTTATTATATATATATATATATATATATATATATATATATATATATATATATATATATATATCCTTAAACACATGTAGATATTCATAAATATGAATAGAAAAACAATGTAGGTGATGAACTTTTGGTATTGAATGTGTTATATACCGGGCAACACCTAGTGTACCTATAGTGTTTAAATACAATGTATACATTATTAATCAACTGAGCTCGAGAAATTTTTTAAGAAATCGAAGAAAAAATAACTGAAGATTATGCTTGAAAAACTGTAATTAAAATGCTTGCACTTAATTACCTGTCTTGCCATCGTCCCTAATGAGACGAAGATGTATCCCATGCCGCGGAAACATTAACATTTTTAGCAATGCATAATATAGACTGTTTACACAAATAAAGACAGATGTGTATGTCACGCGACAGACAGAGTAGTCAAAAACAAACAATAACTAGAAAATGTGTGCTTTGTAAAAATTGAAAACATGAAACTTAACTCATCAACATTGTGCTTAATTATAAAATTAATAGGATGTTTTAAACGCACGCAGTGGTTGTACAACGTATCTATCATTGGTTACTAGACGAACAATGAACAGCTTGCCGAAGAATGTACTACGGAAAGAGGCATCATCAGTATGTGACCACATAGAAAGCAAATAGACACAACACTATATTATATTTACTAAATAATATCAGTAAATACTTGTCTGTTTTATATTCTCTAAACCACACGTAACGTTTCTATGTAATGTGGTATTCAACTTCAGAACAGAGGTTGAACTTCCGCATAAAGTATGTCAATGGAATACTTCTTTAGAAAGAGCTGGTGTGGAGACTGTGAAAAACGTAAGTAATATTTAAACGACGGAAACAGTGCGAAATCTGAAAATTATATACAGTTGTATGGTACCTTATCAATTAAGACTAGTAATAATTATATCGTCTGCAGTGGTCAACCCTTTGTTCGCGACTGTTGACATATTCCTTGAATAACCTGATGTTTATCTTTAAAACAGGTATAATTATTTACATGTGTAGAAAAACACAGACTTATTTTGGACTTATATTTTCACTATTTTCATAAGTGAGCGCTCCTATTTCATAGAACCGTACAAGATATGCAATTTCAGTAAAAGTTTAACATTAACTAAAATGAATTTCATTTTTTTAATTAATGCTTCCTGACTCGCTGTAGCTTACGGATCAAAAGTCTACATTTTATGGAGTTAATTAATGAATTAACAATCTTCCAGGATTACCAATTGCAAACTATGTTGATCTCAAATTTAAAGCAGTTTCTACCATGTAAAATGAAGGACACTAGTAGAACACTGATAGGTAAACATGAAACATGCATTAACAAAAAAGGCTTGTAAAATAGGTTATATGAAGACGATGCGACATTTCTTGGGATAGATAGATGGGGCTTTATTTTCATGCGAAATGACAATCGTCAGATCCGTAAGTAATGATATGTTACTTGAACACAAAAACACAGTACATATGAATTACACAAAAGATGATGTATTACTGAATCAACATAGCTTTGAGAATAAAACGTACACTTTAAGTAAAACAAATATATGAGAGAGAAGCAACTCTAAGAAGGTTTTGGAAAAAGACAAGATCATGCGGTATGTTCTTATTAACACTTTGCACGATATGTTACTATATAACAATTACAAGGCTATTAATATAGTGTAAACATCACTAAAATATGAAAAAAGAAAAAAATTAATGAGATTATAATTGAATCAAATAAAAAACATAAACGAGTGGAGAAAAATAAAACGAGAGAAGATATAATGCATTATACATCTGTGAGTACATACCGGAAGTACTATTTAACAATTAAGCAAGAGAGTTGTATTAAAAATAATAATTTCAATGTAAGCATGGCAAACAGACGAACTTATAATTACTTACCTAAACCTGACATTTCGACCAACGACTAAGGGCATCGCATAAATAGTCAGAGGCGCATTAAAACTCATATTACACACAAAAGCGTGACAGACTTACGAGAATAATACTGCAAACATGATAGAAAAATAAGAAACGAGACGCGGA
This sequence comes from Sepiola atlantica, assembly GCA_963556195.1. Taxonomy (NCBI): domain Eukaryota; kingdom Metazoa; phylum Mollusca; class Cephalopoda; order Sepiida; family Sepiolidae; genus Sepiola; species Sepiola atlantica. The sequence continues at coordinate 7,466,604 of OY744515.1, forward strand.
CGCGCAGAGCCACTTATAGAACTGATTGGGCGAATCTTTAAACATACAACGAGTTTAGCGATTAATTTGCTATGCACTTTTGACAGTGATTGTTCAATCGATGGAACGAAACAATGACATTTCAAACATAGATAACGACAGGAACTCTATCATGAAAATGCTTCGACGAATAAAATAAAATAAAAACATTAAAAACTCAAACGTGACAGCCTTATTAATATATCAGCACACTTTTATTTCCAAAAAGGTTGACAAACCGAGGAGTGTCTGCTAGGGCGTATCAAATGTAACTTACGTATTAAGCGATCAAAATGTTATTTTAAGCTCAAGTGAGACGCGTGATCAACAGATCGGCAAAATGCTGTTTCTTACTTTATTTTTTTTATTTTTCAAGATATTTTACCCCAAACAAAGCAGGGCGCCACTGTAGACGTAAGGGGTTACTGAGAATTAGTGAGTAAGTTTTGGAAATCATCCTAAGCTTGGAGCTGTGCAGCGAGATGTCTGTTTACATCAGTTTAAAACCTCTGCATGTTGTTACAGTCGGTGAAACAGGGAGCAGGGATGGAGTTACAGAGGTCAGCAGCACGTGGAAAGAGGCTGCTAGGGTAGAAGGCTCTCCGGCGCCCGGGAACCTTCACAGTGAATGCTTTGTACCTGGCTGATTGTCGGGTTGTTCTAGTTCATACTCGCGCTGAGAAAAACGTGTAGCATTAACTAGGTGCCGGACTATCGCTACATCAATTACGGATTCAAAGAGTTTTGCAAAGATCGGGAGTGGACTTTTTGAACGATATTTCTGAGAACATGTATTGTCAGAGTGACATAGTTTATTTAATAAATTCTTGCACGCATCAACCGATATAAAAAAAACTTTACCGATATACATCATGCCAATCTTAAACATGACGGCCCGTTCGATGAATCGACATAATGCTATTTCAAACTTAAGTGTGACATGCGGACGGATCATATTATAAAGATTTATGCTCACATAAAAATATATAAATATATTTTGACAATAAAAAATGATATTTATTCAAATAATCTATTTAAACATTTTTGTAATTATAAATTTAGCGATAGAAATGTTTTTGATCAGCTTCAGCGTGACAGCGAGATCGTGTGATCGTGAGAACAACAGAAGGCTATTTTAAAATAAGTATATTTCAAAATACAAATGCTATTTCAAAGTAAACTTCAGTGTTGAAGACAGACACCCTATAAATAGATAATGCATACGGTATACATTATTGAACCGATCAAATTATATAGAATTCGTTTAGCGATAACAGCGTTATTATTCACTTAAACGTGAAAGACACACATATTGACACGTTTTAGATGCTTGGGCGCATCTAACCAGACAAAAATATTGCGAACAAGTGTAAAAATAGAAAACAAAGTAAAAATAGGGATTAGTATTGATTTACTCCTCTCCAGGAGTTAGGCACAAGGCCAGTTTTTATCTTACTCCCACAAGTAAGATGTGACCCAAGGTCGGGAAAGTGGGGTTTAAAAATTGCCTGGGCAGCCTCGTCGGCATTCCCCGGTAAAGGCGCCTCAGGCAGTAAGCAATAAACTTACTCCTCCCCAAAGAGGGGAGGCAAAGCCTGGGAAGGTGGACCTTCCAGAACTGCACAGGACAGACCCATTGACCGGCGTAAATCAAGACCCGAAGGCCAAGACAACACCAGTATGGAGTGCAGTATCCATCGGAACAGATACTACACTTTGATCTTAGCCAAAAGGCCAAGAACGATTAGAGACATTAAATGAAAAACAAAATGGAGCCACAAAAACAAATAAACATATAAAAGATCGTATGAATAAGTGGAGAAAAAAAACTGATAAAAAGTCGGAAGTAATTCGTGGGAGAGGAGGCTTGTTGGCCAGTTTGAGGCCGCTGCTTGTTGTAGAGTTTTGTATAATTTACTGTTGAATTGTTTGTTTGTTTTGGGAAGTGCCTTATCTTGCATGGTTTCCTGTTAGATAAGGCAAGAGTTGACTGATACTTGCAGCTTTTCAAGTGCCACTGTATTACGTCACATGTGGATGGAACGGCAAAGGAAGAATAAAAAATACAAGAGCGAATCCTTCTATGTAGGAGTATCTATGAAGCACCTTATCATACCATTTTTTAAGTGTGTGAACATGTTTACGTCAGCCTTCGTTAATTTTATACGGAGGTATATATATATATATATATATATATATATATATATATATATATATATATATATATATATTATAAATAATTAAATATTATTATAAGTTTCTTTCATATAAAATTGAAAGGCAAGCTATGTCGAAAAGATTAAAAATCAACATTGTCCTAACGAGTCTCAAGGCAATGCTCTGACTTTGCTGTCGAGAACTATTTTATGTTTAGCTATTTGTGCTCGTTGCTGTCAGTGTAAATATAACTTAATTTCTCCGTTATTAAGTGGCAATTCCTCGTAGCCTAGTAGGACTGGGTAAACGCTTGCAAATTGAATGTGTTTCTTTGAACCGAGTTCACGCCCTCTGACCATCTAAGTTTGTTACTTCCCTGCGTAATTGAGAGTCATACCCTGACGTCGTACGTAAGTAAAGTATAATAACATATTTCAATATGTGTATATATATATAAATATATATATATATATATATATATATATATACATATATATATATATATATATATATATATATATTGATAACACTGATATATATATAATATATATATTATATATATATATATATATATTAATGTGGGTGTGATTGCTACGTATTGTGTCTACACATAAACAATTATATGCATGTGCATACATAATCATATATATAATATATATATATATAAATATATATACATATATATATATATATATATATGTGTGTGTGTGTGTATGTGATTGTGTGTGTTCTTACGAAGTGGCGTTGTGTAGCGGTTATTGGCCTTAGCTGTATCCCAAACTAGTATCCGTTCAAAATGTATTAACGTGCATCCTCCATATTGAGTCGGATAAAATTGTTAGGTAAGCTCGGTAGTTCGCAACAACACGAGATGTACTTACTTATCTTTGCATAATTTTGTTTTTTTGGCAAAGTTCACAAGCAGTTTCGGTTAAGGAGTTTTGATTAAGTATACACTCTTCAAGCTATCACAATTAAAATGACGATGCCTTGCCCTCGAAGTTAAAAATGGGATTAATTTATGTGCGCGTCAGTAAAAGTACATATGTGGGCTTGCATCTATTTATACAAATATATATATATATATATATATATATATATATATATATATATATATGTATATATATATATGTTACTTGATTTATTTATTTTCATACTGCATCCTAATTAAGTTGTATATCATGTAGTGTATCTATATGTTTGGATGTATATCGGTCTGTGTATATGTATATGTACATCATCATAATCATCATCATTATTATCATCAGGGTCTTTATATTTCACGCCTGGTAGAGAAATCCTCTGGTTTCTTTCCCTATTGTTTTATCCATGACTATTCGTGCCCAATTAGTATGCAGTTGCCTATCGAGGGCGTCTCTCCACCGGGTAGTTCGTCTTTTCTTGGCATTTGCAATTACCTGTGGGCCCATTGTGTCGCTCTATATATCCACCTGTTGTATGTAAATCTCTAAAAGGGACATGTCTATCTACATTTAAAAAATGTTGTTTAACATAGTTCACCCAAAAAAAGGCAGTTCCAAAGTCCAGCAGCACGTGGAACGAAGATGTTGGAGTAGAAACCTCATTGGAATCTGGGAGCCTCTACAGTGTATAGCTGGGGTTTGGCAGATTTTTAGGTTGGTCTAGTTTATTAACGTCGTAATGGTACCAGAGCAGCAAGCTCATCAGACCATTGCAAAACAGGCACAAGGAAGGAACATTGCGGCGATGGGACAAGGTGCTGGGGCTTGGTTGATAGGAAGGGACCTATAGAGTTGGCGATTCTTTTTTGGACCTTATTTCAGAGGGAGAGACAAGTGGATGATGCCCCAGCCCAGATGTGGCCACAACCCTCCATGCATTCACATGACTGAAATAGTAATTAATCACACCTTAATTTGCGCAATTTCGCTCAACATTTACTTCATTTGTTATTGTTACACAATATATAGTTATAATACTTTTTATAAAATATAATTATTTTCCAAATATTACGGCCTCAAACCATTTCCATAATGAGTTAGTGTGGATGATATCTTTCTACACGATGCCAATTTCTATTTTTGTCCAACTCATAAGTAGTCCTTTTCGTGGATAAATAGATTTTAGACAATTCCAACCCGACATTTTTTCTAAACATTACACTTGCCCGATGTGATATATTTGCGTTCTGTCTGGTGTTGTCAAATTTAAATTCAGTATTTTATATATCTCCCGGGCAACGCTGAACACCTAGTATACCTTGTTATTAATATTATCCTTTTTTTTACATGGTAATAATTTTATACATTAATATAATTTCTGTCTTAATGTTTTGTTTTTTTTCTAACTAAATAGTATTGTTGTTTAAATGAATAACCTTTCTAGTTTAGTATTTATTTTCCCCATATATGATCAATATACTTTCATTTTTTGTCACAGTCGTAACTGGAACCGTGGGCGTGGTTGTTCTTCTTCGGATACCATAACAGTGTTCATCCAAATAATATCATCTCATACAAAAATCTAATATTTTGCTCATGCCTTTTCAATCTTTTGCCTTTTTGGTCACCTGCAGTGTTATTAATTCACGAGAAAAAAACCATTTACTCCAACATGTGGCATTAATCCAACCGATCACTAGCTACTAAACATATATTTTTATATCATATACTTTTCATCAAGTATTATAAAATAATTGTTTTTTTATCAATTCCTGATTCAATAATAGTATACTCAATATTAGGAATAAAACATTATTATAATATAGAAGAGGATAATAACACACATATAAAGTTACATACTTATCGAGTTTATTATATTGAAATAGCGAGAATAGTTTATTTCGGAATTTTTTGGATGATGGTTGATAATTTGTAAATTTTTGTATATTCGTACCACGGTTCTCATTTTGTGTATTTTTTATCACAACGTTTCGGCCGATGTAACCATTGAAAGGAATTGTCCGGTGCCTACAATACAACATGCTGTAACAACGATACTTATAAATAGGAAATAGATAGTGTAAGATAAACTTTCCACTTAAACAACTATCAAGAGAGCATGACATCAGCTCCAACAAATCTAAACGCAACACCAAAGGACACCAACCGAGAACTCACAGTCTGTATACCATATGTGAGATTTAAATCCAAGGAATATGTAATCTATATGACATCATGATAGTATTCAGGAGACACTCAACTCTCCGAAAGCATCTTGTCAAAGTCAAACCCTCCTACCGTAAAAGTCATGACTAGAAATATGTGTATGCGATTCCATGTAAGGAAAAGTATACAAAGGTGATACATGTTGTCTATTAAATGTAAGTCTAGAAAAACAACGGAAAGCCGTAATACGTTGAGAAATCAAAAAGTCGGGGATGGCTGACCACATATGGAAAAGAAAAAGGGAAACCAGTGACCCTTATGGGATGAAGTAAATATATAGATAGAGAAGGGTGGTGGCGAATAAGAAGCAGCGCATATGTTAGGCGGAAATTACTTACTAAGCACACATTGTATAGGATATAATTATATACAATGTAGGAACCTATAATTATAAATAATAGATAAGTACTGATCTATAGTGATAGTGATAACTAGTTAGATCAAACGCAAGAATAGGTTAAAGGCTCCCAGAATTCATACTAAAATTGGCCGCTAGGGCTCGTGGCACAGTGCATATAGTACTAAGTATAATACAGTTCTAAGTGACAGTCCTCTGAATGTTGAAGTTTGAAGACGAATAATTGCGAATTACTGAAGACTTCTTCCACATTCTCCGGTTTGACAGAAATATTCCCGAGTACGTACACGTAAACGAAAACAACAATCAATAAAATACCATTGCTTATCATTATTAATTTGAAAAATATTTGAAAAATGATCATCAATCGTGTATGAGTTCCTAAAAACTAAAAAGAAGTGTATGTGAGACGGAGCAGAAAGTATTTGTAATAATAAATCAATAAATAAATTATTAGGTGTCAAAATCTTATCCATAGGAATATTTTATGATAATATAAAGGATACATTGGAGTCAAGAAAAATAGGTCAAAACAGTCAACCTTAATATATGTATAGATCAAATATGTAAATGAATTTTCTCCAAACGTCTTCCTTTGTATTATTGTATATATGATCCGATATGTTCAAAGATAGATGAATAATAAAGAAAAAAATTAAGAAAAAATGAACGTTTAGTCAGTGAATATAGTCAGCATAGAGAATGTAACATAAAAGGGGCAATTATTTAAAAAAATAATGGTAGTATTGAGATAATAATTGAAACATAACAATGAAATATGTTCTGTAGATATTAATATTGGGGATTTATAATAGAAAGCAATATTAACACATTCTAGGAAATTAACATAAAGTAAGAGCAATAACAAAGAATATATTATTTATTATTACACACATAAATATTTATACAATAATATATTAAATAATAAATAAAGATACATTTATCAAAATGTATTTATTACATATTCATCGGTTTGTATTTGTCTTGTATCACGAACAAATGCATGTAAATATACCCACTTGATTCGCCTATGAGGACTGCCAAAGCTACGAAAAAAAACAGAGATTCGTTTAAATTCTTGGGAATAGTTTACTAATTAATTTGATAGTTTATGAACCATATTAATTTACTGAATACATTAGTAATTAAAATCGAATAGAAACTACCCTTTAATTCAATTGGAATATTAAAAGTAGTTTGAATCGAACCGTTTAAAATGCTTTCTTGTGTAATGCTGGCCTTGTTCGCTTTTAGAGGTGAATTTAGAGTTTTGGAAAATATTCTATTGTATTCCCCATTAAATTGTGCATTAGTATGCACTTGTTGATGCACAAACATCACACGCACATAAACATACAAATGAACTGTTACACATACAGATTACTTATTTATATTCAAATGACAAGAAAATCTAAATAATTGAGGTTAAAATAATTATAAGTTAGATATAATATATGTAAGGTAGGTACCTATCAGTGCGGGTATTTGCATAAACGGTTCTACTTACTGCATATGCTATGCACTCTTCCAGGTAAAAGGCATACATCACTTCAATGTCGTGTTATGTATCCATCGGTGTTTTGAACAAAATGTTTGGTATCATTCATGGTCATCAGCATTTGCATATTGGAAGATGCATCGAGAATTTTGCCATATCATTACTTTTAACTTTTACTACTTTGTAATTATTTGAAGTAAATGTAAAGCCGAAGACACATATACACTGCGCTAATTATTGACCTCAAATGATTACATTAGTTACGCATTTATTAATTTTAACGTGTATTTAATACGTTTATAGTTAGTTGACCAGATCTTATTTCTCTTAATTTTCTTACTGTAAAAATGAATGTTATTAAATGCTACAACATTCTAAAATGAAATTCTATAGTTGCTATTTCATATTTAGAAAGGTATAATTAAATTAATATATCGTTTACATGTTTGTTTCTTTAAATGACCTGAATATATATAGTCTCGGAAGTTTCTCAACCATTAAATTATAACAAAAAAAAACAACAACTTTTAGTCCCAAGTCGTTCAGTGGAAAATCACTCATGTAAGTAAATTTATGTGTTAGAGATATAATATTAGTTTGCTTCTAACATTATTTAAGGGATAATCAGTTGTTTTCGATGAAACACTCTTATATATGGGGATATATAGATATGTGTGTCTGTGTGTGTGATTCGACAAAACATTGTTCTAAAGATAATTACATTATATTGCTACTCATGGTAATACTTCCGCTGAAAGATAAATTGTATTCCACTATGTGTGAAACACTAACATTCGTAATCAAAATAGAGGTCTCAAATTAACCGCCAAGGTTAACAAATACAAACACATTATGAATGTGTTAATGTGTTAATAGACAAGTGTAATAGCGTAAGGCAAAGATAGCTAAAACCTCTAAACACGTGTGTGTTTACTTCCGGCCTAAGTCTCATTGAAGAGCGCTGATGCGATAAAGCAAATGTCTATCGTTTAGGAGTATATATATATATATATATACCATTTGAATTGCAAAAGTAAAAATAACTAAGAAAACTATGTCAGTTCATCATGATAATTTAATTTACTAACCTTTTTTCTTAGGATGATCAGACAAAACGTAACCATTCTAGCCACAATTTGAAGTAAAATGAAAAATGAAACAGTTCACATCCAGAAGAATTCACTTCGAGGGGAACGGAAATCTTCCCCGGAAATGTTGCAGAGGTGTTTTTATTTTGTTTAAATTTTGAAGATAAGGATGCATTATTAAATATTTTGACTTAATCAACAACTTTTCTTCGGTGTATTATTTTCACAAGTAATTGTTCAATCTACTTGGGTTTCACCAAAATCACCTTATCTCCCTTTACTTCGCACTTACTGACACACTAACACATTACTTAAACATAACCGACCTCATTTCTATCCGCCTCGTAAACACTCAAGCATCACGGAAGTGTCAACTCTTTATTTTTCCATATAATATAACATAGTCATATTCTGAGCTGTAACAAATAATATTTTACTTGCAATGCTCGGTTGTTTTTGTATGTTAAACTATTATAATGTTATAATACGTATTACTAATTGTTACTGTGTGGTGTTGATCTATGCTATTTTGAGTATTGATGGACTATTCTAGAGACTGTGAATACAGTTATGACTAAGTGCCGTAGTCGTGATGGCGGCATTCATTGGTAGAAGTTTTAACCAACAGCATCTCACACACACTTTCTGGAACATACTATTCTCTATTTCCGTAAATGCACCTTAGAAAATATACACCTTAGTAAATATACACCCTTGCTGTTTAATTAGTAGTCCCCTTGAATGTCACACCTCTAGTATTAAGAGCTTCAACTATATATTTCTTTGAGTACTATACGAGACATATCAATTGTATGTGTCTATATTAATAACAACTGCACTTAGTATTTTATATTCTTCTTACTGTCTTAATCAGTATCATCGGCCACACATGGACTGCTTATTCGTACACGTGTATTTCAGTATCTAAGCTACGTGATGTCTTGATCTATCATTGCACAGCTAATCGACTGCGTCTATTTAATAAAAAAAGCATCTCAAATTATCTATAATTTATCTACTTAGTTTTATTGTAAATGGTTGTTATCGAGTTGAGAAGATTGATATATTTTGATGTCGTGCAAAAATATTCCCCATTTCAGTTTTCTCTGTCTCTGTCTCTCTCTCTGTCACACACAGACACACAGACACACACACACACACATACACATACAGAGACCCACACACACACACACTTTCTCTCTCTCTCTCTCTATTTATCTCAACAGATTCCTTTACATTCATTTATATTTTCCCTAAGTTGTTTCTAAAATGTTTTTCTTAATTTTCTTATATATACCGATTATTTGTACTCACTAGGAGTTCTCACACAAATCATCGTCAGTGATTGCTAACCGAAAACAACCAATGGTATTTCCTGGAGTCTAAGTTACAACCTGCCTCCTCAGATTTCCAGTATTCTTTACCTTTTTTCGATAACCACCGAAAATAAACTTGCGGCATCGCAACATCCTCTTACCATTGATTTCTAGCTGGTAAGGATCATTGGTCTTCTCTGGGATTTGGTGGCAATAAGCCTCCCCAAGTTCTCAGCAATATCAGCACTCTTACAGTGGAGGTCTGGTTTGTGCTGTCCCTCCTCGGTCTTCTTACCTTCATTGACCCTCTACAAATATGTTGTTTGGTGTCGGCCTAGGCCGGCACCATTTTTTATTATAGTATACTATATTATATTATATTAAATTATATTAAATTATGCTATAAGATATTATATTTTTTGGAGGGGAAATGAAAGGGGGGGGGGGTTATGGTGTTTCTTGTAATTTATGTTCATTTTTGTGTGATGTTAACTGAGGCCGGTTTAATTTATTAGAGGGAGGAAATTATGAAGTGATGTTTCTTGCAGTTTCTTTTCCTTGGTGTGTGATATGGTGTACTTTGTTTTCTTCCTGTTGTAAATTATATGTGAGTGGTTCCCCTTTGTAGCTTACGCGGGTTGGTTTCCGCATTTAAGGAGTTTCATTAAGATTGCTGATTTTTGATAATTGCCATATTTTGTATGGTTTCGATGGTCACTTTAATTCCAATTTCTCACAGTGGTTTCTACAGTCCGTGTAAACACAATGTAACACTTAGCTTTAATATTATTATGGAAGATACATTCTCCTTAATTTTCTAGTTCTTGTTGATAACAATGCAAAATAAATACACAAAAGTCAAGACCCTTTTAAGAAAACGCTGTTATTAAATTCCCGATATAACTAGATGTAAATACTAAAATCGCATTCCTAGGTGTTCTTATCGACACCTCTTATAATACGTTTAACACTTTCAATATAAAAAACAACCAGCTTTAATTCTAGCTTTAAAATTTTACGAGCGAGTGATCATATCGCAACACAATAGCTATTTTTTAAATCTATTAAATTGTTCCAAAGTAATCTCTTCTAAAAACAGTATTCATTGAATAAAGAAATATAAAACAAATACTGATTAAAAAACGAATTCCGTAATGATATCGTTGATTAACAAATCAAATTTATAATTCGAAACTAAAAAAACACAATATCTTATAATAATAATAATAATAATAATAACATTCAACATAACAACTCAAAAATATAAACATATACTAATGTAATCAGTTCAGATTAGTAGAAAAGGCCATGAATCATATTATACACAGTTTCATATATCCAATTGACAATAACATTATAGACATTATTTCTCATAAGAAATTTTAAACCCAAATTCGTGTAGTAAGAAATAACTCCTCACCAACTTAATAATCACTAGAAAGAACCAACAAATGTAATTCATAAGTTTAAATACCTTTTGGGAGAATGTAACTCCCATAATAACAATAAAGCTGATAGTTACATTGGTTTTACACGACCTACACTATCCCGCCGCTTCGTCATGCATCCTGTAAACTCTAACTCAATTTATCAGCAACTACAAAAACATAATTAACCTCCCTCTGATTAAAGTTAAATCCTAATTAATAACATTTAAATTATACATTCCGAAACCAATTAAAAACAATACAACATACTGGAAGTAATCTATATAGGAACACAACAACCTAAAATAAACAAGATAACATATGAAACCAGTGGTTACATTTTAAAATGATTGACGTAATACGATTTTGTTCTATGATGCCATCCAGCGGTGATTAATTTAAATCGTCAACGATTTCCTGGAACAATGCGAATAACGTTATATGCGCTTTTCTCCGCCGTCTTTTAAAAATTATCTTCCTTCTCTAGCGTATTAGTTCATTTGCTTTTGACACCTGCGGATGATTCGACGAACAATCAAAAACGTTAGTACAGTCTGTGAAACTTATGGAACATTTATTATTTTTCTTATTTTAATACACAAAAGACCACTAGAAAAAGGTTTACAATAGAATAGGTATGATTATACAGACGAATTCTGTTATTTTTAACAATGTTTACATATATATATATATATATATATATATATATATATATATTTATATATGTGTGTGTGTAATAAAGACAAAAGGAAAACAGGTTCAAATGCAGGAGAAAAGCAAACACAATAGATTTCACTACTTAATACGAACGAAACCGGTCAAAATCTCTTGTTTTTGTTTTTCTCCTGCATTTTAACCTGTTCGCTTTTTGTCGTTTTTCACACATTTTATCTACCACGTCATTTCATTTTCATAACTTATTGTGCACCTTAAGCTGCCCGGGGAAAATAAAACAGGTTAATCTTTAGTTATAATCGTATTAATGTATTTGATTGAGTAAACAAAGGCGTTAAAAAATACTTCAGTCACAAATCTCATGATATTTTAGGAAGGGTTGGTTTAGTTTTTTTAAGGCGAGTAGGTGTAGTTTCGTGCCCTTGCTTGTCGAAATCACTTTGGTATGGTGGTAACAGGAAATCGCGTAAAAAAGAAAAATCTGTGCGATTAAAACGAACAATTATTTTGTTCCTTCTTTTTTAATAGTTACTGAGCAGACGTGCCGTTACATTATGTAAGTTCACGTTTTGTTTTTATTTACTTCGTGTCTTAAACGAAGTATTTTGTTCCTTCTAACACCCCTTTTAATCACTAGATTTGTTTTCCCCGTTTCTATGAATTATTATTCTTTTCCCCACCCCGAAACAACAAAAAACATACTTTTGTTTTTGTTTACAATTGGGTAACGTTTTGAAAAAAAAAATAACAATGTTTTATTTCGGAATGTGTGCGTAATATGTATTTATGATTTAGAACAACAAAATTGTGTATGTTACGATAACATTATAATTAATAAAAATGTGTAATTACGCAAATGTGCGCTTAGTAAAAAAAGCGTCGCTATGTGATATAATATCTTCTAATATATTTGATTTCGATTTAAAATGTAAATAATGTTGCTCAAATCAAAGCGAGGGAAACGTTATTTTAAGAAATGTATGAGTAATGTTGACGAACATAAACTTATCAGATATATGCATACATATATATATATATATATATACATATACATATACATATATATATATATATATATATATATATATATATATGGTATCTAACTCTGCGCTTGTTAATTTTTAATCGTGTAGCTCAAATTTTAATTCACATACTTTCAAATGGTCACATTGCAGTTAAAATTCAAACACGATTATAATTATGAGGAATAAGTATGACATGCGGTTTAAACGGCTTAACTACGTGATGTGCCTAAACATTACATATTCTGATATGTTAATCTTGTGCAATGCTCATAATAGAAACAATATAAACAGCGCTATTAAAAACAATCATACACAAAAGATCGTACAATTGTAATCAGTGGTATGCAGAAACTCTGAATATGTCAATATTATAGTAATTGGCGTGTGGCGAATAATTAAAATGAAGTAAAAGAGAATATATACACGGTCGCCGTGGTGTTCTTAATATAATTCCAGGAACTTGTTTAAATTATTATATTCAAAGCACTTTAAACATTTTATCACTGAATCTAATCTTCATAATATCACTAGCACGATAATCCGGAGACTAACAAAAAACATATGCAATGTTCATTTCCATCAAACTCATAACACACTGTTTTTTTTTGTTTACCTTTCATCATATTCACATTTTGTAGAGGCGCACGGTGATGTACTACTCATTGATTGTGTGTATCGTGACATTCATTGAAATATAAAGGGTGGTGAAACAAAACGTACAATATGTTTAATTAGAAAATTTAAACAGTGTATGACGAATTAGTTTATTGAAAGTCACGAGAATGTATTTGCTATAAGAAAAATGTAATAATAGAAATTGTGTTTAATATATGTGACTACTTTGTTTCTAAATTACTCCTTCACCCGATTCCTTAAACTTGCAAAAGAGTTTCTCAACTATTCGAGATAATATTATCCTAATCTTTATTAAAAGTATTTTTAAGAGAGCCGACATGTCTTCATCATGTTCTATTGGCAGCATTTTCGAAACCGCCCCAAATAGCATAATTATGAAGACTTTAAGCAGCAAAACATGATTTCGAAAAATTGTATTTTTCCAACTGTGTGGATTGAATCACTATCTTGTGTCCATAAATAAGAACCATTTTTGCATTTTACTTAAAACCAAGGAAATATATGGTATCTCAAAGTATTGTATAATTATTATCATTGGTCTTTTCATCACTTTTTGTAGATTTGTGCAGGTATTTTCTTTCCATCGGACGCCACACAACTAAAATATATAACTTGAGCAGCATATTTTGTTCTCATCTGCCCCCTTAATCACAGCTGTGGAGTATACGATCATTCTGTAATTTCTGCGGTTACTAATAGCATCGGCAATTTAATCTGACAATACTGTAACAATGTAATATTTCGTCTTGAAGCATGCACTCATTGTATTACGCTTTTCCAATCAATTTTGCTTCCTAGGGTATGTCAACAGGTGGGTTAGTGTTGATGTAAGATTCAAACTTCAAATTATATTTTACTGCATTTCTAATCGCGCTGAATGTGTTATTACATTGTTTGTCTATTCATCAACTTCCAGACTTTCTCGTAATAGTGTTGATCATACTACTGAATTATAAACAGGTTCTATGTACGTTCAAACTATTATTGAAATATCTTTAGGTGTGACGAGTACATTCAGCAATTCATACGCTATTTGAAATTTGCTTTTCCGATTACTCGCATGTGCAAAGGTTTGTGAAACGATAAAGGTAATACTGTTGGGTTTGATTATGACATCGATATATGCTAGCTTTTAAAACAATTGACAAATACTAACGTGGCTTGTAAGTTCTGCTTATTTTAGTGATTGAATGCTTCTCGGGCAAACGAGGACTCATGTGTAATGCTGCTCCAATCTTACTGTTAATAACCACATGCATTATTTGTTTGAATATTTCAATAATTTCACAGTTTAACATAACATAGTGTAAAACATCTTATACTATTTTTATGAATAGCAAGCACAGCGCAGACAACACGCTAATGTTGTAACTACTTTGACCAATATTAAGTGTTGCATTAAGAGTCTCTAGAACATATGGCTGCATAGTATCTATGGTTATAGCAGGTTATAAAAAAAACAAGATGTAGTTTTTAAACAAACACTAAATATCATTTTATGCGAATTTCAACATCCTCATATTAACATGATTATTTTGTTTTTTGTTGTACGCAGTGACATTTCAATAAATTAACATATTATCATGCACGAATATGACATCATTGCCAAGGCAGGTAAATTAAACAGTACCATTTTGATAGTGGTCACTAAGTCCCCTTTGGTCACCAAATCAAACATATATTTCTTTAATGTGTCGCTTTAAAGAAAAAACTATATTATAAAGATGTGATAATTAAACCTACTATTTAATGGCGTATACCTTATTCCAAACATGAACGTCATTGCCATGTAATAGGTGTTGTCGGCGTAATTCATTTAAAATTCACGAGAAACACGTTCTAGACAGTAGATACATCTTTTTACTTACTTCGACAGATGCTTCCTTTTAGACAAGATACTTTATTACGATGTGTATTGTTCTATGCTTGTCATCGGCATGTACCTGACTTTGCAAATGAAGTCTGATAGACAGCGTCCTATCTGGTGGTTTTCAATGTGAAATATCATATGAATATATATATATATATATATATATATATTTAATATTACGGCAAATAGAGGTATTCGTATATGTATTCAAGGATTGTTGTAACATTACCGCGTGTTTTCTTTGAATAACAATAGTGCTATAGTGTGTTATCATCTAGCAACACTTAGACATGTAGTACTATTCATTTTTTTTCTTTGAGCAAAAGTAAAAACAAAATATATGGGACAATCAAATCAGAAAAATATTTATTTAACCAGATCTTATTTCGTGGAGCTTGAAATGGAAATTGAAAATCTTTATTCAGCCTGAAATGTCTTGTTGAATTAAGTATATAATACTACACCGTGAGCTCGGTGAATCTTTCACTCATAATATAAGAATACATAGTAATCCAGCTGTTCTACTTCTAGCTCTGGGTTAAGTAGTAGTTAAGACAGGCCTCCAAAGACTACGTAAGGCAACATCCCGAAATAACACCACACCGTTTCTAATGTTGATCATGTCATTTTATTAAGTCGCCTGAGACTTCCACCTTACACTCTATTTTAGTAGCCTCGAATCAGGATAAAGTGTGAATCGTGATTTGCTGTCGAATATTATCTAACAGAAACCCATTTAAGGATGTCGATTCTTTCTGAATACATAGGGGTGGTTTTATACTAAATAGTTAAAATATTCTAGAAATTGTTTATCAGGAGTCACAAACAATACAGGTAGACCCATGTAATCTAAATAATGTCACAAAAAATGTCATGTAATCGAATATACGTTGCAATAACACATATCTTCACATGAAACTAACAACAGATTACAGGAGCAAAATATTACTCGACAAAACACCAATGCCACCAAAACATGTAAATCATGTAAATCTTCTTCATAGAGTTCCTTACTTGGTTGCATGCATGTCAATACGGTATAATATATATCAGACAGATTACAATATCCCATCTCCGGAATATCATCAGAGGTGTCATGAAATTGAGAGATGCATTGAAGGGGGTTGTAATTCGAAGAACTCTTTCTTAACAAGACGGATTACGAAATAGACTTGGCAATCTCGTGACTGAAGATCTCTGCTTTTCCCTACATCTATCAGAGAATAACCAGTGTTAGTATTTCCCTATTTCCATAACAAATGATAGACTTTGCTCTAATATCGTGTTACACTCCGTAAAACATTCACAGCAAAAACTCGATTTTTTACTACGTTTGAAAAACTGTATTTCTTGTTAGGTTTACATTTAATCGAACGAATTTTCATGAACACAGATTATTTTCAAGAATTTCCCACATGTGGAAAATATTACTGTAGAATTGAAGATGTTCGTCTTCAATTGTAATTTCGACAAATATATGTCGAGCTGTCTTCTTAAGTATTTATGTCCATTCACTCAAATATCTTAATTTTCTCAGAGCATTTCCATCATTAAATTGAGAATTTCATAAACCCCCATGCCCCAGTTGCGTTTTACTAACATAATTAATAGATCATTAGTATAGAACATTCAAAGTGCCACTACTTATTAAATATGCTTCCGTCTGTCAGTCAATCGCTGACGTATGAGTAGTAAATTAAACGCTATTGTTAGGTTATTACATTCATTCATGAATAGTTGTAACGGATTATGTATATCAGTCGTTGATAGCTCTGTCACATATCAGTTGAAAATATGATTTTTATCACTAACATCTCAAAATAGATGGATGTATCTTATTATTTATGCTTCAATGTATGCTTATGATAAACTCTGCCAGTAATAAGTTTGGAATAACACTCAGTGAACCGTAGTTGCATATAACTTACGACGATATGTAACAGATACTCTCATCTTTCGACGTCTGTAACGAAATAAGGTTGAAATCAAAATTTTGAAAGTTTATATATTCTGTTTTTTTAAATAATTATTTAACAAATCATTTAAAGCATATAGCAACATCTCATCCTTGTGCATTCTCTTTTGAGTGCATACATCCAATTTGAATAATGACCTTACATTCGATTGGTGATATTTTTGTCATATATTTCAGTCACTTGTTTTCGCACGTGTGTTTATTTTCTTTCTGTTAAATGCGATGCAAATATGTGTCTTGCAGCTCGAATAACCAATATCTTAGTCTCCTTTTCAAAATAAACCACATTTAGTCTGAACAAAATATAACCAGTGCATTTGTGCGTAGGGGGTCTTACTTTTTGTAATAAAATCCAAACATAACAGTCATACGTTATGCATTTTCTCGCACGTGTTATGTAATTAAGTGTTTTTCACTCGGCTTCATGAGATAAATATATCGTGTATCTCAGCAGTAAATCTTTCTACACTGCTGGTGGTACACTTCGTAACGTCACTGGATTGCAATTATTCACATTTGTCCGTTAAAATGATGAGATATTTTTACAGAAAAACAATTTTTATTTTATTCATAACTTTTATTATATATTTTAATATCAGGAAGGGGTGAATATATATTTTAATAGAGAGACATATCTAAATTATATGTTTACTTATAAAGAGGTTTAATTGCATTATATGTATATATCTATTATATAAAGTAATTTCGATTTTTCACGATACAATGAAACATTATAGAACGTAATACCCGACCGCTACATATAATTTCAACTATATCATACTTCATGCCACAAACTGATGCACGTTTTCAGAAATCATTTTACTATAGTTTATATATTACATAACTCACACAAAACACACATACTAATAAGAAGTAGTAGTAACTTTGACCTACACAAAACAACTACTAACACTCCCTCATCAAACGACGTGTCATCTTCTTGACCAGGGGAATTATACAGCTCCGCCACTTTTAGCTTCGTTTTTAAATAAGGCTTATTATTTAGCACGCATAACAACTTCCTTAGGTAATTACGGACAACTCCCCTAAGTTTCGATGTTTAACTTTACACCTATTTCGTTGGCTGACTAAACAAGTATTAAATAATATTATAATAAAATTGTCGAGCAGTATACAAACATGGTACATCTTGTTCAACAATTCAGTAATATGCTTCAATTACGAAAATAGTTACTTCAACTACGATAATTCTATTTTATGAAAAAGCTAAATTACTTTTCAAAAATACATTATTGTATCAACTATTAATCATGATGTAAACTTGAAATACAGAACGAACGTTGTTAGGAAATTATTGGTAGAATAAACGAATATTATGAGAAAATAAACCAAACGTTATTATAATTCTACATAGAATTATCGTTGATTAATTGTGAACGAGCTGTATACGGTAATTATTTTGGGAATGGTTCCGACTATTGAAAAAAAAATATTTGATAGTTTGGTCAGTTTAAAAGTATTTATTTTTCCCGAAAAATAAACTTAACAACAACAACAGTAACTTCTGAAAAAAAAATCATGATAAAATTAATACACATTGTATTCATTTTATCATGATTTTCTCAGAAGTGACTGTTAGTGTTGTTATATGAATCTTTCGGGAAAAAATAAATAAGGAAACGTAAACATAAAAATATCTATATATTAATACGATAGCGTGTGTGTTCGTGTGTCACGCTTCCGGCAAAACCTCTGCGCATGCGTACCGCATCGAGATTTGGAAAAACATTTTATATGCCTAATTTCAGCAATATTTTCAAGTGTTTCCCTTTAGCGTAACGGTTAGCGACGCAGTATTTTTTACTTCGGCCCGACTGGTTATAGTTCGATCCCAACCAACCTCTAAGATTTTTTTCTACATTTTATTTTTATTTTCAAGAAACATTGCAACTAACAAAAAAAACGAACACGACACAGTGTAAGTAAAAGTAAAAAAATTATTTATTTATTTTTAGCAAACAATTCCCAACAAGTGGCAATGAATACAATTTTATTATTTATTTTTTGCATTTATTTTTTTTATCAGTTGGTTAAAAAGTACTAAAACTTAAAACTATTTTTTGTTTTTTATTTTGGCGTTTTTAAGTGCATTGTCTATTAAATTACGTTAACTGCATAAAAATTAGTGTATCATTGTATTTCTTAAAAAGTGAAGACCATTTATTTCCTTTCTTTTGGTTGTAGAGAGGGCCAGTATTATTATTATTATTTTATTTTTTGAACGGATGGCATATCAACCTTTTCTAGTAGATATGCGAAATGTCCATCGCACACGGGTGACTATTTTAACAAATTATTTCACTCTTATCCAGAAGGAGGGGGTCATAATAAAGCAAGCGTAACTTACTAACAAATAGAGGGTGCTTTGTTACATTAGGACCCGCGCTAACTTTGACGCCGTCGTTAGAGTTAGGGTCAGTGTGGCAGACGATAACTTCGTCAACTTTTTCAGTTTTATTTTCAAGAAACATTCCAAATAACAAAAAAAACGAACACAATACAGTGTAAATTAATTATAAAAAAAATTTTTTAGTTTATTTTTATCAAACATTTCCCAACAATTGGCAATAAATACAATTTTATTATTTATTTTTTTCATTTATTTTTTTTATCACTTGGTTAAAAAGTACTAAAACTTAAAACTATTTTTTGTTTTTTATTTTGACGTTTTTAAGGGCATTGTCGGGTATATATTACGACGCTCAGCAGAGGCGCGAACGGGGTCCAAAAACAGAACGAAAAAGGGTTTAAAAACATAAATTTGCAACAAGTGAAGTTGACCTACTACGAGAATAGATATTTTCCTACTTACCTATGTAATTTGTTTTTATTTTTACGTATTATAAATGGGTTTTCATTAGATGTAAAAAAAAAAAATTCTTGTTTTTTTTCCCACCGTTTTCACAAAAATAAATATGGTCGCTCCTAGTGCATTCGTTAGTAATCCCCCCCAATTCGGCCATGTTTTTTTCCCAACATGCGGTGAAAAAACTATTGATTTCTAATAAATAGCACTTCAAACGGGTTTAAAATACAAACAAATAGCACATGCAAGTTTGAAACTAACTTTTACAGCTTACAGTTACTTTTATTTGTTGTAAATTTGTTTTTTTAGCGTTTTTACTCTGCTGAGTCTCGTAAAAGATGCCCGCATTTGTCTATTAAATTACGTTAACTGCTTAAAAAAAAGTATTCTAGCTTCAATCATAAGTGGATCTTATGCTCAGGAGCGAGTTTTAATTCCAAGAATTAAACTTAATCCCAGTGACGCAAATATTCCATTTGTTTTGCACAGGACTCAATTTCCCATCCGCCTATCATATTCAATGACCATTAATAAAGCTCAAGGACAGACTTTCGATAAGATTGGGATCTACCTACCACAACCTTGCTTTACTCATGGACAACTTTATGTAGCCTTCTCAAGAGCAAGGTCTATGAACAGTGTAAGCGTGAAAATTTGTCCTCAGAATAATTCTACTCATGACCAGAGAAGAGAAACTACCTTCACTAGAAATATTGTATATAAAGAAGTTTTGTAAATTGCTTCATGTATTGTTCATTTTTTTAAAAGTAATATATAAGTCAAATCTTATCATATTCTATTCAAACATGTATAGGTTAGGAACAAGATAATTAGTATTGAAAACATCATTTCGTGTAATTTACACGGGTTCCGCTAGTACTCTATTAATTCAAATAGTCTTTGAAACGTATCCAAGAATAACAAAAGTATAAATTAAGATAGACATTACAGTAACCTCTATGCTACAATTAACATGCATTTCCTTTTGTCCCCGTATCTCGACCCTTCCTTCACATTTGATAAGTTACCAAGCAAAACATATCTGCCCTCCGGCAAGCAATTTATCGAAAACACAGGAGATAACTTAAATAAATATGTTTTTACTCAGAAAATGCCATATATTAAAAGCGTCCGCTAAATGATACTATATTATTTTGGAAAAAATAAAAACACAAAAAGAGCACTTATTTTAAAATTTAAAATGGCACTTAGCTTCGTAATTTCTTTTAACATAAAATTATCTTACATTTCCGGGTTATTCTAGATATGTCATCCCAAGAAGATTATATGAACACCTTGGAAAACGGAAGAAAAGATAAGATATATTAGAATTGAATGTACCGTATCAGTTTCATATTTAAATTGAACGTAAAATGATCTCCGATTTCTATGCTATACTAACTTTTAGAGCATTACACAAAATGTGTTTACCACTAACACTAAGTCCGAGTTACGACGTTATAAAACCACATGTAATCGCCTACAATTATTTTCTCCCTAAATAAAAACACAGCAGATTTATCTCCCCGTCAACATATCCTTGCAGCTAATGTAAAGCGTCGTAGTGTGACGAATGAAAACTTCGTATGTGTTTTTGTTGAAAACGGTAGAAAACTGTGAAAATGAAAATAAAACATTTACATATTAAATAAAACATTCACTGTATGGAATTATCAATAAAAATATTATTGTTGGTACTTCTACAGATTACGGACCGTGCTGAAATAATAAAGTTATTATAACGCGAACTATTCTTAACATAAAGAGGTGACTGTGTTCATTATCTTGTGCTTTCACCTAACGCTTTAATAAATAACTACTAACTTATGTATTGGATTAAAGTTGAAAATTCAATTTAAAACATAGCACGGTCTGAACACTGCAGAAGTATTTTTTTTTGTTACGAACCAAAGGTAATAACAAATATAATGGCAAAATATGTATTTTATTTTAGCAAATTGAAGACATAAAGGAAAACATTAAACCGCCCACTAAAAAAAACAGTCATCGTGTGATTGGTTTGATGAATAAACATCATATTACTTTATGTTATGTTTGTTTCACATTTGTCACCTTAGGATTTCACTTTGTTGGTATGTGACATCTGTGGCGAATATCTGTGCCCTTGTGCGTAACCAAAAGATAAAATGTATGCAAGAGTAAATTAACTTAATCTAATTAACATGTGTCGATGAAAATATTAGTTTACAGTTATTTTTAAACTTTTAAGATATGTGACCTTAATTCACCACCGTATTTATTTTTTAAACATACGTAAAATACCTCATAAAATTAAGGCATTTCTGTACTACAAGAAATATAACCATGAATCATATTTATTTGACTGAATTTGCTACCCTGATCACATTTCTTACGTCATGCATGCTGTTTTGGTGGAAATTATCTAACAGGAAGTTGACACTTAAATTACTCTAACCTAACTCTCAACAAACCCCGACCTAATCCTAAACTATGATTTATCGGGTCGTATTGCGTAAAAGTATCGAAACTTGATAAGGTTTCCCTCGGAAAGTCTCAATTGCTTACGCTACAACTAAACATCTATGGATACATATTATTAAACTTCACCAAAATAATGTATCTCAAAACATAAAATATGTTTCTGTACCAAAAATCCGACCTCCAAATAAAAATATAAGCTTAGTTTATACATGTGAAAATACCTTAATCTCGTGTAATTGTTTTTATAGTAAAGTTATCTCGTCCCTTGAAGAGCAAAAATACTTTATTTATTGGCGGATATTTTTCTTATAGTATAATCATTCCCTTATTACCCACGGGCAACGTCGTATCACGGATCTTGCTGATATATATATATATATATATATATATATATATATATATAAGATGTTCGTCGTCGTGCCCGACCAGGAATGAAACTCGTAGTTCTAGCCGGCAAGTGTTTATATTTACAAAGTCGTGTCCGTGATGTCAATGTCTCAAGGGAACATACTGACTTAACCTAGGAAGTTCTTACTATGGCTGAGAAGGCATATGCAGACCTTTCAGTGTCTACCAGAGTTGCCATAGATGAAGCAGGTGGTATAATGAGGAAGCTCACTTACTTTTGCCCTTTTTCGTTTTTCCTCTTTGCACGCTTTTAGCCACTCTCGTGCTCCCCTTTGCTTTTTCGTGTGAAGCTGTCGTTTTAGTGTATATTTTGAAGTAATCTCTGTCAGAGGCGCAAATTTTCAAAAGATGATGGAACATTATCAATGTCTTACTTATTCTCTTGAATACATTCCTGTATTTAGAAGACGGCGACCACAGTCTCTCTCCCATTTGTTTACGTTATTATAAAAGAAACTACTAGGAAAATGTGTTATAAACCATCACGTGAACGTGCGTGACCAAGTCATCTCCACTGGCATTGCTTCAGCCGTTTGTACATGCAACTTAGACCAGCTATTTCAAACATCTAAGCATGTGTTTATTGTGTTCTCATCCGATACTAAATAAAAAACGCATTGCTTCTCAGATGGAATAGCTGAAGCTTTACTTCTTGTCTAGCATAGGGTGTATATGTCTAACTGTCATAAAGCAGGATGATTATAGTACAAGCCCTGCAGACTGACATTTTTGTGCTAACGTTTAGTAAGGAATCGTTACAAACTCGACCATTTTCTTTAGACAAGGTGTCTGTAGCTTCCCCAATTTATTTATTGATTTCTATATCCAACGATAGAGATGCTAGGACTTTTGAGCCAAGATATGAGCGATCTTACACAACACCTAGCTCATAGTGTGTTGACTTTTATGAAACGCTTCTCAGTAAAGCCTTGGGACATCAGTGGTGTCTTTAGCCGGCTAATGATCAGACCGAAATCCTAACAAACAACATATAAGCGATTCATAATGAAATTGATGTTTCTCCTAACTATAGGTGGCAATGTCTTCATCATCAGCATAAAGCATGCTCCTTAACATAGCTTGTATTACCTTAGTTTTTCCTCTGAGTCTTGAAAGGTAAAAGAGGAACTAATCAGATCAAGTCTTAAGAAGGATGCCTTAATTTGTAATCACCATATACACACTTCAGAAGTACTGAGAAAAAGATCCCAAAAAGGGTTAGGATCAGAACAGAACCTTGTTTTACTCCATTGCAAATATCAAATACTTCATGCAGGTTTCTATCAAACTGTACTGCCCCTTTCATAGTCTGGTAGAATGATCTCACGAGACTCAAAAGCTTCGAAAAGTAGCCAATTTTAATAAGTACAATTTACATCCCTTTGCAACTGACAGTATTAAATTCTTTTTCTGGGATCCACAAAAGAAATCTGCAACGAGATATTTTGTTTCGTGCATTTTTTTTAAGTGGTTTCGATAAACAGATTAGGTTGATCTCCATGCTCTGAGGCTACATTTAGACTCAGGATAGACAAGTACAATAAGTGCCTGCCCTCTTATAAGAAGCAGCCTTGCATAAACATTGCCCATAATACTTAGGAGAGATAACAAATTCAAAATCTAAAAAATCTAAAAACAAAAAAAAACAAAAACAAAAAATCTATAAAAATCTAAAAAATCTAAAATCTAAAATCTGAAACAAACAGGACAAATAAATAAATGAATAAATAAATAAATAAAAAGATTTTTAATTTTTAATTTTTTAACGGCCCCAATTTTTGAAATGTTAAATTTCTTTTCTTCTTCTACTCTTTCTTTATCCCTCCATTTCATTCTCTCCAAATATGATCTGAGCTTAAGATCGGATTTTAACTCTGCCTGATGAGATCTCAGTTTATAGTAACTGTTGATCGATAACATCGACATGCCAGTGTCGCTGATTTAGTACATGTCTGTGTAATTAAAAGTATCATATATAAAGCTCTATTTTGATATTAAGCACTTTTTATAAACCCGGTTAAAATTCTCTAGATTACCACCCTGTGTTTTTTTTTTTACTTGGATAATTACCATTATATATATATATATATATATATATATATATATATATATATATATATATATATATATATATTATTGGTAGATGAATAAATAGTCAAGCTGCATTGCTGACTTATATAAACACAACCACACACACCCACACACACACACATATATATACATATATATATATATATATATATACATATATATATATACATGTATATATATATATATATATATATATATATATATATATATATAGAGAGAGAGAGAGAGAGAGTGAGAGAGAGTGAGACATAGAGATAGAGAGATAGTGAGAGAGGGAAGGAGCGAGAAAGCATGAGAGAGAGGGAGGTAGAGATCGAAGTATTCATCAAGTAATCAAAATGTAATTAAATTGATAGATGCGAACTGATTTCAGTTGATAGATATATAACTGCTAGCAATAATGTGTTTTCTTTCCTATCAAATGACTGTCATTATTGTGTTACTCTTTTTATGGGTGATCAATCCTCATAAATATTTGAGCAAGCCATGAACATTATTTACGGTGGTCGATGTCCTCTTTAACATCAGGAGATCATCTAGTTTATCGCATCGGCTTCGCTTGCCTCGTTAATCCACGAGCATCTTCGGGTGTTTGGAGGGAGATTGTAGGCGAGCCTTCTACGAAGAACTGAAACGACATAGCTTATTGAAATTAATCTATTTTTCTACGAATAGCGTTTATTAACATTTCGTGGCCGGCTTCTCGCTGATTTAAAAAGCGCCCGAAATTATTTATTCGATGAAATATGTTCAGATTCGTTGAGTTCTATTTGAAAACTTAGGCTACAAATAGAGACGGCTATTCTGATCATATGTCCGTTCAATGTAAGCGATTAACATATTTCAAACAGAAACTTTACAGAGAGAATATTTTTGAAGTATGTCTTAGGTAACAGCTTTAAACATCTGCAATCAATCCGACTAAAAGTAAAAGTACATATTCACTGTTATATTCAAAATATACACGCAAATTATATTAAAGTTCGAGTGCCTACTCTTTATGATATTAAGATGTATTTGAAATATTTGTCCTGCCTACATGTAATACAACCAAAAGGATCATAGAGATGTCAGTATGCATTGTAAAGTAATAAACAACGAGAACACACATGATAATAGCAGAATAGAAAATAAATTAGTTTAGCTAGAGGGCATTGGAGTAATAATCTGTTCGCATATTGTTGATTACTTCCCACATAAACGATTTTACTTGAGTTATTTCATAATTGACTTCAAACACTATAAGAAACCTTACCAATAATCGATTGTATGACTGATAGCACACCCAGAGAATCCAACATTTAAACTCATCGACCAAACATTGAAAGTTAACATACATTAGAATAAATACATCAAAGATACTGCTAAACCTGCTCATTCAATTAAGCTAGAAAGTGTATCCCACGTGTCAGTACACAATATACTTACAGAGCCACCATTCACCTACACATAGAGTATTGTTGAGACATCTGGGCTAGCCCGCCGAATACTTGTCTCATTTTCCACATGGTTAAAACAAGTCACAGAGATGTCTTAATAACACATCCTGCACCATCGCCTGAATGTTGTATCACTGTTTGTTTAGAAGCACTTACATTGAATGTGCACTGCCAAACTTGGTATAATTTGATCTCGAGAGTTATTCCCTCGATCAACTAGACGACCAGTAAAATAAGACCCCTTCACATTATAGGTATCTAGATCCCGAAATGTTATCTACTCTAATAGCTTCTTTCCTCACCATGATTGCCCTTAGGATTCCGTTTATTTTCTTTGTTTCACTGAGTGTGTCAATATGCGGTAATCTAAATGTAATGTAAACAGGTATCTCGCTGCACAACTCCTAATATAGAATGCATCTATTAAGTTGACACCAAATTCACAGTAGCCACTTACATTTAAGTTGGAGTGTGTCTTTCTTGGAGTGAATAGAAAAAAATATTGCAATGTATTTATAAACAAGATATTGAAATACATTATTGGCAGAATGTGCAAGCCGCAGCTAAAAGTAGGCCTACAAAGATGACTAGAATAAGCATCCTTAAACTAGGAACTCGCGATTTTAAGAATATCTATGATAGTGTCGTAAATAATAAGCAATCAATAATTCTCCGTTTATCTAACACTCATGCTGTCGCTTGCACGGTAACGGATACGGCTAAACTTCTTTCTGAGCAGTTTGATTAGCCACCACCTCGTACTCCACTAACCACACCATCCCTATTTTTCTACTACGGTAATAAACTACATTTTCTGCTCTTATGACCATCTCATATATTGTCCTGGATATCATAAAAATGCTTGACATTTGCGAACCGTGTGGGGCTGATAGTATCTGTTTCATAGTAAACACAACCATTTGTTTATCTAGCCCCCCCCCCCTTCTCTAATATTATAAAACACAACTTGTGTAATATTGCTTAGTTTCTAGCTGAAATATCACCTCAATAGTACCAGTTTTCAAAGAAATCTGGTTGGAGAACTAAGTTTTCTATTTATCGCACTATAAGTATCCACTCGTAGTTCACAAAAATCTTTGAATCATCAAATAATCTAGCGAAAGTCCACCACCTCAAAAATGCTTACATTTTTTCTGACCAAAATAATTGATTTAGGCGGTCGCATTCTACTGCAATATCCTAACGGTCATCGCTGAACGTATATACCATTCACTGGAGAAGGCAGCTGAAGCTAGAATCGTAACGCTTGATATATGCGAAGCGTTTGACTTAGTCTGGCATAAAAGCAATGTTGTGGGGGGGGGGGGGTTATTGGACCAATATTTACTATAATCAGATAATGTTAGCTAGATTAGAGAGCAAGCTCGTAGTCGATGGCCGTACATCTGAACAATATAACATTAAAGATAGTGTGCCACATTAGATACATACACTTTTATTATCACTGATTTTATTATGCGACATCAATGATGCAATGTAGTCGGAGATGGCTATATATGCCTATAATACAACGCTGTATTATCAATATGAGGGAAAATCGGAAACACATATCCAAAGCAATGGCTTAATCATAAGAAAATGTATTTGTCTGTAGTTAACTCGGACAATATGTGGTTTGTTAGATTGAATTCTACAATTCCCTTTTTAATTATAAGAAACATTACTGAGAACCGATTGCCACGGATGATAACACCTTTCCCGATAGTCAAAAATGCAAACTCCCTAGCATAACATTCACAGGTAGAAGGAATTTCAATAAATACAGAGAAGATACTGCCAAGTCTGCAATGAAATAAGCAATTAAGGAACAGCGTGCCAGTATAGCATAAATAATGTAATTATTTATTACAATAAAATAGCGTTTGAAGCAAACATCCTACCACCTAAAACAAAGTAAGCTTTATAAAAATTCGAGGAGATAACTAAAACAGCTTAAACAAAAAGGCATAGGGCCTACAAAGTAAGAGACTATTTAAATGCAACTCCAAACAAAGAAACGTAATATACACTTTTAAATAGGTCCAAAAGCATGAGTAGATCAAACTCATAACCTAAGAATAGTAACATTATCACAATTGGCACCTCAATTTGACATAAAAGTAGACTCCGCACAAGTTATGAATTTGAGATCTATTAGAAGTTTGAAGAAACCAGGAAATTAATAAAAACACAAGAAACCAACACACAATATATATATATATATATATATATATATATATACTAAACAAATGGTGTCATCTATACACAAAAATGAGAAACACACAATGTATATATATATATATATATATTTGTTGTTAAAGTTTTTCAGCGATAATTAACTCATTACTTATGTTGCTCAACTTGAGCGTACGGGAGTGCCTACATATTACATACGTTTGAATGCTCTTCCCTGCATATTTCTTAGCGACCCACTTACAAAGACGTATATATATATCTATATATATATATATATATATATATGTATGTATATATAAGGGAATTGACAACATCTTTGAGCCACGCATGAGAATGTATTTAAGTGAAATATATTGAAAATCTACAATCGTGCAGTTTAAATAAAAAAAGTACTTTTTTACAAGCCTTCGTTGTAGAAAACTTGGTCAGGCGAGACTGCCATATAGTCAGTTTCCTTTCTTTCATCGTCCTCATTTTTATAGTATTAACACCGATGGGTTAAATCACGATATGAGCAGAAAGAGACGTCAAGTTCTAAAATACGTTGGACAAGTGTAGTCCTGTCGATGTTATGCGCAGATTGACGCCTTTTAAGTAAGGAAATTGACAACATCTTTGAGGCACGCATGAGAATGTATTTAAGTGAAATATTGTGAAAATAAAGAATCGTGCAATTTAAAGGAAACATTCATGTACTTAATTTTTTTTTGCAAGCTTTCATTGTTGAACAACTTTGTTTAGCGCCAGACATGAGAAAAAGATACAACCTCTCACGGTTTAAGAGACATATATTAGTTTTCAGAATACTTTTATGATAAAAAAGATTTATTTGTCATATATTTTCTTATTCCTTTTAAGTTTCATTATAATAATTAGTTATACTTTATTGAATGAATTGAATAATTAAATAACCTCATGCCTATAAACATTTATCTTGATGAACTTTTCTGTAAATTACTGATCCCTCGAGGTCTTTCTCTGAATAGATAATTTTCAATCCATAAATTGTATTCTCCAATTCAAAATATAATACAATATTCCAGTTGTTTGTTCAAATTACAGCATCTTAATGAAAATTGAAAAGTTTTATTAAATTTATGAAATCAAATTTATTTTTATATTTTATATGTATTGATACTTTTACCTTATTTACTTCAATTTATTTCTCACTGTCTTTGATTAATAATGTGGATGATTTTAATTTACTTATTTCTTTATTAATTTATTGTGTCTGTTCTTATATATATATATATATAGAGAGAGAGAGAGAGAGAGAGAGAGAAAGAGAGAGAGAGAGATACATATATATATATATATAGATAGATAGATATATAGATCGATAGATAGATAGATAGATAGATAGATAGATAGATTGATAGATAAAGTGATAGATAGATAGAGTGATAGATAGATAGATAGATGAGATAGTAGGAAGGTAGGTAGGTAAGTATATATGATAGCTATGCAGAAAAGTCCAGAATGGTAAAATAAAGTATGAACAAAAATAAACGTTTGAAGACAGAATAAGGTTTACGAGTCTTAATAAATCTATATTTCAAAATATCTTTCATATATCAAACCAGTAAAAATGAGACTTACTGCTAAATATTAATAGAAATATCTGCGATGGCGTAATACATTTAATTTTTTTGGGGAGAAACGAGCACCTTCTCAAAAAAGAATAAATAAGATTAACCGTCAAGCTGGGTGAACAATTCAAGATTTATTCTTTTCTCTCTGAAAATATGAGGCCCGCAGATTGATAACAGTAATTTCATGAGGGTGACCACAAATACTTTCAATATAATGTTTTTCTGCTGTTGAGGAAAATATAAGAATAAAAAATGTGCAAGTCACTCCCCAACACGAAATCTAGAAATGTAAATAGTTCAACGAAAAAAAAAAACAAGAGGTTAGTCGAATTCTTCTGGTTGTATCAGAAAGACGTAAATAATTTTAAACCAGCTTTCTTCTTGCAAAAAAATGAGATATTCGCCTTTCAGAAAACTAAAAGTTATGACCGTATAAAAAGAACACACGACAAAGTAGCCTATTTTAAAGACTATAATGAAGACAGTTAAAAGTGACATGTTGGACATAATTAAACACCAACAAAAAGAACAAATATAATTACAATTGAAACAACCGGAATATATGTAGAAAATTGAAATAGAAAAGCTTCTAGAATACATCAAATAAATAAATATATAGAAGAGTAAGTGTAACAAATTAAACAACTCCAAGAAGTGTGTGTGATACCGAACAAGATCAGAAAAGATCATACGAATCTTCGATTAAGGTAAAATGTAAGATGAAAGTGCAAAATACAATATGGAGTGCTATCGCTAAATTTATATGACTCTAAAAACTTAATTATGTGTGCCTCGTATTTTAGACGATACGAAGATATTTATATTACTAACTGTGCGGATTGGACCAAGTGTATTTGTTATTAAGAAAGATGAATACATTTGAATATACAAATTTCGTCAATTATATATTTTCATAAAACACAACAGCATTACATTTGTTGAAGCAGTACAATTATTAACTAAATTGTTTAGACCAAAAACGTATTTTTCAAGAAAGGTTGGTAACGTATAAATCATACAAGGAAAAGAAGACGAATGCAATAAAAACTTTCCTTAGCGTAAGTTACTATGCTATAATTTAAAATAGTAGGACTTATGCGTAAACTATTTTAAATTTATAATATTTGAACAGTGTTCAGTATAAAGTAGAAATATAGAAATCCCACATATACGTTTTAATAATTTCGAGGATCAACCTGATGTAACAGTTCAAAATATTGCTTAAAATCTCTAACATTTTATTTGTGTGAAGGAAGATTCCAGAAACATTAAGCAAAGCAGTATTTTGGATACACGAAATGTATGTAACAAAAAATAAATTCATTCGAAATTAAATTTGATTAACCATAGAAAATAATTCAAAACTCTATTTATATTTCAAAAGATGTTTCATATATCAAACCAGTAAATATAAGACTTACTGCTAATTATTGATAGAAATATCTGCGATGATGTAATATATTTTAATGATTTTGGGAGAAACGTGTTTTAGTTGCGGGCAATTGCATCGGTAGAAATATTGTCGATATAAAATGAAACAGTGTTTAAATAGAGGTCGCATTGGATACAAAAAGTACACACTGCAGGGTAAAATATACATTTTTTTAAAAAGGTGTATTATAATTGCTAAAAGCGACAAAGCTACGCATATCAGAAAATGTGTGAAGGTAAAACTACTAAATAAAAATATGATGTTACAACTTGATTCTAGCTCATCTCTGACAATAATAATCTTCAAAAGTAGAAACACAAATTGAAAACACAACTTTGAGTAGAGCGAGAAAAATACTAAAAGGTTCACTGGTGAACAAAACATTTTTAAAACGAGATTATATCTAACGTTACATAAAAAGGGAATACTTCGAAATTAACAATATTCGTAATGAACGACTAAAACAATCCCTTAGCAAGAACTGGATGAACACATTACAATAATGGAATAAACCTATGAACTCCTGTCGAAAGCTTGATACTTTTTATGCCGAAAATAGATATTAACGAAAGTATTAAAATAAATGTTTCGGAGTTTTTCTCTGGTGGACTGGGAAGATGTAAAAATGACTGGAAATTTATAATTAAAACCAAATATTCTACTTTTCCTTAAAAAGATAAGACATGTTCTGTTCCTTTCGCGTTATACAATCAGATCAAGAAAGAATAAAAAAAACTTTAAAAAATAGAAGTGTTATCGGAAATCGAGTACAGATTATGTGAAAAGTAAAAAGAGCCGTATCTGGGAAGACTTTTTTACTTGGTAGAATCATGCACTTAAATATACCAATACTCTCTTCCTAGTCCAGAAGAGAATTTTTATAAAGACTCGCCTGAATCAAATGTATTTCAAAGGTTGATTTCTGTCATGCTTATCTACAAATATCTGTGGAGGAGGAGGAGTGCTAAAAGTTACTTTCTATAAAATCTCATAGGTTCCTTTACAAATTTGAACATAGGGTTAAGGTTGCACCTACTATTTCTCAGCAAGTAACGGACCCGCTGCTTAACGGACTGTAATTTCGAGAGCTTACCTGGATGACATATTAGTGATGATTAAAAACACATAACAGTGCAGATCCATGTACACGAAGTATTTAAAAGAATCAAAAATAGTAGAGTATGAATTAAAAAAGAGAAAAGTTGATTTTTTATGGAAAAATAACATATTTTTTACAAAGTATAGACAAAGATGTCAGATGTCAGATTCAGAGCGAGCAAGTGTTAGCGAGATAGGCCAGTTCCGGAAAACCTATCGTCAGTTCTAAGTGTTCTTCGTTTAGAATATCATTATAATGTGTTACTTCCAAACATTCACAGTTCGCGAGCCGCTTTTACTAAATTAGTACAAAATATATTTGTTCTGGACGATAGAACTCAAGGAGGAATTTGGAGAAAAAAAACCGATTACATCAGAATTATTTTTGACGCACTACAATCTGAATCTCGAAAGTAATGTGGCTACTGATGCTAGCTCGTACGCCATTGGTGCCAGCATATAACACAACATGAAAAACGGATTGTTAAAACGTATAGTGTCGTATGTTACAACGTTAACAAAAAAGTTATTGACACATCGAGAATGAAGCATTTGAGTATTTATTTATGCAGTCACCAAATTTCACCAAATTTCATTGATGTGTTCATGGAGGGAATTTATTGCTGCAAACCGACCATAAAAACTGCTAACGATTGAACAGTCAAATAAAGGATCACCAACGCATACTGCATAAAGAATGCAGAAAGTTTTGATTATTCTCTTTAACTGCAAGTATCATATCGAGTTTATTCCATCGTCCAAAATTAGTTATTATCACGGGTGATTTAGACTTATCCCAAAAGCATCAAGTAGTCCTAGGAGGTTCACCCTCCCAGACCTTAGTTTTCCTCTTTGAATTAGATTATGTTTATTGATTACGACCTAAGGAGTGCCGACCGGGGAATGCTGACAGGGCATCCAGACAGTGATTATAACTCAGAGGGCCCTTTTTTAAGGGCGCTAGCTTGATTCTTCCCCACTCTCCACCTTGGGTCATGTCTTTTGGTTATAGAAAAAAAGTAAATACCCAGTTTTATTTAAGATACGAGAGGTTATTTAAGTATATACGCACTATTGTAAACAGATTACCATGTAGCTGTCTTATTCATTATCTGCTCTTAAAGCCCTCAATGTATATATATATATATATATATATACATATGTGTTTGTGTATATATGCATATATATATATATATATATATGTGTGTGTGTATATATGCATATTTATATACATATATATATACATATATATATATATATACACATTTATATATATATATATATATATATATACATATATATACATATATATATATACATGTATATGTTATAGACATATATATATATATATATATATATACATATATATACATATATATATACATGTATATGTTATACATATATATATATATATATATATATATATATATATATATATATGTGTTTGTGTGAAGTGAAAACGATTTACATTGTACCTCTCTTAAATATAGGAAAATAAGCACATGCACCAAAGGCTAATACACACAACACTATTACAACTTTATTCATTCGAGCCCCAGCTTATGGAAAATATTCTTCTTTGCCCACCATATTAAACTCTCTTCATAACATACTTTATGTTGGTGGGTGCGAATAATGTACTTCCATAACACTTAAGTACTACACTATCTCCACGACATCAGGAACTGATCAACGACGTCTATTTTTCGTAAACCTGCCCATTACTGCTAACAATTTGTATTCTATATGTTTACTACATAATACAAGACATTACGAACGCATTCAATGGACGCTTCAACTAATTCAGCTGCTTTTCGAGAATATCGAATCACGTTTTTGCTACTTATAACGTATACAGTTATACTCATTCCGGTTCTTAGAGAATGCAATTAACGAACATAGTTCCATATAGTTTTTTTTATTATTCAACATAGAAACATTTCTTCAACGACTCGTCTAAAGAAGTAAGTCAATACAGGCTAAGATACTAAACAACATTACAAAGTTCACATTTCCTGAATACTATGAATTTCACACGCATAATATCCAACACTTGAAAAAGGAAACATCGATGTTATCGTATAGGAATGATCCAAAAAGTCTGAGAATAGACCCTTAATTTTTACGCTTTCTAGCAGCTCACAAAGTGAAACGCATGCAAGCTAAAGGCTTCGTTTAAGTGACTTATTTTTCAATGATATTTTCTTATCGCTTTCGTTGAGAAGATGTTATTGACACAGATGCAAGACCGAGATGTTTAACGTTTAATCCTAGCTGACTCACATAATTTTTTTTTACATTGTAAAACTTTTGCTTACTACGAAAAGGGTGATGAGGACTATGGACAGGATTCGTCTTAAAATTCTACGTTATAATTATTATTATTAAAATTCAATGTTATATGTAGTATTTGAACTATTGTGAATATCATCATTTTTCTACGAAGACCCATGGTTTATTATTGCTCTGAAGGGACCGTAATTATAATTCTGTGTTTCAGTAATGATCAGAAAGCATACTTATTTTTCATTTTTTTTCCTCACAAAGAAAAAGGAATCCTTATACAATGACAATGGGGGAATTGTTATAATAAATCTACGTAAACCTCTTTAATTTTACAAGTGCAACATATCATAGATATTGCGGGTGTTTAATCAAAAAGAACAATTCTGCGGAAATACCGCTACCATGGGATGGGCAAGAATACTCCTACAATTCCAAACCGACAATTATAATAGATATTAAAATTGCCAAGTGTGACCTATTTCCCTTCTGTCCGATGTTCACAAATATTAACTCATAATTTTATATTTCTCCCGGGAAACGCCGTGGAAATAGTCGAGCTAACGTAACGCTTTTCAAATAATCGACATACACTCTATTTAATGGGGAAATTGAATCATATTTTAACGTAAAATTTTAACCATGGCGATGCGCATCACTGTGCGTGTCAATAAGTGTGGGGTACATTTGATATATAAATTAACATATCGCTTTGCATTCTGGGAGTTTTAATTACTTAGTAAACATCATATTGGTGTTTTTGGTTTTTCTGTACAAGGATTTATCAGAGCAATATGACATGCTGATACTTAACCATACAATTACACCCTGCACAAATATTAGAAATAACACGGTATTCGAAGCACAAATAATATTCTATCAACACGACTCATACGAGGGATGGTGCACTTTCTCTACGTAATGTTAACGCAAGTGATATCACGTAGCTGAATAATCTATTAGACTAGAATTATTCTTGTCATGAAATCCGGAAGGACCGAGTGACCACAATAAATGCATTATATAACATAGTTAGCTGGTCTGTTAGGAGAATACAATTATTGATGTAAAATTCTTTACTTACACAATGTGTGACAGCTAAAAAGTGGACTTTAATGGAATATTCGGCTGTCTATGTATATCATATAAAGGCCAAGTGTTTGCCCCAGGAACGGGTCCGTTTATTCCTGAGGGCTTCAACTGAACTAAATTAAAACAAAAGAGAGGATAAAAATCTAAACAATACAGTAAATAAAATGGACACATAATATTTTGTAAAGTTTAACATTAAGAGTTTGTGTCCAAGGGATCTTACACTATATCTTAAACTATTAAAATAAGCGAAATACGACATCTTTCAAAATAAACAACATTTATTTAATACCTAAGCTTCCTATAAATAAATTACACTTTGTCATTTTAGGAAATGATAAAGCACGTATGTGTCGCTTATATATATCTAAGTATAAAAATATATAACAAAAAATAGTATGCATGTTGGTAATACTCGTCTTGATATGTTTATATTACACACACAAAATACGCACACATATTCTCACACGTATATATATATATATATATATATATATATATATATATATATATATATATATATATATATATATTAGAGAATGGTAGTTTGCTTGAAGCATTGCTGGGTATAGTAGTAGTATATTTTTGGAAGGCTGTGGGCAATGCAATTCCGGGTAAGATGCAAGTTGAAAGGAAAGGAACAAAAACAATAACAATAAATCGAATACGATATAAGACTTACTATTTATTTTTCCTTTTTTTTCCTTTTTTTTTTTTCTTACATAACAGCAAGAGTGTTTTAGCTGTTCGTGTGATGTCCGGGTGATTAAAAATCACTATTTGATATTTCGGGAAAAGACATCCCTTTTTCAAAAATAATTAGACCAGAAGAAGAATAATATTTTATTCTTCTCCGACTGTGTAGAGAATAACACAAAATAAAATGGCTGCCAGATATAGACCGCAGCAAAAAAGCAGTTTCACAGGGAATATAAATTAAGTTAAGTTTTATTTTAATATTATGTTAAATATATGATTTGGTGTTTAGAATATTTGTGTAATGTTGGTTAGGTGTATGGTGTTCGATAAACTGTTAGTTTTGATAATATATATATATCATTTTTTTTTTTTTATATTTGAATATTTACTTTGTTTTATCTTCGTATTTTTTATTTTGTTTATCTTTCTATCGTAATTTAAGAATTTTAATATAAATAAAGTAATTAGTCTCATATTTTAAATATTCTAGATCTATCTACTTATCGATTTCGATTATCATCTATTAAAGAAGTGTTATTAATTACTAATTGTGAGTTTCGTCAAATTAGATTAACGAATTAACTTATGAACTTGATATATTTACTATAAGATAAAGGAGAGTAACTCTGGATTTTTTAAAATATTTTTTTTTATAATTAATTTTTATTTATTATTTATTTATTTATTTTTTTTTTTTTGGTGGAGATCTGTATAACAATATTAGTATATATATATACAACATATATACACATAATGCATATATACATATATATATACATATCTATGTATTATTGTTTGTTTAATTGTTTATCTATATATATTCATCAATTTCTTTACATATTTGTTTTTTTTTTGTTTTTTTTTATTTATTTATTTATTTTTTATTATTATTATTTACTTGTTTAATTTATTTTATGAATTATTTATTTAATATTTGCATGTTATTTGTATACATTCTATGTGTGTTTGGATTTATTAATTAATAATGCTAGGTTATGCGGTGACTTATTTTGGTGGGTTAGAAGAGTATGTTGAATATGGTTTGTGGTTGAAAGTGTGTAAGAGTGGAAGTTCATATGGGGAGGGGCCTGTTTGATTGTTTGGGTGTGTGGTGAGTTTATTATAGGAGGTGAGTAATGAGTGAAGTGGTGGAAACGGACTCTGTTAAGTGTTAGATATGGTGGTTGGTTGGTGGATGGGGGGTAGATATTATAGAATGAAAGGTGAGTAGAGCTCGTGACGTTGATTGAGTGAGGGGTTTAATCTGGAGATGAGGATTGATTCTGTGATTCTAAGGTCACCAATGTTTCTGACACCTCCTTACGCCAACATCTATCTAATAAACACACTAACCACACACCCGAACCCTGCTCCCTGGCCAATTGCCCTATCTCCAACACAGGTCTGTGCCTTCGCACTAACTGTGTTTACAAACTACAGTGTAATAAATGCAAAAATTTTTACATCGGCAACACTACAAGACCGCTACACTTGCGCATAAAGGAGCACTTGAATACCCGTATATCCTCTTTCCACAAACACATAGAGATTTGCTCAAACACTCAGCGCGATATTCACGTCTCCATCTTAGCGTCTGTCAGAAACATTGGTGACCTTAGAATCACAGAATCAATCCTCATCTCCAGATTAAACCCCTCACTCAATCAACGTCACGAGCTCTACTCACCTTTCATTCTATAATATCTACCCCCCATCCACCAACCAACCCCCATATCTAACACTTAACAGAGTCCGTTTCCACCACTTCACTCATTACTCACCTCCTATAATAAACTCACCACACACCCAAACAATCAAACAGGCCCCTCCCCATATGAACTTCCATCCTTACACACTTTCAACCACAAACCAAAAACCATATTCAACATACTCTTCTAACCCACCAAAATAAGTCACCCCATAACCTAGCATTATTAATTAATAAATCCAAACACATATAGAATGTATACAAATAACATGCAAATATTAAATAAATAATTCATAAAATAAATTAAACAAGTAAATAATAATAATTAAAAAATAAATAAATAAAAAAAAAAAAAACAAAAAAACAAACAAATATGTAAAGAAATTGATGAATATATATAGATAAACAATTAAACAAACAATAATACATAGATATGTATATATATATGTATATATGCATTATGTGTATATATGTTGTATATATATATACTAATATTGTTATACAGGTCTCCACCAAAAAATAAATAAATAAATAAATAAAATAATAATAAATAAAAATTAATTATAAAAAAAAATATTTAAACAAATCCAGAGTTACTCCCCTTTATCTTATAGTAAATATATCAAGTTAATAAGTTAATTCGTTAATCTAATTTGACGAAACTCACAATTAGTAATTAATAACACTTCTTTAATAGATGATAATCGAAATCGATAAGTAGATAGATCTAGAATATTTAAAATATGAGACTAATTACTTTACTTTATATTAAAATTCTTAAATTACGATAGAAAGATAAACAAAATAAAAAAATACGAAGATAAAACAAAGTAAATAGTCAAATATAAAAAAAAATTTTTTAAAAATGATATATATATATTATCAAAACTAACAGTTTATCGAACACCATACACCTAACCAACATTACATAAATATTCTAAACACCAAATCATATATTTAACATAATATTAAAATAAAACTTAACTTAATTTATATTCCCTGTGAAACTGCTTTTTTGCTGCGGTCTATATCTGGCAGCCATTTTATTTTGTATTATTCTCTACACAGTCGGAGAAGAATAAAATATTATTCTTCTTCTGGTCTAATTATTTTTGAAAAAGGGATGTCTTTTCCCGAAATATCAAATAGTGATTTTTAATCACCCGGACATCACACGAACAGCTAAAACACTCTTGCTGTTATGTAAGAAAAAAAAAAGGAAAAAAAAAGGAAAAATAAATAGTAAGTCTTATATCGTATTCGATTTATTGTTATTGTTTTTATTCCTTTCCTTTAAACTTGCATCTTACCCGGAATTGCATTGCCCACAGCCTTTCAAAAACTTACTACTAATATATATATATATATATATTATATATATATATATATATATATATATATATATATATATATATATATATATATATATAGCAATAGATAAAGTGAAAGAATAAAATTAGGTACGAATCAAATTTTATTACATTTCAAAGTTCAAGCAAAGTTCTTTAAAGTCTTTAACTCATGAGTTTTAATAAAAAATCTTCTCCTCAGAAGACCATTACCACAATGATATTATTGCAGGTAATAAAAATTAAACTTGGAAAAATATATGAAAATATATATATATATAGAAAAATACATAAATGTATATACAACATCAGATATATCGGCCCAAAACGTACTATTTAGTGAAACTATACAATTCCTCCAAGTCAACAAGTCTAAAATAGCTCCAGGCAAGACATCCAAAATGTTGATTAAAGAATAATCCAAATGGTGAATGGTAGTCCAAGAGCGGAAAAATAGTTATCCAGGCTGAAAGTCCATTTACTGTCGATGTAGTAGATATTAGTGAAAATTGTATATATCCTATATATTTATATATATATATATATATATATATATATATATATATATATATATATATATATATATACATTTATTGGATAATTTTTGCGTTCATATCGCTAGATATATTTAATCAAAGTAATATATTATACATAGACATTGAGTAAATTGTATATATTCATGTCTGTTGGAAGCAATAACGTCTACAATGTCGTAACTTTTTAATAAGATCTTATCGGCCGTCTTGTGAAAGCTACCATTACCATCAAATGTCGTCGATGTTGACCACGTCGATTTAAATTTCTTTCATTCTTCAGTTTATAGCAATGTATATATTTCGCTAACAAATGACTATTTCCGCCATTTTTATCGGCTTCACAAACGCTTCTTACACACCTACCATCCACCCCATTTACAATATCGAATAAATAATAATCGATTATTTTTCATGATTTTACACATTTTAGATCATGGAATAATCGGCTTTAGCTATTCATCTGGAGCTTTTTGCATATACATTATATGTTTCAATAGGACACAGTATTTATCCAATTAAAGTATGTTTTGAATGTGTTTTTGATACTAAATAAGATAATTATAATCTTATAAATATTTTGTGCATGTAATTATTTTTTAAATTGATTATTATTTTAGCGATATTTCTTAAGCTCCAAGTAAATAGCCAACGCCATAGCATCAGCATTAATTTATGATAGTATTCGTGACGTATATTTAATGAAAGCAAAATGTAGA
Source organism: Sepiola atlantica (assembly GCA_963556195.1). Lineage (NCBI taxonomy): Eukaryota > Metazoa > Mollusca > Cephalopoda > Sepiida > Sepiolidae > Sepiola > Sepiola atlantica. The sequence goes on from OY744515.1 coordinate 7,507,725, forward strand.
AAATCGTGCATTTTCTTAACGTTATATATATATATATATATATATATGTATGTATATATATATATTTGGGCAATAAGGAGATTTTCTTGTGATGTTCTACACCAGCAAGATGTAGAGTACAAAAAAAAAACGAAAGAATGAAAAAAAACTCAACGAAAATCTTAGACATGTATTTATGAAAAAAAAAACATTTTATTTATTTTATGAATATATATTTTTAAAAAAAGGTTTCTTGTTTCTTCGAAATGTTTAAATACAATTCAAAAGACGTTTTTCTAATGATGTGTGACACGTCTTCTATTCAACTCTGCATTAACCGTGCTCTTATACACCTTTAATTTCACTTTCTACAAGTTTGTCAATTACATCAGACGTTAAATATTGTTTCGGGACCACGAGGATATATTCTTGCTATTTTCTAACATCAGTGAGACGAAAAGGAAAAAAACAGAAAAGAAATAACTCTTTGATAAGATTGTCTACTAGCGAAAGTCTCAGATATATATTGTTGAGAAAAATGATTTTATTCATTTACTAAATCAATATAAAATGAGCGTTTCTTGTTTTTTCTAAATTCTGTAAAATCTCTCTCTCTCTCTCTCTCTCTCTGTTTCTCTCTCTCTCTCTCTCTCTCTCTATATATATATATATATATATATATATTTATTTATATTGGTTATTTTCTACTGTTATTTGATGATAGTGGCAGCTTAATATTTTAACGGCGACGCATTACCCAAATGCCTGAAATAAAGTTATTTACCTTACACTTTGTATCTTACTGTATAATAGGGCCCCATATATTAATTTCATTAGTAAATATAGTTATCACATACACATGTTTTGCCGTATCTACGGTTCATCAGAGTTGCTAAGTATGGTTTAATTTTAAACCATGTCCACAAGAGCTGAATGGTAAGCAATGTTAGCGAATTAATTACCGTAAGATAACACGATGTAACACTGTAATAATCGTGTAAAACACAATAATAAACGGCCAAATCATTTGAAAGCGATAGCATATGCAGTAATAATGACGAAACTTCTATGGCTTAACGGTAAATCTTCCGGCTGCCGTCAATATATTTGTTGTTGGAAGTCTTGCTATTGCCCGCCACGCTGACAAGACGCAGTAATGGCGAAACACAATTCATATATATATATATATATAAATATATATATATATATGTATATATATATATATATATATATATATATATATATATATATATAGTGTTATAATGGAATAATTCCAGGAAGAAATCCGGGTAAGAGAGCTTAATGTGGTAAACAGAGCAAGAATAACGTAAAATATAATAACCCGAAATTACATGATTGTCGATGCAATAATTTATTTCAACCTTGCGGTTTTATTCAAGCATCCAATTTGACAATTACATTTTTGAGACTGACAGAAAACTGAATTCACCCTCGACACTTCAAACACAACCAGAGAGAGTGGTGGTCGCAGCCAATCTAAATACCTATTACAGAGCGAGTAGGAATTAACATCTTATATTTAACTAAAGCAATTGAAAGGTATCTTATGGTTTTTTTTGTTTGTTTTTATTAAAATAATAACGTCTGAGTTAAGCGCACATATTCTTTCTACATTTTCGACCCGGTGACATATAACGTTCATACGCCTCCATACACACGCACACATTTACCTATTCTTAACATCACACACACACAATTTTTGGCTAGCTCGAAATTCAGTTTTCGGCCCGGAAGGAGGAAGAGAGATAAGACATTAACACACGTTAACGTGTCATCAGCCGATTGACACTTCTCGTGTCCCCATTCTGTCTAGATTCGCGTGATATTATCAATTTGAAAACTAAAAATTATTTAAGATTATATTCCAAATGTAATATTTTAGTACCCTGAGTTTCACAAATTAATCTTACATTAGTTTTATAATCTATTGAAGCCTATAATTATAGCCTAATTCCAATCTAATATTGTCTAGTGATAATATTATACACTTAATTTAATTCACTATCTTATTTTAAGTAAATAATCAGAATAAACGAATACTTTAAAGTACAATTATATATGCATACATCCCCACATATACACACACATCTCTACACACACACATATATATATACATATATATACATACATATATATATATATATATACATATATATATATATATATATATATATACATATGCATACACATACACACATACACACACATACATATATACACATGCACACCCATACCTACTACCTTGAATTAAAAAATGTTAAGACATCGAGGATAAATGTGTTTCGTCTTTAAGTATTCATTAAAAAATATCATTACTAAATGAATGTATACCTACACACACACATATCTATACATATGCACATACACACACATACACACATATACATATACATACACACACATATATACGCACATGCACACATAGACACAGATGTGCAAAATAGAGACACACATACATGTATACATAGACATACACAAATGCACATATGCACGCATACATATAAACATACACAGTCATACGCATACGTACACACATACCTATACTCATATACGCGCACATGCCCATACACGCACACATACACCTGCACACATGTATATACCTATACACACATACACATATATAGAATAATATATACGGCCTGGAAAGTTTTAAATAACCGGGGTAAGAGTTTAATTAAATATAAACACATATTAACAAAGTAAATATGCAAGATATACACACACACACACATACACACACACACATACATGTCTGCACATACACAAACACATGCATATACGTACACATATATATACATACAAAAACATATGTACTTATATATACGCACATACACTTCCCATACATACATATACACCAATGCATGCATGCACGCGCAACCGCACGCGCATGCATACATATAAGCAAATATAAGGCTATTTTATTTCAAGTAAGTACTCTGACTACACGAATATCTTAAAGTACAATCGCATATGCATACATCCGAAAAACAACTATAACGAATGTCACCAAGTCAGTAATTACATGTCCATAACAGATATTATTGTAAATATTTATGGGGGTTTACCGTAAATGATCTATTTGGTATCTTCACCATTACAAATCTAGAGGTCTATCAGATTATTAGATATTGGTAATTTTAAATTTGCATTTATGTCTGCATTTCGCACTCAACTCATCGCGTTTGTTTAAAAGATTATTGCGGTCGTATTTTAGGATTCTTATTTTTTCCTCTTAACATAAATTGCATCTCTGCCAAAATCCATTTGGGATATCCGAAAAGCATAGGATTGACCACGAAACCACCGGGGACCGGTTCTCATTTTTCAGAAGCCACCATTGTTTAGCTAATTCTGTTTTGTTCTTGAGTTCTGGGTTGTTAAAAGAGTGTTTGTGGTCATAAAATCGTTGTTTCCAGTTACCCGCGGAGATGCCGATGTAGACTTTATTGTCCCTGTTTTTATCTTCCGGATGAATAGTGGCCTTATACACCACACACTCAACTTTACAGTTAACGTCCAGTGGGCAGTTCTCTTTAACTTGACAATTACATTTATCTACTGTAACCTTATTTTTACTAGAATTGTTTAGTAATTTACGATTATGGGTGCTGATTATTTACTTAAAATAAGATAGTGAATAAAATTAAGTGTATAATATTATCACTAGACAATATTAGATTGGAATTAGGCTATAATTATATGCTTCAATAGATTATAAAACTAATGTAAGATGAATTTGTGAAACTCAGGGTACTAAAATATTACATTTGGAATATAATCTTAAATAATTTTTAGTTTTCAAATTGATAATATCACGCGAATCTAGACAGAATGGGGACACGAGAAGTGTCAATCGGCTGATGACACATTAACGTGTGTTAATGTCTTATCTCTCTTCCTCCTTCCGGGCCGAAAACTGAATTTCGAGCTAGCCAAAAATTGTGTGTGTGTGATGTTAAGAATAGGTATATGTGTGCGTGTGTATGGAGGCGTATGAACGTTATATGTCACCAGGTCGAAAATGTAGAAAGAATATGTGCGCTTAACTCAGACGTTATTATTTTAATAAAAACAAACAAAAAAAACCATAAGATACCTTTCGATTGCTTTAGTTAAATATAAGATGTTAATTCCTACTCGCTCTGTAATAGGTATTTAGATTGGCTGCGACCACCACTCTCTCTGGTTGTGTTTGAAGTGTCGAGGGTGAATTCAGTTTTCTGTCAGTCTCAAAAATGTAATTGTCAAATTGGATGCTTGAATAAAACCGCAAGGTTGAAATAAATTATTGCATCGACAATCATGTAATTTCGTGTTATTATATTTTACGTTATTTATATATATATATATATATATATATATATATATATATATACATATATACCGAATGTGAACTCTTAGTAGATGAAACCTATAGTGAAAAGGTTAAGCTCAATATACGAGATAGAGCTATTGTAGAGATAGAAGAAATGAGTGATAAATAGCCAACTTATCTATCTGTATTTCTCCTCTGATGATAAGATCTCGATCTTTGAAAAGCCTTGGCTTAAGGAAACACTAGTTTATTACAGAATACACCTAGCATTGAACAATCGAAATTTGAAATAAATTTGGACATTCGTTACATGTTTATCACTCTTATTTCTTCTATCTCAATGTATATATATATATATATATATATATATATATATATATATATATATATATATATATATATATATATATATATATATATATATATGGGAAGAGAAGGATGAAAGTAATCCGACGTGATGGGAAAATGAAAAAGGAAAACCAAAAAATGGATGTTTTTTATGTGTACATCAACGTTTCGTCTTTATTTATAAGACTTCATCAGGATGATAAAATAGAGAAAAAATGTCATGCAAGCACAGATACATGTAGGGTAGACATTCATTTCTATATCTCCAACAAATACGGACGTCCACCCAGTAGTTGGCCACTATTTCATTCTATTTTCCCAATATGTCTACCCTACATGTATCTGTGCTTGCATGACATTTTTCTCTATTTTATCATCTTGATGAAGTCTTATAAATAAAGACGAAACGTTGATGTACACATAAAAAACATCCATTTTTTGGTTTTCCTTTTTCATTTTCCCATATATATATATATATATATATATATATACATGTAATTTGTATTTTAAGAGGGGGACGACTGACTGAGTGATCAATCAATTCATAAGAAGAGCATAACATTTATTTATTCATTAATAATGTTACAGAATATCAAATAAAATCAACATGGTACAACATTTTCGATCTGGTCCCGTTCAATGGTAAGTCTACTTTTGTTAATCTTCTCTTTTAGCTGTAATTTTGTACTTTCTCCTGAACTTATAACATATATTCCATTTACAACTACGATAACTATTGATTTTCTTCATTACGCTGTTATTGTTTATTCTTATTTTCAATAACTCTTCTCTATCTCCCCAATGTAGATCATGCCTCAGCCTATGATGTTTGATCCACATTTATTGCTCGATTCCCAGTATTCTTTTCTCATCTTTAAACGTTTCCTCCTAAAAAGTATAAATATTCCTACAACTACTTCGTTTTTGATATTCTTTAATAACACATTTCCTAATATCGTACATCTGTAATAAACAATCTCTTTTTTATAGCGTGTTTATTTTTCACTTCAATAATCCCTCATATTAACAATTCTGTCTTTGTTTATATTTGCACATCTACATCTCCGTACATTCTTTAATATTGAATGTAGTTTACTTTCCTATTTCTTCTTTCGATTATCCTATTCTTCTAACGGTCTCCTTCTGTTTACATCTATTCTTTCCAAAAGCTTTGAAATATCCTCCGTTAATTTCGTTCACCTTGCAAAACAAACATTGTTGAAAGCTTTCTGCTTCGTTCGTTGATCCCGCGTAAAGTCCACACAGTAGTTCTCCGATATCCTTCATATCCTTGAGTTAATGAATAAAAAAAGTACAAGAGAAGTAAAGAGTCATAATGAAAAGAGGCAGATTGATCTAATAACGTTCAACAGTGATTTTCTTTGTTGACATTAAAACAGAAAAAGATAAAGAATAGTCGGCCATTTTGAAATGCATTTTACATCGTCTTCACATTTATTTTTACGCTATGACAGATTTCATTGGAATTACGACAATCATCTGATTTCGGTTTTAATCTGAAAAGAAAGAGAAAAACATAAACATAATGTATTGCTTTTCATGTGAAGCTTTTTTATTCTTTGTCTTTGCCCATGTTATTTTCTTGTTTCATTTATTCAACGTGTGCGCATATCTTTCTGAGAAGCTTCGTTTATCAGTGCGTCCGTTTATCAGTCACAGTTTAGGTAGAAATATAATTCCATCACTTAACGTGTAAATTCAATAGATACGCCTCAGTTGGGATCACAAAATACTATTCTCGGGAGATTTTTGTCGGTCAGATTAACTTCTTCCGGTTTTGTGCTACATACTACTGCGGTGGGAAGAACGTAAACACCAATTAACAAACTTGATTTGAAAATACCATTTCATTCGCTACCATAGCAATTTTTATGAAGTTATCTACTTTTAGATGCGTCTAATTCTCTCATATTATATTACGTCTCTTATATAATAGTTATAGTTGTAAGTAACATTTATGCCGGTGTGCCAGACTTACATTTATAAAAGCATTTCCGTTTGTCTAACTTAAACAGTAAACGTAAATATTTAATAGACGCGTGTTCTATTCGATCCATCTAATCTTTTCCATGATAATCTTGAATTGATAAAGGCATTTGCTTCATTATACTATGCATACGTTTGAACTACTATCGTTATCTATGTCCACACCCTAAACGTTGAATCATTGTCTGTCTGTAGGTTGACAAGCGATCTTTCAGGATTAAGCTTACAATTGCATCCGCGTCGTTATTTGTCACATGTGTTAACTAGGAAGCCAACGGGATGAGACGATATCCGACTGTTAGTTGATACGTCACTATGACGCCTTTCAATTTGTAATATCAGTTCCATTGCTAACCGCGACATTTACTTGACACATCTAACTAATACACGCTCTTGCTTTTTGTAATGTATTTTTCAGTGTGTCAACCCCAGACGAGGTGAATTGGCAATGTAGCTTAAAGGGGCTGCTGCAGGATTAACAAGATTCATGAGATGGTCGATCTGTATGAGAATTTTGGAAGCAAGATATTTGTACACATTACATTTCTACATGTTCATACGGTCGGGAAAGCGGAACGTTTGTGAATAATTCCGAAGGAAAACTAATCGAAGAAAATAATTAGAGTCAGAAAACCTTGTGGGGTCGGGACCTTTCCAATGAAGGGGTGAGATGTTGCTGTATATCGAGTGTGTCGAGAGTATTTCCGTTGACGGGATACACGTACTGTAAGTTTATCGGAGCAAATTTTGTGAGAGTACTTCTAGGGAGGCAAAACTGCAGCACGGTGGCATGGACAAGAGCTTGGTGAGCCCACAATACCTATTTGGTAAGGAACAATGTTTTGCAACGTGTCCAAATTGTAAGGGCACGTGGTTAGTACATAAGCGCAGTGTGGTCACAATACTATATGTATTGTAGACTACTGGCTTTAAAAAGATATAACATACTGTCAAGGTTAAAAGGATTTCTATCCCTGTAATGGGGACTAACATTGATTGCAGTTGTCTTAGAAATATCTTCAATGTATTTTTTCAATTGATCTTGCCTTTGAAGGTTAGGCCTATAAGTTTGAATGAGTGATTCTTGAGGAAGGGGGATCCGTGAATCGACCCCCGTTTTACCCGACCATATGTGATGTTGTTTTCATGTATGGAACTAGAGAACGACTAGAATCATTATTTTTCCTAAGATGTATTGTTTATATAAAATATTAGTCCAGCAAATTTATGGAGGAAATGGTATGTGCTATCCAAGGTGGAGTTTTCAACAGCCCATTGAGCAAGCAGTTGGGACAAAGCTGTTCCCGTGCAAGAGAGTGACGTAGTTTGCTAGTAGGATACGTTTTCAGAACATTAATGTAGATATTTAGAAATTACGAGTTCCTTATTCGATGTTTTTCTTGTAATTTCAGTATACCTACTCTCAGATGTGGCTGTTGCACTCTCACTGTGGTTTATTGATACTATAACTGTTTACCTATAGGTGCCTCTTATGGTGGTTCAAACAGTAAAATACTTGCTGCCAATGCGTAATAGTAGCTACATAGTTAAAAGTTAACCATTAAAGAGTGTAGGCCTTAATATAGACTTTTCGACTCGGGTGAAATGCTACTATGACCGTTTTGGTTATCTACGTTGTTCAATAGGATTAGAAAAGGTCTTCCTCAAACGCGTATGTCTTATGAGGTATGAGTGAGATTAACTAGCAGCACGTCGGTCATATCTTTCGTTATTCTTCAAAACAGCGCTACGGTTTGGGTCGAATATTTATGGTGACATAAACCATTATTACAAGACATTTCCTTGTGGGTTATCGGCAACTGTCACACACGAAAGCTTAGGGTACTGTTGTCAACAATATGTCAGGAGAGTTGGCTCTGGGGTACTCAAAACATTGGAAACGAGTTGCAAAAGTGAAGGTTTGTGAAATTAATTTAACATCGTGAATATAGGCGTTCTGTTAACAGATTATTATTATTATGATGATTATTAATATCATAATAATCATCATTATTATTAATATTATTATTTTATTATTAAAAGTAGGAGGGTTACATAACCATGAAAATTAAACGTCTCTTACGACCACGCTTCTCGAAACCGAAACCTTAGAAGCGTTTTCAACCCTTCTAACATTCATTTTTTAACATTAATTTTGAAGCCTTTACACTGTCGAAATTAAACAAGTAAACTGTCCCTTCTGTTATATAGTCTTTTGCAACGGGGATTCTTTTTGAGTGTACATTTATGGGATGACCAAAAGTTATCACAAACATCTTAATGTATTTTATATTTTACTTTATTTCGTCTGGCCGTAATTCCACTCTTCGCCGTCTAGTGGGCTACTGGTTAAACATTGTGCCGTGGGTTTTCTTCGTTCGATCCTTCGTCTCGCTGTGATTCTCATGGCTGGGTTTTTATGTTCTGAACATAAACACTCTTTGGTTCGACAAACATGGCTCTGAAGACATTTTGAGAGGGTAAGAAAGGTGGTTTTATTTGCTTTAAGTAACGCCTGGGAGAGAGTCGCCGTCTTCTATTGATGTCACTTTTTAGTTACCTTACCAAACTGCTTACTAGATGGGGGAGATAGGTGGGGTTTTGTCTCATCTGAGAGATTCAGTCCTAAACTTTTCGTCTTAAATTATTTGACTACATCCTTGGGACAACTTTTCCGAAACGACGTTGTCGCTTCAAGCTCCCATGGCAGACTGATCGAAAACTAATTTCTCACACAAAGGATCAGTGACGTCAGAGCCCCCCGGCCAATCAAACGAATGTCACAACAGACTCAAATCGCCTTTGTCTCTGACCTTTGATCTGAGCATTTCCAATCGAGCCGCATACATCACATTTGTTATGGCTTTTCTGAATGAGTCACTATGCGACGTAACTGTTTGTCCCAAATCATCACTGCACTTAATTTATACTTATTCCTATTTCTCTCACAAAGTTCATAATTCATACTAGCTAATGTACCCGTTTAAAATACAGGGCCCGTCATAATACAACAGTAGTATTATACACACTCGTTTTTCTTACACAAATTGTTATCAGTGACAGCTCAACACGAATAATGTTCACCTGGATTGTAAGTGATAACAAATCTACTTAGATTTTAACCCTCCCGGTAACTCAATAATATTAATTTTTTTATTGTTTTTATTATCGCAATACCCTTTTACCATTGCTGTGTTGCTAGCATTTAGCGTCGGTCTACTCTAGAATGTGATTGACAATGCATTTTTCTAAGATTCCCGTACTCTAATATTATTGTAGTGGAGCAATAGTTGGTGTTTTACATTCTCGAGTCTCCCTGCTTCACACTTCACGACCTATTTGGCTGGTATCAGTCAATGATAGTGCTACCTTTTTATTATTATAAATTAACGTTGTTTTTCTGGACGTTCATATTTAGTTTGTATTAATACTATATCAAGATATTGCAGTAATTTATTGAGTTCAAATTATTTTGCTTATATTGGCGAACATTGTATCCTCAACTTCAGAACAAGCATGACAATACCATGACAGTAAACATAGACATCCTGGTCAGAAAAAATAAAACAATAGCATCAAAATATATATAATAAAATGTATTCATTGAGCTCTACGCAAACAATAACAATTCGCATGACTTTTAGTAGGTATATAATTTAAGTGACATCCTCCTCTATAAGGACAGTAGAAAGGACATATTTAAAAATCAAGTAAGTCACACATAAACTCCATAAATCTAACACTGGATAAATTAGTGTTCTTATATGTGTGTCATTTTATTTATTTACGATATGCTATACGGGTTTCGGGAATAAAACTCCATAATACTAGATATTCTTAAACTACATGAGCAAGTGTATCAAATTGATAAATATACTTAACTTTGATATGATAAGTTACAACATTATCCTGTAAGTCGCGCTTGACATCCATAAAAAGGAAATAGATTTTACTTTGTTGATGACTCGAACATAATAGACAAATATATAGAAGACACAGAATAAAGGCGGTCCGTGCTGTGCTCAAGAATACAAAATAATTATTATCAATTGCGAGACAATACCAGGTTGTTCTCCTAACAGAGATGAGATGGCACTAAGATTTCCTGCAATCTAACAAATCCTTCAGCTCACCGAAGAAATTTATTGTGATGAAATATAAAAAAAATTTAATAAAAATTTAATAAAAAAAGTTAGTATATTGTCTTGGACTGAGTGAAGGCGGTCATATGATACGTATTAAATCAGGGAAACCAGTTTACCTTTTTGCTTCTAAGTAACATTTATGCTTACATGGTATTCTATACGCGAGTAAGTTATTAGAATGACAAACCGAATATGACATTGACATTTCATCTTACTTCAACTTATTGTCTATTTTATCAGGGGTATGTATTTAAATAATCCAATGCCATTCATATTATGTGATAGCGTTTAATTATTTATTCACAACTTTTGTTTCATTATGTAAAGTAGAGAGTTAATAATGTTCTGTTTCATCAAACAATGTTAGGTGTATTTGATAGGTTATTCAGTGATGTTGGTTCATCTACGCTTCAATCATTTTACATCTTAAATTATTTTTTCTTTCAATAGTGAACAATGCTTCAAATGCATGCATACACCTGGTTCTACATAATACCCCGGACAGATTCACTTTAACGCACATTCAGATTCAGAGTTAATCGACGTGTAATGATATATAGTCGTACTAAACACTCACAGACATTCGAAAATCTTCCCAACTAAATGTACTTACATATCGTATAGTAGAGACTCTATATATCAAATATAATTGTGTATTCATAATAGGTGCTCTTGCGAGGATATCTTGAATTAAAACTTAATCGATATTAAGATAGGTAGAGCATTATCCATATATAACATAGAATACATACTGTAAGTGTGTATCTAACACTTTTACAGTAGGTAGGTTTCTTGATATCACGAGCAGATTCCCTTGACTATATTCTTTCCAGTGCCGAAAATCAAAGGCGATTTTCAAAACCAGAGTGTCTTTCCAAGAACATCCACTTTTTAAAAGAGAGATTCCCTGGGAGCTAAAACACGGCCATTTTCAAACTTTCTTGCCTTATTCAAGATAGTTGGATGTGGCACAATAACTATGTTAATACGGGGTGTTATCATGACTGAAAGCTCCATGGCGTTCAGTAAGTTCAACACATAAGGCGCAGAGCAAAAGGGAGTTCATCGATTCTCTAGTCTATTCACGAGGTTTCAGCTGTTTTTATTAAAGAACACCTCATAATAGCCACTGATGGGACTAATTAGACAACGTATTTATTATTATATTGTAACTATATGTTATACTTGCTGTTGCTGCAGTATTTTTTCTAGTCCTTTTTAATCACATTATAAGTATTATTATGGTTATAATAGTTATTGGTGACCCTTTTATTAGGGGGCTCAGCTAGTAAGCAGAAAATGAATCAGCACAAGACAATATTTAACAATCTTATTTATTATTATTATCATCAACTCACAAGTCGTTCTCACGCAGGTCATCATCAGTTATTACTCATTGATAATTACCGCTGGCGTTCCCTGGATTCTGAGTGACCACAAGTTTCCCTAGATTTCTAGTACGTTCCACTTCTTGTGATAAGCCTTGCAAATGATGTTGCGTTCCCACAACAGCCGCTTACCATTGATTTCTTCGCTGGCAGCAACCATTAGTTTTCCTTAGGGTTTTGGCAGCAACTAACTATGCCCAAAATCCTAGTACTCTGAACACTTTCCACTGAAGCTCTAGTTACTTTTTCCATCCTCGGACTTTCCATATTATTATTATTATTATTATTAGTAGTAGTAGTAGTAGTAGTAGTAGAAGTAGTATTATTTATTATTATTATGAGTAGTAGTAGTAGTATTATATTTTTCTTATTAGAAGTCTTCACTCTTCTCATTATAGGTCATTGACCCATTGGCAATAGCAAAGTGTATTCCCTGGTATCGTGGTGGCAACAGGCCCCCGCAGATACTTAGTACTCTCTACATCATTATATGACGGTTATAAATGACTTTGCATTATGGAAACCCACGTTAGTATTTATTTCCCGGTTCAATTGACGTAGGTTTTTATCTGAGATTGAGTTGCAATAAGTCTGCTATACTATCCAGTACACTCTACTTCCTTACAGTAGAGGTCAGGTGTGTTCTCTCTGTCGTAGCTCTTTCAATATGCATTTAGTCATTTTATTACAAGTCTTTTTTTAATTTCGTTTTCCATAGCTGTATACTGTCATCTTAAAGGGTAGTGCAAGGCCATTTGTTTTCTGGGTTATTTTTATCATAGTCCTTTCGTGTTTTTGTCATGGTATAAATTGTAGTATTTTAACGAAAGAAACCAGAGTATCATAATAGTTAAATTGATACAAGATATCACGTTCAGCAAAATCCCTCATAAAGCCTGTGTTGGGAAGTTTCACAAATCAAGTTATTTATTACCTTTCCTTTATCTGAAGCAGAATCCACTTTAATCATGTTATTCAAACTGATTCATGAACCAGATTTTGTTGATTTATTTTCAAGCTGTATTTGTCTTTGGAAGACACTTTAAAATCATACAACATGTGGTTGGTTATGACGCTTTTGTGCCCGTAAATATGCATCTCAATAACAATAATAATATAAATAATGATTATAATCATAATAATGATTATTATTATTAGTAGTAGTAGTAGTAGTAGTAGTAGTAGTAGTAGTACTGATTTTGATTTTATCAACCCGTGTAACAATATGCCCCTCAAGCTGCAACCAGTGTCCTGTAGCGGTAAAACGGGCACTTTATTTCTCAAACATTACTTATAGCATTTGAAAATGTTAACAGGTTTTCTACTGAACAATCAAATCAATTAAGTCTTTACAAATACCAGATGATATGTGTGTTACTTACAATAGTATAACTGCTCAATACGATTTTTGAAAATACCGCAAGATTAGGTTTTCTATAGGTATTTTCTAAGTGTGTCTACATGTTTATCAACTTCGATTCATGTAAGGAATAAAAGGAGTATCATTTTTATAGTATACGTTTTCTTCTTAATTATCGACTAGAACGAAGGAAATCAACAATGTCAGAAGTCACAAATTTCGCTAATTCATTGATTTCATATTCAATATTTCTCCCTCTCACCTGCCCCTGCCTCTGTCTCTTTCTTTTTTTTATTTCACTCTCTCTCGCTAAAAAAGCAATACTCCAGGGCAAGTAAACATCCACCGGAGAGCCATCCAAGGAATTTTGATCGATCTTATGAAGAGTGCTTGATATCAAATAGAGATGTATATATATATATATATATATATATATATATATATATATATATATATATATATATATATATATATATATATGCATACGTATTTATACATACATGTACACAATCTAATGTTATATTTAACAGCTGTCAAAAGCTGAGATCCTCTCAGGTAGAATAACATATCTGATATTTCCCGTAGTTCATATTTGCAAAATATATATATATATATATATATATATATATATATATATATATATATATATATATATAGAGAGAGAGAGAGAGAGAGAGAGAGAGAGAAAGAGAGACTATGTATATGAAAATAAATTAAATAAAGTGCTCGATCATATAAGAGAGCTAATATAATTTATTTAGATACTGTATGTTACATATAATGTTCAGAGATGCACCGTTGTTTCTGTCATTGTTGACGCCATTCCATGTCAGGCATGCCTACAATCCTTTTAGCTTGCCGATGATTCCACCTTGGCTTTTTGGCTAAGATCAAAGTGCAGTATCTGTTCCGATGGATACTGCACGCCTGTCCTGTGCAGTTCTAGGAGGTCCACCCTCCCAGGCTTAGCCTCCCCTCTTTGTGGAGGAGTAAGTTAATTGCTTACTGCTTGAGGCGCCCTTACCGGGGAATGCCGACGGGGCTGCCCAGGCAATTTTTGATAGTCAGAGTGCTCACCTCTCGGGCGCTGGCTTTTCAACCCCCCACTTTGCGAGCCGACCTTGGGTCACATCTTACTTGTGGGAGTAGGATAAAAATGGCCTTGTGCCTCACTCCTGGATAGGAGTAAATAATCCGAAGATTTACTAAAGATGTCTAAATCTGCCCTTTTGGATGAAACCGCGGTACATTACTGAAATATATAATATACAGTATCAAAATAAATTATATATATGTCTATCTATCTATCTATCTATCTATCTATCTATCTATCTATATATATATATATATATATATATATATATATATATATATATGTGTGTGTGTGTGTGTGTTTGTGTATATATATCTGTAAATTACGTATATGTAAAATATGTAAAATTACTTCACTACACAGAAATTTACACCAATGCTAGGTTCCCATCAACTGATTAAATAAAAGATCTTGTGATATTAACATCATGTTTGAAATGCTAATTCAATTTTTCTTCAAGATAACATACAGGATTTTAAAGTTAGAAAGACCCTAAAATCAAAAGCTTTAGCTTAAGGGGTATTGAACACAATTAGTTAATGCTAGAAATGTTCCTTAATCGTTGTCGAATTAAATGTAAATTAGACATATTTGAATTTTGGAAGCAAAGGTTTTTCACATATTATAAACATCATGAAAGTATTCCAAAGAAAAGAAACATAAAGCAACCATTATGAATACATCCCCAATAACTATTATGTAAATTTCGCACAAAAATGTTGGATCGGTTCTCACTAAGCTTCTAACCTATTTTCAATGAAATAAATTCAGCAACGAATAGTTCTTATGGCGACCCCTTACCCTAAAAAAATTATGATCGGTTTATTTGTAAAAGTGTGCATCTTAAAAACGCATATATTGGTATATACACACATATATATATATATATATATATATATATATATATATATATATATATATATATATATATACATATTAACATATATGTTTAAAACTTGATATTGTTGTTTACTTTTCCTGTTATTTTGTAATCTGTGGAAATTATCTCTGTCTTATCAAATATATTTTTCTGCGTCAGTCTGTTGCTTTTTTAACATTATATCGATTAGTTATTGATTTCCGTCACGTTCGACGACGGTAATAGGCAACTATCGATGAACTGTCGTGTTAGTTTTTTTATTTCATTTGAACAGCGAACTACTCTGGTATTTTGTTCGATTTTCTAAAGTCGTTTTCAGAGTTGACAAAAAATTTGAAATTTAATAAAAACGAATGTCTCGCTATCTACGACTTATAAGTTAGGCTACGTGCAGTAAGTGCATTCACAGCGAGATTCGAAACCTAAAATGGTCGCAACATACAAATGCGACTATCAGTCAAATACTTATATATATATATATATATTAGGGGAGGTCGATTTTGAAACTGTAAATAATCGCACTCGAAGAAAGTTGCCAAATAATGTCAAAAGTTACCACAAGAAATATTTTTCTTCAAAACTTTGTATTTATTTGAGCATTGCAACTTTAAGATCAAATAAATCGAGATTTTTTCTCACAGCCTAGATTTCACCGGCAGAAGTGTCGCCTTAAATTAAACCCGGGTTTTAACAAAAAAAAGTAATACATTACTTAATAATAAATATTTTAAAGTTTATTATTCCTTTTCTTAAGAAATTAAATGTAAATATTCAAATTAAAAAGGAATAAAACACTATAATATTTAATTTTATATATAAATAATTATTTATTTACATAGGCGTTTTATTTATTGGATATTTTTTATGGTATTCACCGGTTGAAAATTCAACGAGCGAATTTGAATTCACGTGTTGATTCTGTGTTTACATATTTAATTATCACAAATATATATTGAATTGTCGAGCGTTGGCTTATCTAATCCCACTTTCCCGACCTTTTGTCACACCTTACCTTGTGGGAGTTAGATAAATAAAAACTAGTTCAGCCAGGGATTTTTAACCCACCAAATAAACCGGTATCGTCCGGGTCTTTGGGTCTGGATTCACGCCCGTCTATTGAGGCTTGTCCGTCCTGTGCAGTTCTAGGAGGTGCACCTCCCAGGTTTTGCCTTCCCTCTTTGGGGAGGAGTAAGTTTATTGCTTACTGTCTGAGGGGGGCCTACCAGGGAATGCCGACGGAGCTGCCCAGGCAATTTTTAAATTGCCAGAGTGCTCACCTCTCGAGCACTGGCTTTCTCATCCCACTTTCCTGACCTTGTGTCAATCTTACCTTGTTGGAGGTAGATAAATAAAATCTAGTTCAGCCAGGGGTTTTTACCCCACCAAATAAATCGGTATCGTCCGGACCTTTGGGTCTGGATTTGCGCCCGTCTATTGGGGCTTGTCCGTCCTGTGCAATTCTAGGGGGTGCACCCTCCCAGGCTTTGCCTTCCCTCTTTGGGGAGGAGTAAGTTTATTGCTAACTGTCTGAGACGCCCCTACAGGGGAATGCCGACGGGGCTGCCCAGTCAATTTTTTAATGGCCAGAGTGCTCACCTCTATAGCGCAGGCTTATCTAATCCCACTTTCATGACCTTGTGTCACATCTTACCTTGTTGGAGGTAGACAAATAAAACTATTTCAACCAGGGGTTTTTACCCCACCTAAAATATTATATGTATTGGAGTTGATGGGAGAATGGATAAGGACACACTGATGTATAAGAAAATTGTGGATGAAAATAGACAGAGAATTAAGAAAAAAACTAAGGGACCAGAACACCATTTAACTTTTACAAAAGAAACACCATGTGAAAGTAAATATCTGACACATAGAGTTCTTCCTAATAGTGGTGCAACAGGTGCTGTTCATGCAGATCAAGTGGTGGATGTTTTGCATGAATTCCACAGTGAGAACAGTATCAAGGCTATACTTGTTGACAACACTAATACCAACACAGGTTGCGAAGGTGGAATGGTTGCAATTTTAGAAAAAAAACTTTTTAAAAATCTTCACACAATTGGTTGCTCTTTGCATCATAATGAACTACCTTTCAGAGCCCTTTTTAAAAACATAGATGGTTGCGCAAAGGGCCCTACAACATTCAGTGGCCCTCTGGGGAAATTATGCTCAAATGATTGCCATGATTTACCCCAAATATCATTTTCCACTATTAGCAATCCTCTAGAGTCAATTTTTAAAATTGATGAAATGCATGATCTTAGTTCTGACCAAAGACTCCGTTATGAATACACAGTAGGTATTTCTAGAGGTAAGGTTGACTCTAGATATACCTCCTGGAAAATTGGTCCTTTAAACCAAGCAAGATGGTTAACTTTGGCCATCAGGCTCATGTGTTTATGGACTCGTGGTGCATACGCACAAAGGCACACAACAAAACTACACTATGTAGTAAATTTTATTGTAAATGTGTATGCCACTTCTTGGTTTGAAATTAAAAGAAATAGTAAATTCCACAATCAGCAAGTGCACATTTTTAATATGATCCAGAGGATTAAGGAGCAGCCTCAGGAAATCCAAGATATCACATTTAGAAATATACAAGGTAATACATTTTGTTTACTGCCTGAAAACTTTCTATATTCCATGGTTAAATCTGAGGAGATTGAAGTAAGAGAAGAAGCTTTAAAAAGAATTTTGGCCATTAGGTAAGTAATATTTATTCATATATCTCTGACTCAATTATTTATTCTAATTTATAGAATGATTTTTAAAGATTTTATCTAATTTCACCATAATTATTAAAGCAGTACAGATTGGAATTTTTTAATAATTCAATTAATTAATTTGTTTTTTCAGGAGTGAGGAGTCAACCAGAAAAAGATTAAAAAGAATACCACCTATTAATTTTAATGCCACACATTGGACACAATTAATAGATTTAAAATTATGCTGCATTTTTGGCCTTCTCAGGGCGTGGAACGGGCAGTTAAGTTAATAACAGAAGCTTCACAAACTGTATATAGTTTTGAAGCAAGGCATCAACACATTACAGCCAAAGTTTTGAGTCAGAAATAGAGACCAGCATTTTTGTCTAAGGGGTCTTATATGGAGCAATTTGACTCTCAATATTAAGCTCCATTAAAATAGTGTTAGGTTTTTCCTTATTTCTTTGCTTGTTATATTTTCACTTATGACATAAAAAAATCATTTTTTTAGGTATTCAAATATTACTGTTTAATTCATCACGTTAAAAGGTAGTTTACAAAAGCAGATACTGAAAATGAGGGGGGGGGGAATTTTCAATTTGAAGATTTCTTTAATTAATATCATTTTTATAAAATAAACGGACATTCCCTGATTTTAAATGCACAAATTATTTGGTTTTCACACCAGTATTCAAGCAAATCTTGCAAAAACGAGGTATTTTCAGTATATTCTTGTCTACGATCTTTGATACCAAACGCTCAAAAAACCGCTGAAGTTTTTTATCTAATTTTTTGCATGAGTATATAATAGGTCTATATACAACTTTCGGTACGTGCCTTTTTTTAATATTTAAAAAAAAGTGTAAAATCGACCTACCCTAATATATATATATATATATATATATATATATATATATATATATATATATATATATATATATATATATATATATATATATGTATGCATTAAAAAGGAACAAATAAAAATGGCAGCAGACAGAATCTGTCACTTAGGGGGATATTTATTGTGATAGACTATAATGAATTATAATCTATGTAGAGAGGGGGAATATACACATACGAAGATATGTATGCATATATATATATATATATATATATATATATATATATATACGTATATACATATATATATACATATATATATACATATATACATATATATATATATATACATATATACATACGTATATATATATATATATATCAATTAAAAAAACTAAATATAAAACAAAATATATGAAACGTATGCATATATATGTAATCGAAATATTTATAAAAATAAACCTAGATGCTGTTTTTGCAAAAGAAAATGGGAAAATAAGACTAAAAACAGAAAACAGAAAGGGGATCAAAAGAACCTATATTTAGAAACAGGGAATTGTTCTGTCTCTAATTTTATTTTATCTTCATTGATAACACCTTGAAATAGGTGGGGGAAATAACCAATTTGTTTTTAATTGTATTTATTGGTTGGTCTATGAGAGCTGATTGGATTAATTGGTGCGTAGATTTGTGTTGTATTAGTTTAATTAAGGTGCCGTCTATAAAGTAAAAATTCTGATAATATTCCATAGCATGAAAACATAGTGTGTAGTTTTAATTCACGTTTCGTGCTCGTGAATAATTTCGTCTAGGGTTGGTTGGGTAATTCCAGTGTAGACTCTATCATCATCCAAACAAAGAATGGAGTATATGCCAGCTTTGTCGGTGCGTTATATATCGAATTCTGTAGATATCCGGACTATATGCATTAAAATTGGTGAAGTTATTTCGGCTATATCAATAGTCTGTATACTTTTGTGTACATGAGGTTATCAATCGAATGTCTATTTGTTATACGATTGATTTGTGATTTTCCTTTTGTTTGCAGTTTGAGTGAACCTGAAAAGCTTTTCTTTTTGAGTGATGCATTAAATACGTAGGGTTCTGTAATAGTTTGAGTGTGTGTTAAATGTATTTAAACACCTTGTTTAGATAGTAACAGCTGCATATTGTTAGCACTCTGAGGTAAACTTCAATTATGATGCATGTTTACTTCATGATTGTGGTGTGAAAATAATAAGAAACAATTTTATTGGTTTGTTTACGCTAGACTTCATAACATCATTGATTATTGTGGTGATTTAGTAGAATATCGAGTAAAACGTCCGGAGTTATTGTTTTCTTTTTCGAAAGTAACCTTGATGGTAGGGTCTATTATATTTAGTGTTTCAGTGATGTTTACTATTGTATTGGTTTTAGGAAGGTAACTTAAGACATCATCTATATATCTTTAGTACTATACTTTTTCAGGTGGATAGTATGAAGGTCTACTAAACTCAACATAAGCTCTATAGACCAAGTTGGCATATATTCAATCCCTTGTCAAGTTTATGATACGGCATATATCAGAGAAACCCGACCATTTACTACAAGATAATTTTCAAGCACAACAGAGGCATTGAATCAAATAACACCCTCAACACGTTGTGTTCTCATACTATTGACTTCTCATCGTTTCGACTTACAAACACCACTGTAACTACACCAATAGAAAAAATCTACACGATGATAGAATCGAATCACACTAAAAAAATACAATTAAACAAATAATTCGAATCATATTATGTCTCCTCCCACCTATCTAAACCGACTATTATGAAAACAATTATAAGCCTAGGAATTTGGAATTTACTGCTTTGAAATTATGGCCTTTGAATCTGGTAAATTCATTAGACCGTGATTACTATATTTATTTCTCGAAAATTATGAATATACTTTGTTCTCCTTTATCCATTTCTCCCATTAGAAAGCCCACTCAAAGGTAAGACGTAACGTTGAGTTTTATATCTTGCGTTTTCCAATTTAAACTCATATAGTCGGATTATCTTCATTCTTTAATTGTCACATATATGTATATATATATATATATATATATATATATATATATATGTGATTTTATGAAGGCTTACCAAAGCATTCCTTTAAAGACACCAATGATCACCATTAAAGATATTTTTTCTTACAAATACTATTTATTCAAATTAAATGTTTTTTCCTACACGTGTTTCACTACCAAGCAGTTACTTGCTTGGCAGATCATCAGGGAAATTAAATGTCTGGAATACTGGTTTCAACTGCCAACAAAACACAATGTGGCGTTGTAATAGTTGAGGTCACTTAAGAAGAGAAGAGGGAAAAAAAATAATAATAATAATAAAAATAAAAATAAAAGTCAAACTTGAAAAGCAAGGAAGAACAACGATAAAAAAAGAAAGTCCTAGAAAAGTCTTAGAAAAGTAGCTTGTGCATTATTTCTTCCACCAAGCCAACAAGCAAATAATCGGTCCCAAATACATTCAGATTTGCTTGTTGGCTTGGTGGAAGAAATAATGCACAAGCTACTTTTCTAAGACTTTTCTAGGACTTTCTTTTTTTATCGTTGTTCTTCCTTGCTTTTCAAGTTTGACTTTTATTTTTATTTTTATTATTATTATTTTTTTTTTCCCTCTTCTCTTCTTAAGTGACCTCAACTATTACAACGCCACATTGTGTTTTGTTGGCAGTTGAAACCAGTATTCCAGACATTTAATTTCCCTGATGATCTGCCAAGCATGTAACTGCTTGGTAGTGAAACACGTGTAGGAAAAAACATTTAATTTGAATAAATAGTATTTGTAAGAAAAAATATCTTTAATGGTGATCATTGGTGTCTTGAAAGGAATGCTTTGGTAAGCCTTCATAAAATCACATATAAATGCTCTGTACTCTGTAATCGAGTATCATCGAGCTTGTTTTTTATTGGAACAACCCCGGTCTTCACTGAATGATCTATTTTATAAGTGAAAAATCTAAATATATATATATATATATATATATATATATATATATATATATATATATATATATATATATATATATATATATATATGCAGCTACTTTGTTTTCCAACTATTTTGCTGTAATTCTGTAATCGGCTTTCACTAACCGTGTGTATCTTCGAGTTCGCATATCAGGTCGGCTGCATAACTTACAGCGTTTCAAAGAATTTGTCAAAGGCATACAAGGTTGTTCAAATTTGCTCTATGCAGATGATGTTGATCTCTTGGCCCACTCGCAGGATGATATGGAGGCTATCATACACTGTTTACCATGGCCTTGTAGAATCATGGGTCTCACAATTAGACTAGCCAAAGAAAATGATGTGTTTTTCTTAACCCCTGGCAACCGGTATAATTACCGGATATATTTGTTGAAGACCATAGACTGTCTGTAGTGGATGGGTTTATATATCTAAATAGTGTTATTTCGAGCAACAGGTCGTATGATGCAGAGATAAATGAACGTATGAAGCAGACCAGTGTGTATATTTGTCATTTGGAGACGATGGTGTGGACACCACATGCTATCAGGTTAGACACTAAGATCGCTGTGTATGAACTCTTTGTGTTATCAACTTTAGCATATGCTTGTGAGATATGGATTATTTACAGAGCTAATACCTGCCTGCAAGAGCGTTTTTATGATAATTGCATAAAACACTTGATTAAACACAGTTGGGATCCCTTTACCTATGCACCCAAAGTGTTGAAACTAGCTGCTTTTTAAGAATCGCGTCTCGTATAATTAAACGTTGATATCGTTTTTGGTCATGTTATTCGCCGTTCTGATTGCAGACTGTCAAAGCAGGTTATTAATGAGGATATTAATGGGAATAATTATTTTAAAGCAAAGTTCTGAAAAGTCATGTCGTTCAACATCGAAGGAAAGGCAATATAAACTAACAAACGGTATTCGTTAATCCGTGAATAAGTTTTGTACACAATTCATTTTTTTTTCTTTTCCCCGAGGGTTACGTACTTGTCTCACTGTAAAACTTAAATACAAAGGGTGATAATTAATATATATATATATATATATATATATATATATATATATATATATATATATATATATATATATATATATCTGTATATATATATATATATATATATACATATATATATATATATATATACATATATATATATATATATACATACATATATACATATATATATATATATATATATATATACATATATAAATGTGAGATGTTTACCCTCCATGGAGTTTTGCTGATGTGATCTCTGATTGACTCAAAATCAGCTTGCTCGTAGTATTCCGTTATGTTTAGCAACGTCTCATCGGCTTTTGCACGACTTTTCAATGTATTATGAATCATTAGCACAATGTGATCAGCATTCCCGAGTGGGCTATCATCTTTCTGTAACACAAGCCTCAGACATTGCGGTAAAGAAAAAGTCTAAAAGTGAGGCTTGTTTGTCTACACGAT
>OY744515.1:7536303-7568803 GCA_963556195.1 Sepiola atlantica
TGGTGCTGCTTGGTTGAAAATTTCGGGACTGGATGAGAGGTTTGAAATTCTTTGGTTAATATTATTGATTAAATTTTAAAAGATGGTGGGGGGTGGCAGGATCCCTTGTGTATGTATTGGAGTGTTTCATTGGGTTTGTGGAAAGGTTTGTGTGTATTGTTTTTAAGGTTCAGTGTGGTATCTAGGAAGTTTACTTGGTCTAAATTTGTTTTAATGGTAATTTTGAAGCCGAGATTATGGAAGGTGTTTGTTAATTCTTTTCTAAATCTATCCAATGTGTTTCCGTTGTGGTTACGTGACAGACAAAGTCCGTCATCTCTATAGAGACCAAAGAAATGGTCTGGAAATTTACTACTGAAATAGCTACTAGACTAGGCGTCGAATATAGAATTAATTATTTAGATAAGAGGAAGGCCTTTGTTACTTTAAAAGACCACAAAGAAAACTTCACAAATAAACCCTCATGCAGACTTATCAACCCAGCTAAAAGCGAACTAGGACTAGCACGCAAATCCATTGTTAAAAATATAGTTAATAAAATTAAGGAAAAAATAAACCTAAGTCTGTGGGGCAATACTAACTCAGTCCTAAATTGGTTCCATAACATACAAGATTAACACAGATGCAAATTCACACAATTAGATATAGTAGACTTCTACCCATCCATTACAAAAGACACCCTAGATAAGGCCTTAACATTTGCACTTTCACACACAAACATCAGTCAACTAGAAAGGGACACAATACTGCAAGCAAGACAAACCCTTCTCTTCTTCGAGGGAAGGGCTTGGGTTAAAAAATCAAACCCAGAGGACCCATTTGATGTTGCAATGGGGGCCTACGACAGTGCAGACATCTGTGACTTAGTCGGCTTGCTTATATTAGATACACTCCAAAATAAATTTCCAGACCATTTCTTTGGTCTCTATAGTGATGACGGACTTTGTCTGTCACGCAACCACAACGGAAACACATTAGATAGATTTAGAAAAGAATTAACAAACACCTTCCATAATCTCGGCTTCAAAATTACCATTAAAACAATATTAGACCAAGTAAACTTCCTAGATACCACACTGAACCTTAAAAACAATACACACAAACCTTTCCACAAACCCAATGAAACACTCCAATACATACACAAGGGATCCTGCCACCCCCCCACCATCTTTAAAAATGTAATCAATAATATTAGCCAAAGAATTTCAAACCTCTCATCCAGTCCCGAAATTTTCAACCAAGCAGCACCATATTACAACAAAGCGCTCCGCGACAGCGGGTTCAGAGAAGAAATCTCATACACCCCCAACCGAGACCAACCACGGGGGTACCCGCAATAGAAGGAGATCGGTGATCTGGTTTTCCCCACCCTATTCGACCAATACCAAAACAAAGGTAGGCCAACTTTTCCTCAAGTTGCTCGACAAACACTTCCCACCCACAAATGAATTACACAAACCTTTTAACAGAAATTCTGTTAAGGTCAGCTATTCCACTGCCCCTTCAATAAGAAAAATTATCTCTGCAGAACCCAAAACAATTACAAACGCAGGCTGCTCATGCCAAGACAAAAACAACTGCCCCCTGGAGGGAAATTGCAAAATCAATTCAATCATTTATGAAGCAACCGTCACCAACCAGAATACCAGTAATGCAGAAAAATATATTGGGATGACGAAGGGAAACTTCAAACAAAGGCTATATGCACACAGAAACTCCTTCAGATACAAAAACAAGTCTAATACGGCACTCGCGACCCGAATATGGCAGCTTAAAGAAGAAAACACACCCTTCACCATCAAATGGAAAATAATTGAGAGAAAACCATCCTTCTCTCCAGCCATAAACAGATGTCCTCTATGTGACGCTGAAAAATACCACATTTCAAAAGCCATCATCGATCCGAATACAGCCTGTTTAAATGTCCGCGATGAAATATTCAGGGGGTGTGTCCACAAGAGACAAGCATTGCTTATAAACTGGTCTGACCGATTTACATAATGTCTAACTACCCCCCTCTACTAATATAAACACAATAAAAACGAACAAATACCTCATCAACCTATATCCACTTAAACTTCAAGAGCAAAAACTCCGACCTTCACAAAAATACAAAAATATTTAATTTAATTATCAGTCACTAGATTACTCTACAAATCCTTTTAAACAAACTATATCCACATAAATTCCAAGAGCAAAAACTTCGACTTTCACCAAAATGCAAAAATATTTAATTTTTTATCAACCACTAGATTAATCTACAAACCCATTTTAACAAACTCAAATATTTCATATTTCCATCTTAGTTACCTCCCTTAGTTCCGAATTTATTCATTAAAATCACTCCAATCTGGGGAAAAGATTCTTACACATCAACGGTTTTTTAGAACGCATACCTTCAAAAATATAACGGCTAATGATACAAATTCATAATTTGGCTCACGGGATTTTCAGAGAAACCCTTTCTTTATTTTTATTTTTATTTTTATTATTTTTGTTTTTAATCTTTAATTTTTAATTTTTAATTTTATTTTTTATTATTATTATTTTTAATCTTTAAATTTATTTTTAATTTATTTTTATTTTTATTTATAATTTTATTTATTATATTTTTATTCTTTTTATTCTTTCTATTTTTATTCTTTCTTTCTCTCTCGCTCTTTTTTATTCTCTACATTTTATTCTCTATATATATATTTTTTTAACCCCCTTTTTTTTCTTCTTTTTATACCTTTTTATACTCTTTTTCTTTTATTCTTTTATTCTTAGTATTGAAATGTTTTTATATATATATGTTTTTTTATATTTATTTATATATATATATTTTTTTTTTCATATATATATTTGTTTATTTTTTACCCCCCTTTTTTTTTCCTTTTAATCTTGAATTCTCTTTCTTCTCCCGTGTTTTAAATCTCAACGGTCTTATATCACTAAATTCAAATTTAAACAAACACACACAACACACTGAG
Source organism: Sepiola atlantica (assembly GCA_963556195.1). Classification (NCBI taxonomy): domain Eukaryota; kingdom Metazoa; phylum Mollusca; class Cephalopoda; order Sepiida; family Sepiolidae; genus Sepiola; species Sepiola atlantica. The sequence goes on from OY744515.1 coordinate 7,539,276, forward strand.
CAAATAACGCGTCCCAACAAGAGTGTCATGTGACCTCACATTTCCAAAACAGATGACAACAGAAGCTGAAGAGAGCCGGATGGGTAAGACCTTCCGTGCTTGAAACCGACGGTACGAATGTTGTACTAATTTTTCTGTACCAGAATAAATAAATATTATGCTCTTAATTTTTAACTTTGATTCTTAATTAATCGAGCACTCTGCTGGGATTTTTCCTACCATTCTACAAAGAATTTACTCAGCCCCTACCAGGAATTACAGTTAAACCCTGTTAGCCTCGTAGTCGAGCACTCTCGGGAAAATTACCAACACCACGGAAAAAACTAATTAACAGGGATTACCACCTATACCCTGGGAAATGGAACTATACACTCTCGGATATTCTACCAAAAATATCCCAACCCCCAAAAAACAAACATATACCAGGATACTCCTGACAAAAATAGTGGACGTCATAGGAAGAATGAGGTGGAAAGTGTTGAATACAGAACAGAGGCAAACGGAAAAAAACTACTACGGCTTAAAATCTGGTAAATACCCGCCAAAAGTAGAGGCCTTAGACAATTTCGAAAAAGACCTACTCAACATTACTCACAACCTAGTTTTTACAAACAAGCAAAATCCATTTCAGAAGACACTTACCGCCGACATAAAAAAACTTAAAAGAGAAAATAACGCACTTGTATTCTCCGACAAAACTAAAAATATTTATAAAATGACTAAAAAGGAAAAAACAGACCTAACAATTAGCTCCATTACCGATAAATATCAATTAGCCAAGGCAGATACATATAAATCTATTAATAATGATACTACTGAAATAGCTACTAGACTAGGCGTCGAATATAGAATTAATTATTTAGATAAGAGGAAGGCCTTTGTTACTTTAAAAGACCACAAAGAAAACTTCACAAATAAACCCTCATGCAGACTTATCAACCCAGCTAAAAGCGAACTAGGACTAGCAAGCAAATCCATTGTTAAAAATATAGTTAATAAAATTAAGGAAAAAATAAACCTAAGTCTGTGGGGCAATACTAACTCAGTCCTAAATTGGTTCCATAACATACAAGATAAACACAGATGCAAATTCACACAATTAGATATAGTAGACTTCTACCCATCCATTACAATGACACCCTAGATAAGGCCTTAACATTTGCACTTTCACACACAAACATCAGTCAACTAGAAAGGGACACAATACTGCAAGCAAGACAAACCCTTCTCTTCTTCGAGGGAAGGGCTTGGGTTAAAAAATCAAACCCAGAGGACCCATTTGATGTTGCAATGGGGGCCTACGACAGTGCAGACATCTGTGACTTAGTCGGCTTGCTTATATTAGATACACTCCAAAATAAATTTCCAGACCATTTCTTTGGTCTCTATAGAGATGACGGACTTTGTCTGTCACGCAACCACAACGGAAACACATTAGATAAATTTAGAAAAGAATTAACAAACACCTTCCATAATCTCGGCTTCAAAATTACCATTAAAACAAATTTAGACCAAGTAAACTTCCTAGATACCACACTGAACCTTAAAAACAATACACACAAACCTTTCCACAAACCCAATGAAACACTCCAATACATACACAAGGGATCCTGCCACCCCCCACCATCTTTAAAAATTTAATCAATAATATTAGCCAAAGAATTTCAAACCTCTCATCCAGTCCCGAAATTTTCAACCAAGCAGCACCATATTACAACAAAGCGCTCCGCGACAGCGGGTTCAGAGAAGAAATCTCATACACCCCCAACCGAGACCAACGACGGGGGACCCGCAATAGAAGGAGATCGGTGATCTGGTTTTCCCCACCCTATTCGACCAATACCAAAACAAAGGTAGGCCAACTTTTCCTCAAGTTGCTCGACAAACACTTCCCACCCACAAATGAATTACACAAACTTTTTAACAGAAATTCTGTTAAGGTCAGCTATTCCACTGCCCCTTCAATAAGAAAAATTATCTCTGCAGAACCCAAAACAATTACAAACGCAGGCTGCTCATGCCAAGACAAAAACAACTGCCCCCTGGAGGGAAATTGCAAAATCAATTCAATCATTTATGAAGCAACCGTCACATACCAGAATACCAGTAATGCAGAAAAATATATTGGGATGACGAAGGGAAACTTCAAACAAAGGCTATATGCACACAGAAATTCCTTTAGATACAAAAACAAGGCTAATACGGCACTCGCGACCCGAATATGGCAGCTTAAAGAAGAAAACACACCCTTCACCATCAAATGGAAAATAATTGAGAGAAAACCATCCTTCTCTCCAGCCATAAACAGATGTCCTCTATGTGACGCTGAAAAATACCACATTTCAAAAGCCATCATCGATCCGAATACAGCCTGTTTAAATGTCCGCGATGAAATATTCAGGGGGTGTGTCCACAAGAGACAAGCATTGCTTATAAACTGGTCTGACCGATTCACATAATGTCTAACTACCCCCCCCCCTCTACTAATATAAACACAATAAAAACGAACAAATACCTCATCAACCTATATCCACTTAAACTTCAAGAGCAAAAACTCCGACCTTCACAAAAATACAAAAATATTTAATTTAATTATCAGTCACTAAATTACTCTACAAATCCATTTAAACAAACTATATCCACATAAATTCCAAGAGCAAAAACTTCGACTTTCACCAAAATGCAAAAATATTTAATTTTTTATCAACCACTAGATTAATCTACAAACCCATTTTAACAAACTCAAATATTTCATATTTCCATCTTAGTTACCTCCCTTAGTTCCGAATTTATTCATTAAAATCACTCCAATCTGGGGAAAAGATTCTTACACATCAACGGTTTTTTAGAACGCATACCTTCAAAAATATAACGGCTAATGATACAAATTCATAATTTGGCTCACGGGATTTTCAGAGAAACCCTTTCTTTATTTTTATTTTTATTTTTATTATTTTTGTTTTTAATCTTTAATTTTTTATTTTTATTTTATTTTTTTATTATTATTATTTTTTTATTATTATTATTATTTTTAATCTTTAAATTTATTTTTAATTTATTTTTATTTTTATTTATACTTTTATTTATTATATTTTTATTCTTTTTATTCTTTCTATTTTTATTCTTTCTTTCTCTCTCGCTCTTTTTTATTCTCTACATTTTATTCTCTATATATATTTTTTTTTAACCCCCTTTTTTTCTTCTTTTTATACCTTTTTATACTCTTTTTCTTTTATTCTTTTATTCTTAGTATTGAAATGTTTTTATATATATATGTTTTTTTATATTTATTTATGTATATATATATATTTTTTCATATATATATTTTTTTATTTTTTACCCCCCGTTTTTATTCCCTTTAATCTTGAATTCTCTTTCTTCTACCGTGTTTTAAATCTCAACGGTCTTATTACACTAAATTCAAATTTAAACAAACACACACAACACACTGAGCAAATAACGCGTCCCAACAAGAGTGTCATGTGACCTCACATTTCCAAAACAGATGACAACAGAAGCTGAAGAGAGCCGGATGGGTAAGACCTTCCGTGCTTGAAACCGACGGTACGAATGTTGTACTAATTTTTCTGTACCAGAATAAATAAATATTATGCTCTTAATTTTTAACTTTGATTCTTAATTAATCGAGCACTCTGCTGGGATTTTTCCTACCATTCTACAAAGAATTTACTCAGCCCCTACCAGGAATTACAGTTAAACCCTGTTAGCCTCGTAGTCGAGCACTCTCGGGAAAATTACCAACACCACGGAAAAAACTAATTAACAGGGATTACCACCTATACCCTGGGAAATGGAACTATACACTCTCGGATATTCTACCAAAAATATCCCAACCCCCAAAAAACAAACATATACCAGGATACTCCTGACAAAAATAGTGGACGTCATAGGAAGAATGAGGTGGAAAGTGTTGAATACAGAACAGCGGCAAACATTACTCACAACCTAGTTTTTACAAACAAGCAAAATCCATTTCAGAAGACACTTACCGCCGACATAAAAAAACTTAAAAGAGAAAATAACGCACTTGTATTCTCCGACAAAACTAAAAATATTTATAAAATGACTAAAAAGGAAAAAACAGACCTAACAATTAGCTCCATTACCGATAAATATCAATTAGCCAAGGCAGATACATATAAATCTATTAATAATGATACTACTGAAATAGCTACTAGACTAGGCGTCGAATATAGAATTAATTATTTAGATAAGAGGAAGGCCTTTGTTACTTTAAAAGACCACAAAGAAAACTTCACAAATAAACCCTCATGCAGACTTATCAACCCAGCTAAAAGCGAACTAGGACTAGCAAGCAAATCCATTGTTAAAAATATAGTTAATAAAATTAAGGAAAAAATAAACCTAAGTCTGTGGGGCAATACTAACTCAGTCCTAAATTGGTTCCATAACATACAAGATAAACACAGATGCAAATTCACACAATTAGATATAGTAGACTTCTACCCATCCATTACAAAAGACACCCTAGATAAGGCCTTAACATTTGCACTTTCACACACAAACATCAGTCAACTAGAAAGGGACACAATACTGCAAGCAAGACAAACCCTTCTCTTCTTCGAGGGAAGGGCTTGGGTTAAAAAATCAAACCCAGAGGACCCATTTGATGTTGCAATGGGGGCCTACGACAGTGCAGACATCTGTGACTTAGTCGGCTTGCTTATATTAGATACACTCCAAAATAAATTTCCAGACCATTTCTTTGGTCTCTATAGAGATGACGGACTTTGTCTGTCACGCAACCACAACGGAAACACATTAGATAGATTTAGAAAAGAATTAACAAACACCTTCTATAATCTCGGCTTCAAAATTACCATTAAAACAAATTTAGACCAAGTAAACTTCCTAGATACCACACTGAACCTTACAAACAATACACACAAACCTTTCCACAAACCCAATGACACACTCCAATACATACACAAGGGATCCTGCCACCCCCCACCATCTTTAAAAATTTAATCAATAATATTAGCCAAAGAATTTCAAACCTCTCATCCAGTCCCGAAATTTTCAACCAAGCAGCACCATATTACAACAAAGCGCTCCGCGACAGCGGGTTCAGAGAAGAAATCTCATACACCCCCAACCGAGACCATTTTTATTTTTATTTTTATTTTTATTTTTATTTTTATTATTTTTGTTTGTAATCTTTTATTTTTAATTTTTAATTTTATTTTTTTATTATTATTATTTTTTTATTATTATTATTATTTTTAATCTTTAAATTTATTTTTAATTTATTTTTATTTTTATTTATACTTTTATTTATTATATTTTTATTCTTTTTATTCTTTCTATTTTTATTCTTTCTTTCTCTCTCGCTCTTTTTTATTCTCTACATTTTATTCTCTCTATATATATTTTTTTAACCCCTCTTTTTTTCTTCTTTTTATACCTTTTTATACTCTTTTTCTTTTATTCTTTTATTCTTAGTATTGAAATGTTTATATATATATATGTTTTTTTATATTTATTTATATATATATATATTTTTTCATATATATATTTTTTTATTTTTTACCCCCCTTTTTTATTCCCTTTAATCTTGAATTCTCTTTCTTCTCCCGTGTTTTAAATCTCAACGGTCTTATTACACTAAATTCAAATTACAACAAACACACACAACACACTGAGAAAATAACGCGTCCCAACAAGAGTGTCATGTGACCTCACATTTCCAAAACAGATGACAACAGAAGCTGAAGAGAGCCGGATGGGTAAGACCTTCCGTGCTTGAAACCGACGGTACGAATGTTGTACTAATTTTTCTGTACCAGAATAAATAAATATTATGCTCTTAATTTTTAACTTTGATTCTTAATTAATCGAGCACTCTGCTGGGATTTTTCCTACCATTCTACAAAGAATTTATATATATATATATATATATATATATATATATATATATATATATATATATATATATATATATATACATATATATATATATGTATAATTGATTGTAATAACACTTATGAAAACATATTAAATCATAAATTGTAACGAACAACGGATTCATACAAAAATGTTCAGTATATTATTCCTCTCTCTCTGTCTCCCTCTCTTTCTCCCTCTCTCTCTCTCTCTCTGTATATATATATATATATATATATATATATATATATATATATATATATATATATATATATATATATATATATATATATATATATACCGAAAAGTAAATTATTTCAAGTGACGGAATAAAATTGGAGGATTTCAAAAACGCTACTCTGGATATTTTAAGGCGGCAGCAAAATAACCAGGCATATTACACGAAGAAATATGAAGCAGAAACATTACTATTACAGAAAGAACAGACATCCTTCGAAATAAAATCGAAGCCAACAAATTGAACTTGCAGAAACAAAACAGCTGGTGCAGAATAACATATTAGAGGACATGTTTATTTAGACCCAACGATAAAAAAAGAGAGTATTGATAATGTCATACGAGTAGAACAATTGGTACAGACAAAGGTGCATTCCCTCAGAAAGCAATTTTTAACATCACGAATAATTTACAACTACGTTCCAGGCAACATGGTTAATTTTGCCTCAAATTACAGATGTTACGATATATATATATATATATATATATATATACAGACTGGAAACTTGACTGACTTACAACAGATTTAGTTGCTTTTAAGAAAATTGGCCCAGTGAAACATTCGATATTTGTAAATTATATTTTACATAAAAAGACTAACTCTAAGTGAACTGATACAATTAACATTCGTCAAGATTTGAAGGATATCGAACAGAATTGAGTGTAACTTATCAGAAAACTTCGCAGCAAAAAATTACTTCACCATTACATTTTAATAGTAAGATGAGTCGTTATCTGCCCATCAAAGCGTTTACGAGTTGCGTAAAATTCATTGCTACATAAATTACCCGTATAAAATCAAAAAATGATTTAACTGCAATCGCGTAGGGCATTAAATTACGAACTGCCGAAACAAAAAGTGTAAAATATAGTTTTATTAGAATCGCCAAATCTGACGAAATTCGAATTGTGAGATAGTTTTCTGACGTTAAAATACCAAATAGAAACATAAAAATGCAGTGAACTCCGGACACTATTGATAAATAATAAATCCGTAGAGATAGAAAAAAACGGCAAGCAAACTCTATTGAAGACTAATAAAATCGCAAACTTAAATTCGAAGGTGATTCATAACGAAAGTCACACTACAAGCAAAACAGTAAAACTAAAAGTAGTTGTGATGAATAATGAATAGATGGAGTTGTTCCAACTGTAGGATTTACCGATACATTTTTTTTTCAGAGTGTAATAACAGTTGATGTCGCGGCAGGATTAAAATAAGTATTGAAAGAGAGTTTTTCACACTTCTTGTTGGCTTGGTAGAAATCAAAAAGTAATTGCAAAATTTTAATTAGGAACCGAATATTCAACCGATCATCAACAAAAAGAGAACTGTTCCGTTTTTGCCAGGAAAATCTAAACATGGAACTAGATAGGCCCGACAAAATGGAGGTGATATCAAGTGTTGAATATAGCTAATTGGCTTCAACAACAGTATACATGAACAAAAATTAAAAAAATCGTGTATGCGCAGAATTTTTCTACGCATTTGAACAAGGCATTGAGAGATTTTCATTATCCATTACCTCGTCTGGAAAATAATATTCGCGAAGCTAAATGGAGGAAAGTTCTTTTCGAAGTGCAATGAAGCGACTTATATTTGTAGATCTCGCTAAACAAAAAAGCTTGTCGTTATTGCTGATGAATACACGTTGAGGCTTATAGAAATTTGAAAGATAACTGTTCGGTGGAAAGGTGGTGCCGGCTATATTTTAGCAAGTTATGGACGCATTACTGAACACCCTATAGTGATGATATTTTAATATTTAGTAAAACTACAGAGCAACATACAACGCGCATGCATGAAGTTTTCAAAAGTATTCAAGATTAATGTTTAAAACTATAAAAGAGAAATGCGAATACATTATGGTACATATTAAATATGTAATACACGAATTAGAGACAAACAGAACCAGAGAGAACAGGCCCAATATGAATATGCTACTATATCGTCGTTGAAGAGTTTCCTTTGGTTAGCGAATTACTATAATGTGTGTATCAATCATTAGCATGCACATCCTACAAGCGTTTTTTACACGAACTATTAAGGAAAGAGAAATACTGAATTCATACGACAGAATTACCAAGAGGCATTTTATAAAATTAAGAGTCATGAGACATTCTAGTTAATCCTATTACAATAATACATTCTGAAATCAATTTAAAAAATAAAATACTGGAAGTTATCGACATGCAAATATAACACCATATAAAATCAGCGGCAACATATAAAAAATGTGTAACCGAATGTGGTTTGTTCGCTGCGATTTTATTATCCTGCGTTGCTGAATTTAAATTGTCAATGTGTTCTCTTACAACAAAGCTAAACACTTTATCTGCGCGTTTCTCCACTGCCTTTAAAAAATGCTATTCTTTCTCTCGTTTTTTTTATCATATTCTTTTGACACTTACCCTTGAATATTAGTCGACAAAGAATATATACGTTTGTTATACCAATATGATATTTATTATTGATTGTTACTTTTAATATAAAAATGACAGTTAGAAAAATTGCAAAAATAAAAAAGATATAATTAAACAGACGAATTATGTTATTTTAACAATATTTACATATATATATATATATATATATATATATATATATATATATATATATATATATATATATATATGTAAAATAAAAATGGAATAAAGGATAAGCAAATCAACAACTAGCAAAAATAAACTAAAAAACACATATAGAAAAGTTCTACCGAAATATTTCGATCGTTAAAATACAATCATCATCAATCGGTAGCAGAACTTTTATTAAAAACAGAAAAGTTTTCAAATGTATACAAATAACGCAATTTGGATAAAAAATAGTCACGTGTAATAAACAGTAGAAAGGGCTAAAGAAAGAAAGAAATGTTAAAAAAGAAAAAGAAAATAGTAAAAGAAGATAGAAGAAGAAAAAGAAAAAGAAAGAAAAAAACCTGATAAATTTGAGTATTTTTTCATCCTTTTCCTCCTCCTTCTTTTTTGTGTAATTCCTTGTTGTAATTTATTTTAAAATTATTACTAATCTTTCTTCCCGACTGTATTAACTTACAGCGTTTTCAATCGGCGTTTATAAGCTAACTGTCGATTTTTTCTTTCTTTTTCTTCTTCTTCTATCTTCTTTTTCGTTCAGTGGAAAATCACTCATGTAAGTCAATTTAGTTTTTACAGTTATTATATTAGTTTCTTCTAACATTATTATTATATATATATATATATATATATATAAATATATATATATATATATATATATATATATATATATATATATATATATATATATATACATATATATATACTAGAACAATACATGTCAAAGAAACCAATGTATATCCCTCTATGAATATCTAAAATATAATGGTAATAAAAATATATCTATTGTGGCACAATGGTGAGTTATTCTTTTAAGACCGCTTGTAAATCCCTGTATTTAACAATAATCATGCCAGACTCTGCGTCTGTTATTTTTTTCGAGTAGATAATAAGACATTTACATTTGTATTTTACCTTTCTAGAATGTGACAACGGAGATAATAGCCATCAATCAAACTGTGGACTGACAGATTGACGATTTAAAATATTAATATTGTACGCAAAGACCACTAATTCAAAGGTCAACGAGTGTATATATCAACCGGAAAGAACACATAAATCGAAACTGAGAACAATGTATGCGTTGTATATTGTGCCTTCTCTCTTTCTCCTCAACTTCTCGCTTACTTCTACAAACGAACAACATTGGCTTTTCAAACATAGACTTGGAAGATGCGTGCTTGCCACGCTGGCGGAAATCATCAAATGTTCGAGTTTTTAATTATCTTTCTTTATGAAATATTATAAAGTATATTTTTGTCTCATTATTACGAGTCTACATGTACCAGAACAGCCAGTTCAGCATGCAATCCGACAAAATAGGCAGGAAGCCGACAAAATACACGTCTAGCCAGACACGCGGTTATGAACCATTTATGGTTAAATGAGGGAGGCTATTGTTAACTCTGGGATCTTGGAACTGCGTTAGAGCTTTAATAGTCCGTCTGCTGGCGTTTCTACGGCGCGGATAAACAAATTACACTACCTGGGGGGAAGAGAGAGAAAGAGAGACTGAGAACGACAATATACAACACATACATTGTACTCAGTTTGTTTTTAGGTTTAACTATTCTTGGAATACAATTCTTATACTTAAACTCGTCAACCTTTCAGCCCATAGTCTGATTGACGACAATCCTTACCTTGGTCACATTCTGGTTGTGAAACCAAAATAGGCAATTTCTTGTTGTCTACTCGAAAAAAATCGACACCAATTCTGGCACGGTGATTGTTTAATATAGTGAACGAATCAGCATCCCAGGAAAAAGCACTAATCATATTGCCACATTAGAATGGTTATTCAAATGTAGATCAGAATCCATTACATTAATTTCACTCTAGAAAATGTTCAAATTAACAGCTGAAGCTTAAGTTGTCTTAAGAAATTGATATTCAGCGTGTCTTGCTTAATTAGTTGCTAATGTGTCTTGATACAATTCTAAGCGCAACTGATACACATGATTGTTTATATAACGTATACAAACACATTTCAAAATACTCCACATAAACTAACATTTAAGATGTATTTAGTAATTGATGTCTATTTTCTGCTGTTATAATTTCACAAAAGCTAGTTTTATCTGATTGGGTTCTCATTGTACTGATCCCCATTTTAACCCTTTGAATGACACTTAATTAAACTAATCATAGCCAACGCTAGGCATAACAGCTATCTTCCAACATTCAAAATTCATAATTAGCTGTGTATGATTTTAGCAGTGAACGCTTTACATGCAAATATATGAACATGTTAACGCTATTAACTTCATAACGATATATTTATATAACTATATATTTATATATATATATATATATATATATATATATATATATATATATATATATACGCAATATATATACATATATGCGTATATATATGGATATATATACATACATATATATATATATATACGTATAATTATTAATGACAATATATGTATTAGCATATACTATCAGTTCCTTTTACTTTGTAGTCTCCTTTAAAGACTGTACAAAATATATCTCACATAAATATTATGTTTTTTGGAAATGTGAAAAATAAAAATAATAAAATAAAACCATGGTTATTGGAATATAATATGAACTCACTTATATACGTATATATATATACATATATGTATTTATATATATATATATGTGTATGTATATATATGTATATATATATAAATATATATGTGGCTATATATGTATATATATACATATATATATATATATATATATGTATATATATACACACATATACATATATGTGTATATATATTTATATACATATATATATATGTGTATATATATATATATAATAAAATAGGAATTTGAGAAGAGATTTTTATGAAGCTGAATATTATTTACGAATTATTATATACACATTTATAGAACAAAATAACCGACCAGTTTTGTTATCTAACTAGAAAATATGCATTAATACAAACAATGGCATTAAGACGATTAGACGAGGGTAAATGTCATGCTTTGAAAAACCTCCCTTTCTTCCCTTCACCCTCTTCCCTTCTCTCTCTTCATATATATATATATATATATATATATATATATATATATATATATATATATATATATATATATACGAAGGAAGAGCAATCACATATATATATATATATATATATATATATATATATATATATATATGGGAAGAGAAGGATGAAGGTAATCCGACGTGATGGGAAAATGAAAAAGGAAAACCAACAAATGGATGTGTTTTATGTGTACATCAACGTTTCGTCTTTATTCATAAGACTTCATCAGGATGATAAAATAGAGAAAACATGTCATGCAAGTACAGATACATGTAGGGTAGACATATTGGGAGGAAAAATAGAATGAAATAAAGGCCACTGCTGGGTGGACGTCCGTATTTGTTGGAGAAATAGAAATACATGTTGAAGAAAATGAGTGAGGAAAAAATGGAAGGATGGGGAGAGCAAGGACTACTGTGGCTGGTGGTAAGAGAAAGAGGTGGGGGATGAGCAGGAGTAAAGTGGATAGCAGAGAGGGAGTGGAGGAAGAGGGGGGAGGGAGGTGTTTGACCAGATGGCTGCGGTCAAGATTGAAGGGGAAAAGTAAGTTGGAATGTTTGTGTATGGGGGGTGTATGCAGGGAAAGGAGGATGGGTAGAGAGGGAAGGGGGGGCTGTTATTTTGGTGGATGGGCGAAAGTTATGGTCTTAGAGAGCGTTTTGAGAAAATGAGGGAATTTAAGAAGGGGTATGGGAGAAAATAGTTGAGAGGGGGAGAGGGAGGATTTGTTGTGATAGGGTGTGACATATTTGAAATATTTGGAAAATGATAGCAATGAGTGAGGGATTGGAGGGGTGGAGGAGGGCGGTGATTGAAAGGGTGGGTATGGAATATTTGAAATATTTGTAACATGAGAAAGTATTAAAAGTGTGAGGGAAAAACAAAAAAAGGAAGGAGAAAATGAATATTCAAGGAGAAAAAGGGAAGGGAAAAGTAAATGGAAGAGTGTTATAAAGGTTGGAGATGAAAATAAAAGTTTACCATGATCAGGCAAGAGTCTTTGTTCTGTGAGGATGATCTTGCTTATTAAGGGTGATAGGGTAAAGAAACCATTTCGTTGCTTGATATATACATATATTTTCATTTTACCATATATATATATACATATATATCCATATATATATATATATATATATATATATATATATATATATATATATATATATATATATATCACAATCACGTTGACACACCGGTTCCCGTTGGATCACCGAAATTAAGCGATGTTGAGCCTGGCTAGTACTAAATGGGTGACCATTTGGGAATACCAGGTGCTGTATGTGCTCTCTGCTTATCTCGGCATTGTTTCTAATCGTCTTGAACTGCTTGCCATTGGAATCAAGCAGTGTCGACTCAGGAGAGGTGCTGTTGGGGATTGTCCACCTCTTGCAATGACGATTACTTGCGTGCGCGGCACTCATACGTCGACATCCACGGGAGAGTCCGATTTGCATTAGTTCGTCGTTAGATGCTACTGTAATCTTTTTCTTTAACAATTGAAAATAGTCGACGATTAGTATACAGAATGAAAAGACGGTGTAGGAACAGACACGTTATCAGAGATACCTCTCCATATAAATATAACATTTTCCGAATAATGATGATCAATAATAATATTTAAAAAACATTCTTAAAATGGGGTGACGGGGTATTTTTTGAAAAACTATTCTGTGCCTTCGCTTTATCAAAAAATGTGTTTTTAATTCTAAGTAGAATGCGTAAGTGGGTTATTAAATTGATTTGTTTTTTTTTTGTAAAAAGAAACATAACTTAACGATGATAGTAATAATTTTATTATTACTAATAATGATTGGAAATTTATAGATTAAAACCCTGTTAAATACCCCCCCCCCCCAATGAGATTCTACTTTTGTAAGTACAATATCTTCTTTCTTAGTGCTGCGTGCCTTTGGTACTTCCTCCATACTCTTTGATTCCCTGACTGTAACTACATGCAGAAAGTTTAAACAGATGTATTCAAGAATCTCACTGCATACTTCCCACAAATTATACTCCAATTCTATGTAGCTCTAACATCTACAGAAACAACTTGCCTTGTTTTGGGTGAGCTATGTTTAAATTAATATTGTTTTTAATGTAGTATTATTATTAAGTGTTTTCTCATAAGTGTTTTGTAGTTACACTTATTGTGTTCCTGGTTTATAAGAAAACATAGGGAATAATAGTCCAATTGTATGTTTTTATCATTTTTTAATTCAAAACAAATTTTAATAGTAAAGCCATTAATTGTTCTATGTGTTAGTAGATCGAAGAACCTGAGCAGCAAAACGATACTATTGCCCGACAAACTGGTGAGAAGGGAACCCGGTCAAGGATTTATCTGATTGCTGACGTCTGATGATGTCAACAAAACTTATTTAACATGAATACTGTTGATACTAGGCAAAACAAAGGACCTGTCAGCGGGAAAGAGTCGTATAAAAGAGATCAATGTCGGTGTGTCAACCGCTCAGATTCTCGACAAGCAGTACAAGCTTTCCCGGTCCAGTTAGATACATAACTATTTTAATAGAATTAAAGATACATCTTTTTAAAAACTACTACTAAAAATGTGTCGTATGTCTATAATATGCACATGTATAGGTATATCTTTAATATGTTTATGACAGATATATCGTTTACTGTTTATATGGGTAGTATTTTATGTTAATAATGAAGTGTATTTAAAACATTTGTCTTAACATGTCGACTTTTGGCGAATAAAGCAGGATCATTAATCTTATCACGATGCAAGGGCGTATTTATTTAAAGCAACCAAATATCTGTTTTAACAAAATGCTGACAAACCTCAATGATTAACTGGTATTAAAATTGCTTCGCCTCATATTGTTATGGTAACAAAAAGCTTACACGAACATTTATTCACGGATATTTCTAAGAAAATAACTCATGAGAATAAGATAACATACGTATGCTGATGGACAAAAAATGTGTTCAATTTATTTGGCTCGAAATATTTTTGTTGATGAAATAATTCATTTTAGAGGATTCTCGATTTATTTAAAAATTTCATAAATTTCGGAATTAAAAAAAGGTGAAATAAAAAAACAACAAACAAGATTGATAAACTTGTTTAGATGGACGGTGGTGTCGTATCCTGTGGCGAGAAACTAAAACGAGGCTGAGTTTTTCTTTTGCAAAAAGCAAACAACACATAAACAAAAAGACGAGTTCGCAGTGTGGAATCAATTTATTCGCAAGTGTCTCTGACTTTTTGAGGTTTCCAAAATTTGGCCGAAAATACAAACATTTTGAATCGGAAGGTAGAATTGATTTGAAAGGGAAGCGGAATACAGGTGTGGGTGGGGAATGATTTAAAGTTTAAGGAGAGAAATGAAGAACGAGAGTCAAATAAATAGGAAGGGATATTCTTTAGATACGCCCATTCAATCGGCGCGATTAGCAAAGAAAAATTAATAGGAACAATGGCCGAGTGATAAACCAGCCATTTGCCGACCAAACACTTTTATAGTGATGCCTGAACTGATGTGAACTGAAATCTGATAGCTAAGCCCGACAGAGTGACGAAATTTTAATATTAATCGTAATCACGTGACATACGCACGTAGACTTAAATATAAAAAATAGTTAAACTGAAAGATAAGATGAAACGGGACAAAAGAAGATATAATGCGTTCATGCAATCTGCGCGTTTAACAATGTCAATACTATTTGAAAGGTTCTTTATATAGATAAGTGATCATATTTACAATAGAGAAGACGAAGATGGACAGGAACTATTGTTTAATGGTAAAAAACACACACGGAAAATTGCAATCTTTTATATTATGGCTAAGAAAGTGTATTGTGATTATTGAATGTTATCCGTCGATCTTCTCTCCACCCATATACATACTTCGGCAGGTTTGACACATACTTGAGAATAACACTTCAGCCCTAGGAAAGAATATTTTGTTTTGCTATCACATGTGTTGTTTAGCAGGTATTACTGAAATACTAGCTACCGTCATTATGAGCGTTGTAGTTTTTAGACATGTGTTACCGAACCCCTAAATATAGAGCCAATAATACTCCAAAATTGTCAGTTATCTGCCGCTGGCCAGTCTTGACGTCTCTTAATGTTGCCGTGTATTCCGGGTGATAATAAGTACCCACAGTTACTAGCTAATATACTATCTCGCATGTGCAGATCTGTATGATAGTGGATATATAAAAAGAATTAGAATAGTATGTCAATTTTGTTAAGAATGTTTATGCAAATGGTAATTAGGAGTTCATATGAACATGATTCTTTTTGACCACTTATTTGTAACGGACTGAAACCATAATAGTATTGCATAACATTCAATAGAGTATCAAAATCAGTTACCGTATTGTTCAGACTGTCTAATATGAGGTAAACGCAGTATTTAATCAGAGATTTCTGCTTAAAGATTACTTCAGAAAAAGTAAATGTAATTTTTTGCACCATTTTAACGCTTTAAAATAAGTGCTTTATTGAAAGGATTTCACCAGGACATTATTCGACCTATACATTGTGCTATTGTTTACTTTTTCAGTAGATATTTGTTTCAAGATAAGAAAACTAGAGTATCAATTCAGTCCGCCATGGGAGGTATAGCCGAGATGTCAAAAACATCAGTCCACAATGCTACTCGAAGCTGGTGGACGTCTCAAGATAATTGTCTTAAACGTTGACTTTGGGTTTCACAGTGAGACCGAAAACGAGAGAATCGAAGTATCTCCCATCTAGTTAGAAGAGTAATTAAGTAAAGAAACATACGTAGGTCATCTCGAAAACGCTAGAAAATGTTATTTTGTATTTTTAGTATTTTTATATATATATATATATATATATATATATATATATATATATATATATATATATATATATTATAATGTTATAGACATATACTCATGGAAATTAAGCTACACAGATGCGTCCGCGTTCGCGCCCTCCGGTAAGGGAACCGTCATGATTTGTGTTACTGGGTGTCATTATATACTCACGTAGTGTTTAGTCTAGCTAAGTAGTCAAGCAAAATCAGTGCTATTCTCTTCCACGAGTTCATTTTTTCATTAGCAAATTGCAAGGCTTTTTTGCAAACAAAGGTTCGGCTGACCTTTTCTTGGCATCTTCTTTCGTTTTGTTTTGTATAAGACTGGGGGGCACTCTTATACAAAACAAAACGAAAGTTAGTGAATGTGTCGAATTAATAAGTTACTTAATTTAAACATGTGCGTGCTTAGAATCGTTTTATTTTTATTTTTTGTTATTTGTTGCTATCTTAGATGTTGGTTTATATTAGTTCACGCCTAAATCCTATAACACACACAAAAGTAATTTTAATGATAAGCCCAGCACGTGTTGGGCATTACTTGTTTTGTTAAACACTAGAGTTTAAACTCAGTTCGCCATGGGAGTTCGAGGCGAGAAGATGTCAAAAGCATCAGTCCACAATGCCACTCGAAGCTGGTGGGCGTCTCAAGATAATTGTCTGAAACGTTGACTTTGCGTCTCAAAGTGATACGAGAACGAGTGAATCGATGTCTCCTCCATCTACTTAGAATACTAATAAAGTAAAGAAACCGAGAAACAAGCAACTGAAAGATGGTCTCTCTCCTAGACACTATCAGGGTGGACCAATGAACGACCTTTGTATAACCCTCTCAACATGTCTCCTGAGTTCCTTCCTTTGTCGTATCAAAAGGGTTTTGATTCCTAGAGAATCGATACCCCACGCCAGATAATCAAGCAAGCTACAAGAGAAACGCAAAAAGGTAATGACTTAAGAAAATCTGGACGACCCGAAGATCACGGCCAGACGAAGAACTGCAGACCCTAGACGAATAAGAATAATGTCAGGTCAAATGTGAACTGTTGTGTTGAAAACCTGTTTTGAAGAAATCCACGCACACGAACGGTTTAAAAGTAAAAGCATGCAGTTTATATAATCGTATTATTGATGGCATGCATTTTAAAAGATACGCACCCGCATAAATGTCCGCCCACACACATTTCCCGTTAAAAGAGACTCCACAACCATATCGGCCCAAGCGGTAAGAACAAGTGCGTAAAAGTATTACAAAAAAGGACTGCAAGTTTAAAGGCTTAAAAATACCTTAAAATGTATAAACGTTTCGAACAAGCTTTTGATTTCGAGAAACGTTTAAAGACTTTTCGTGGAGATCATTTTGAAAGATATCGTAACTAATATAGCAACTATAAATATGTCACTAGGAAGAACAAAAATATAACTACTTGAAATAGCAATAACCCAAACGTTAATAGCAATAACCCAAACGTTAATAGCAATAACCCAAACGTTAATAGCAATAACCCAAACGTTAATAGCAATCACCCAAACAAGATTAAGAAAGAATAAGAAAGTGTATAATAATGAGAAAAGCTTTAACTCGTACAGTTTGCTCATTACAAATAAATGAATAGCCAAAAGCAGTGTTTATCAAGCCACAATATATACCTGGAAATATTAAATAACAAACACAATACTACGTAAGGATGGATAGTTTACCTTGATTAGTAAGTGAGAAATTGGACAAGCAAATAAGCGCAGCAGTTGAGCATTGCTATTTTGCTTCGAATGTATTCTCTACAACACCTTTATCGGTGTCCTCTCACGAAGACGTTTACCCCCACACTATACAAATAATGTAATTGATCATATCAAATGTAGTTGCAGTGCCGACTACGTAAGAGGAGCACCATAGAGATTGGGTAGTAGAGTCCAACTACACATTCCGAGTAAAATTAGGAATAGAACCTTCCGGCCAACGGACGTTAAAATTAACACATACGGGTCTTCCATTACAGACCATGTGCTTAATAACCCGCCGTGCGCTAGGAATTTTAGCATAGACTCCTTTAACATTCTCAGTCATCTTCACTCACGATATCATCAAACAATCTTGGAGACGATCCACATTCGTCTAACACGTTCCTCCCTTTGTACACAAAGGGAGTGTCTTATAGGACTAGATGTGATTAGTCTCCAAGATGCATTTCCCATTGTACATATACCATAACACTATTTTACAAATGTGTTCCTTCTCTCTATTCCGTGTTCACACCCGTTTTTTTAAATCGCTTTTTAAAAAAAAATCTTTCGATACAGCTATTGTTACGAGAAATCGAAACCAGTCGGTTTGCTTTTTTCTCTTGATTAACCCTTAATCATGAACGATAACACTCGTTTTCCCTTCGTGATTCGTTAATCAAATGTTGTACCTCCCAAAAAAATCATGATATATATATATATACATATATATATATATATATATATATATATATATATATATATATATACAGTTGTTTGACACAAATGAGATAATTGTTCGATAGCCTCTAATTTAATAATGGCAAGTAATTACAATAAATAGGTGTGTACACTATTCGTTTATTGAAGAACACGGGGGCATTAGCAAAGAATAGCACCGGTATATTGATAGAGGTTTACTTCCATTTCATGATTACTGACAGTTTCCTGAATAAGAAGGTCAGCTTAAGCTGACTGTACCATTCGTCCAGTATATTGCACGTCATAAGATATGTGCTGGAAAATTACAACGAATATATGGAAGCAGCGGCTAGCATGAAAACTACAGAGGGCTTCTTGCCATTATCCGCAACACATAATTCTTACATATGGTGCTAAAATGGGGGAGTACAATCCAAGCAAGACACAGCGGATCCTGGCGAAATAGATACGTGACTGAATGGAAATCGTCGCTTCCCTTTTATATCAATATAATTCGTGCAAGAGACGAAGAGAAAACTACTCACTGGCAATGACAAAAAAAATCGCTTTACGAATGCGAAGAGCCGCTTGCTCAACAATGTCACATAACCGAGATAGTTATGACCTAGTTGAACTCAAAACGAATTGCACAACGTAAAGAGAAACAGGTGGACAAACTTCCATCTGCGCGAAATCCCGGGCGTCAGTAAATTGTGTTTCCACAATTACTTGGTTATGTTTCAAGAGAAGAATACGTCTGGGCACGGTATACTTTTTACAAAAGACACACATAATATATATATATATATATATATATATATATATATATATATATATATATATATATATATATATATATATACATATATATATATATATATATATATATATATATAGTTTAAACTAATCACATTCTAAGTATACAAATGAACATAAGATATACTCAAATGCAAGGATATAAGTTAAATGAGATAAATAAAGATCATCATATACTGTGAAATGCTGCATAGATTCAATAATCTAAATGGTTGCACTTTGTATATCACCGACAGCTATTATCATATAATGTTGACATCAATCAAAGTACAACATATTTACTTATATATATTTTCGAACATCACCCTAGAATTTGCCGAGATGTATACTGATATATCCAAAGATGAAATCCACATCATTAAACGATGTAGGAGATCAGTTTTAATCAATAATGAGGGCCAATGGATTAAACAAAATATGACAAACTCCTTTCATTTGGCCATGGGTGCCCTTGAATCTGCGGATGCATCATATCGTGTGGAAGTATTTATTTTATATACACTCACAAATATATTTGATAATACAGATATCGGGTTTTATAGAGATGATTGATTAGCGATAATAAGACATTCCAACAAAGTCAAGGGAGAAGAATTCAAGAAAATTATACATATGGAAATGAAAAAACTAGGCCTAAAATTAGAACTACTGGCTAACATAAAAACAACTCACTTTCTAGATGTCACGTTAAACTTAAATAAAATATACTTACGAACTATACCTAAAAATTAAAGTCAATCCAATATACGTAAACCCAAAGTCTAATCACCCCCATCAATCATAAAGCATATTCCAAATTCTATCGAACGTAGGCTTATCAATAATTTTAACGACGAAAGTGTTTTTCAAAAAAGTAAACAACATTTACAATACAGATCTAAAATAGTGGTTACCATGATACCGAGACATTAATAATTACACTAATGATTACAACAAAATGATTACAACAAAATGAAAAATAAAATTAAAATAAATAGAATCCACTATACACCGCCGTATAACCAGATGCTGAAAACTAAACTGGGCAAACAATTCCTATATCTTATTGACCAACACTTCTCCTAACCAATCCCATGCATAAAATATTAAATAGAAATAACCTAAAACTATTCTACAGTTGCTGCGAAAACCTATAAATTATAATTAAGGCCCGCAATAACAAAATGGTGAAAGAGAACACCAGAGAGGAAGAAAAATAACACATTACATAAAAAAGTGAAAAATATAGAAAAAATAACGCTTAGAAGAACAAGAATATAAACAATACAAATGGAAATAAACAAAACACTAATAGTAACCACCTGAATAGAAATACAAATTAAACAACGAAGAGAAAAGATGTAACTGCATAAATCGTACACTTTGTCCACTACAAAATAAATGTCTAGCCAAAAGTATTAGCACGCCACACTATTTGCAAAGGAAAGCCCGAATAACAAAAAACTTGAAATTCTAAACTTTAAAGACACACGGAATTTAGTAAACTGTAGAAGTAAGATAGCAAACAGCTGCCTACACAGAAATAAATTTACGTTAGGTGTACAATACCTAAATCAATAAATAAAAAAAACTAAACTAAACGAAAATCTGCCAATTTAAAAATTAAAACCGAAAATAGAAGTACAAGGAACTACGTGTTAAAATAAATTCACCCACTATATTGATACAACAACGAAACAAGATATAGGCAATCTATAGCAAACAGAACAATAGGGCAGGATATGCGAAGTAACACTGAAAACACCTTTGTTCGTGGGAAGCCCAAAGATTGGCGTAGAGAACTACAAGAATCTGATTAGTTAACTAGCTAGCCATATATATATATATATATATATATATATATATATATATATATATATATATATATATATATATATATATATACAACGATATTGTTATCTATACCCTTTTAGATAAAGAAGTCAAGACATGTCGTCATTTTTGTATTTAATATAAAATAAAAATATCATATATGTTTCCTATATTGTAAAATGTTGAATACGAATACAATTTTAAAGCATATAAGATGACAAAATGTCAGAAATATTTTCCGTATTAAAAGGACATTGCATATCGTTTTCATTAACTTTCTGTCCGCATAAACACAAATACATTCAGGGTTTTATTCGGATAACCTTCTTATAAGATTATGCTCACTAGTTTTGTCAAGCTGACATAATTCCATTCGATTTTACGTCGCTAACATCCCATGCATTACCTTTTGACAATTTTCCTAGATTGCCTTTTCCGGAGAATTCCGATGTTTCAGCTTAGTAATATTATTGTCCTTTGCTAAATTGGTCAATCCCTACTTTAAATTGACGTAATTTGTTTTATTGCTGCATTTCAAAAACAGGTAAGCACTAATGTAGGTTCACCTACTGGTGAGTATCATTTTATATTCCCTTTTTATGTACTGATATTTACGGATGTCCATTTCTTTTCTCCTCCTGTTCATGTATTTAACTTCCAATCTCGACTATGTAGGTGGGCGTTAACATTTGAAGTTCTATCAAATTATGCATACGCACATCCAATAACGGAAAATTATCAAGTAAAGCAAAAAAATAGGTGTTCTACTCAAAATAAAGAACAATATAGATTGAATCGCCATCTCTAACGAAGCCATACAAATGCTTAGCATTATTCGTCGGCATTTCTAAGTCTTCCACATTACATTTATTTCAAATTAGTCCCGACGATTTATTTTTGGAAAACGAATGAAACAATCAAATAAAGAAATAAAGAAGTAGAATGTTTCCGTCAAATTTTTAGCGATTTATTTTCTGTGCATCTTCTCTTTTAAATTTTCTTTTTAGATTTCTTTTTAGCGGGAATAATTTGGGGATGAATTCATTTTCGCCTGTAAGCTTTCAATACCACTTCCTTTTTAGGAACCATGAAAAACACAATGCTGTTCCGGCCCAAAATTGACCACAAGCACTGTAGGATAAAAACGTTTTCCATTCTACAAAAGACGTTTAAGAAACAAACGCACTATCTTGCATGGATATTTTTCTAATGAATAGCTTCTATTGGTCTTCTTTTTTTAACCATAATTAATCACATTCTTTATGTTAACATTCAAAATATCATCATGTGGTTCTAATCATTGAAATAGATTACTAATGTAAACAAAATAATACTCACCGATCAATTTCTCTTCATCATGATGGATACATTATACATACATATACGTATAAGCATACACACATATATATATATATGTATATTTCGGCAGCAAGTCGTTTATTAGACATGTGTCGTTTAAGACCACAGAGTTCTCCCTCTTTATGATATTTCTGGTCAGTTTCTCGACTCTGCGAGCGATTCGTCGGGTTTCTGGTATCAATTGAAGGATCATGGCGCCTAATGTTGTGTCTTGGGCCATTTCTCGAGCGCTTTCGATCTCGCGACCGTCTTCAGGAATTTCTGTGTTGTGGTTGTTTATAAAGAGCCGTATTTATGGTTTCATTTTTTGTATATCTAATTATTTGCATATATATATATATATATATCTTGATTCTTTTATTTACTTAATTATTTATTTATTTATTAATTTGTTTTATTTTTTTCATCTATTATTATTATTATCATTATTATTATCATTGTGTTGTATTAACTGTTGAAGACTGTTAAGGCGTTAGTACCGCTGGTGAAGACTATTTTATTAATTATATATATATATATATATATATTATATATATATATATATATATATATATATATATATATATATATATCGATATAGAGAGAGTATAAACATATTTTTATGACAAGTGAGCTACACAAAAATGTAATTGTTTAATTCCCTCAGAAAATCTTCAGGCTTAATTCATGTATGCATATGCTTAATTTGGGGATGAAATACACACGATTTTGTGGAGCTGACATGCAATATAAATATAGTGACACGAGTTCTAAGCTCTTCGAGTGTATTTGCCTCCGTTGAATTAAATAAAAAAGGAATATATATATACATATATATATATGTATATATATATATATATACATATAAAAATACATATATATATATATTTATATATACGTAATATACAATTGTATATGTAACAAAAAACATATATACATATATATATATATATATATATATATATATATATATAGAGAGAGAGAGAGAGAGAGAGAGAGAGAGTGAGAGAGATATGTACAAAGTATTTCATGTATCAACATAACATGTTATAAGGAGTTATCATATTTTGTATATTTATTTTCACTATTTGATTGGGCAGTGTTCAATACTTACTACCTAGCCTTCGCCGTGGGTTGCTTAATCTATGTAGGTTAATATACATTCTTGTATGTGTGAGGTAGCTCATTGGAAAAGTACTTGCCTAACATGCAACTGACGCTGGTTTCAAATCCTTAGTTCGGATGAGCCCAAAGGAGGGCGAACCTCTCGTGTGTTTCTTTCATAGGTTGTGGGATTCGGTGTTGTCTGATTCATGAAATAACTAATATTATCTTACATTCACTAACCACACACACACACATATAAATATATATATATATATATATATATATAGAGAGAGAGAGAGAGAGAGAAAGAGAGAGAGAGAGAGAGACAGATAGATAGATAGATAGATAGACAAACACGTACAGAGAGAAACCAAAGTAGATAAAGAGAGAGAATTAGGGTGTGCCGTGTTTTTTTCCAGAGGGCATTATAATTACTTAGTAGTACATGTTAAGATATTACCCCGTATTATTAATGTACTTCTTGATGACGTTTCATTAATATACATTTTCAAGTAGTAAATGACAAAAAAATAATAGGTTTACTTTTCTGTTTCTCGTTGATGATATTGTTGTAAAGCCGAATAATAAAACAAATTAAAAATAAAAATAGAAAAATATCTAAACAGACGAACTATAGAAAAGACTTTTTCGGGGTCCGAAATAATATGTTAATGTGCTAGATAGAAAATGGTGAACGTGGAAAATGCACACACTTTACGTTTATCAAGAAAGAAAAAACGAAGACTCAATGAAAAATTAGTTAAATCGATGGAACAAAGAAATTGTTTTCAACTTGAATTTAAGCAGTGTTTATTTAAGAAACGGAATTACGCGACCACAAAAAGAAATGGTTGTATAGACATGTCATCGTACCAACATCTAAAATAATTAAATTCTGTAAAATCAAATGGATTATATAGACATGTATGCGTAGAAATAACTGTAATTTTCATATATGCTCATCATATAAAACCTGTATTTGAGTTGGGTGTGAATGTTTATAAAGTAAATTAATTTGATAATTGAGACTTGTTATCCTTCGCTGTTTGTTTTAAACAAACTAATCAAGTATGCCACATTAGTCGTGACCTATTTCTAAAATTGGACACGCGTACGTTATAATGTTAGAACATTCCATAAATTATTTCGATAATGTGTATTTATTCAGCGGAAGTTTGTATCTTACTGAATGAATGACTCCGATATTATGAGTGGCAGCCGTATTACATGTCACTAAGCGTGTGAAAACTAATTCAACTTTGTGTTAATCTGAAAACAATCCTAAGATATCCACCCAGACAAGACACTTACATCAATTAATAAGAGTGGGAAATAAAAGTTGGTTCGCTGAAATGAACGACGTTAGGGTGAGAATTAATGACGAAATAGTTTTTTTATGCAACGGTTTTGTTATTTAGCTAGTCTGGCCAATTAAAAAGGGAAATTCTAACTTTACCATATACATCTGATAGAACTTAAGGAACAAGATATTAGGTTTTTCACACTCATGGTTGTAACCAGTGCATCGCCACCATTTCAACGGTATTAAATTGTTGATAAGTGTGTGTACGCCGCATTATAGACAGTCCAAACAGAATTTACTCTTGCTTCATATCATTCTTATTGAAAACCCCGATATAAAGACCAGTCCCTGTCCCCCGTGTGTGAAAGTAAACGACGCACACGATAATCGTTCGGCTTTCTCATTCTTGAACTGTTATCAGCCATGATGGTGTTCTGTCCGCGTGAGATCTCAACCAATGAATAAAAGTCAAGTAATAAAACGAATCACTTGTAGGCCACCCTGATCGTTTAATTGAATCGTCTAGTAATGTTCACGTGTGATAAGAGCGACATCCATTAACAGTCAGTGCTGATATAAAGTGGAAAACTCTATTAATGGGAATTTAAAAGGAGAGCATCCTCATTCCGTAAGGAAGCGGAACTATGTAATACTTTGTGCACATGTCTGTTGCATCCGGAGAAAGCGACGGGGGAGGAGGGTGTTTTCAATTGTTGTCTCCTTAATTGCTTTGATTGCATTTGCTTACGAATAGCGTATCTAAATGTTGACGGAGGGGGCATAATCAGTATATAGGTACTGACATCATCGGTAATCGAATGTGTTATGTTTTAACTGAGGAACCCGTGTAAAGTGATGAATATTTGGCCGTGTAAGCCTATGGCGTTTACTATTAATCAGTACCAGAATGAAAAATCAACATTGGAAAATCGGAATAAGAACAATGATGATGCACATTTTATAGATGCGACTATTATATCTGCGCGGTTAACGATAACATGCTTTTGAAAACAGAAACAGAGATTGGAGCAGTCGAAAACCTTCCACGGAAATAAATAGTAAGACTAGCAACAGTATTACGCCATCTCAACACTTATCTGACTCTTTTTCAAGTGGTGGCTTGCATACAGCGGTAAACCACTCAAACAATTATTCGAGTCACCTTATTACCAGCATTGATATCACTCTTCAAGTTTAGAACTTATGCCTGTCAGAGCAACGTAAATTCTATTTGAAATGTAATCGTGACAGAGTCGCCCACAGAGCGAGTTTTTAAGAGAGTCGTGGGCTCATGTAAAAATGATATTTCAAATTCAAGCGTATCATACTGAGGAACTGTCAAACATAAACGTTTATGTTTGACAGTTCCTCAGTATGATACGCTTGAATTTGAAATATCATTTTTACATGAGCCCACGACTCTCTTAAAAAATCGCTCTGTTCGATATCTCTGATAACTCTGTACACATGGAATATGCACGTTTAGCGACGAAATTGCAAACACACCTACTGACCGATGTGCAGAATCTCTTAAGGTGGGGGTTCGACATTTAAAACAGACTATTCCAGGTCGTTTATATGTATACGTCATACAATAGCAAACTGTTCCACTTTTTTTTCGAAAGAGAAAGGCTGCAGAGCTAAAATTATACTTTCATTCCTTAAAACATATTTGTTTATTTACGAACTCCCTAGTAAAACGATATTTAAAAAAAAAAAATTAAAGCATCATAGACTCTACGTACGCACAGTGATTCAAGGATGCTCTTTCGTACTCATGAAATAATACGAACGTTTTACGTGTTATTATAAAAGGAACACAGTGTCATATTAACAGGAGGCTCTCATCCCAGGTTTTCCACATCTTTTCGGAGATGGTCTTCATTGCCTTTCGTTCTTATCCACGATGGAGTGCCAACAATACTGACCAGTGTATAGTGTGGCGAACTTTACTTCGAACGCCTCCTTAGATAATTTGACTTTTACCGGTTGTGTTACGCGTTCAACGTGCTACCTTTCGTATTTTCCTTAGTATTGTCATCTCGACTTACGGAATTTTTCGCTTCTTCATAAGTGCGTTGCTGCGAAACAGTTACGAAAGTGCAGTATGCAATACGTAAAACGTAAATATATAAGGTCTTAACACTAAATGAGTGAAACTATAGCCATGTCATATTCGGTCTGGTGCTTCCGAAAATTGATTTTCTCTCTCGTGTGAAATGTGAATAAAAGGGGAATATCTTACCGAGATAGTATTATTATGTTTTATAACCATCAATGTAGCATAGTTATATTAAGTATGGTGGAAATGTATAGCTTTGTCTTATTTTTTGTTCCCATTAGGTGTATTTTATGCGATTGTTACCACTTTTGTTAAGCAAGTGGAGATGTGACCGTTGATTAAAAGAAGGTTTTACATTAACATACACAGTTTGTTTTCATTTTAGATTCGGTTAACAACAGCTGGTAACAATTGCAAAATTACTCACCCCGTAATTGGAAAAAGATTCTCATAATAAGCAAAAGTAGTTAACACATGTAAACCATCCTTCTAAAGAACGTCGTACAATACCGGAGGATTTAATAAACAAATCAGTGATTATAAGCGAGCTGTAAATACCATTTGTTTCCTGTATCAAATCCCTGCAAGAACCCGGATTTTATTTATTTACATTTGCGGTTTGATTTTCCTGTGCTACATTATAAATTGTAGACCTTACTGTTGAGCTTTTCGCCTTTTGTCTGACTTAGAAAATTGCGAACATGTAAACATCAATTTACATTCTTGTAGCATTGATTTCCTTTATAATGCATACATTTTTATGAAAATGAATACTCACTAAAAATCAATACGTGCGCACTGAACAACCATGATGAGATTAACATTATAGTCTTGAATAATTACTGAAGTGTGACGAGAAAAAGACGATTAAATAAAAGAAACGGAACTTAAGATGGAAACAAACGAACATTGATACATTTATGAATAGATTGCAACCGGACCGAAAACGCTTTATGATTTCGTGATGATTTGAAAGAATTTTACCAATATATTGTCGATTTAATTTCAACAGGAGAATTAATCGAATCAATTCTCACTAGGGAATAAAATAGACGATTTGAAATGTGATGAGAACATTAATTCATCCTGGTTAAAAGGGGGATAAGAGAAACAGGAGAAAACGAGCAAAATAACGTACAGGAAATACAATTTTACGAAAGCAACACCGACAAAAGTTGAACACTGAAAAAAAACAGAGATAACGTAAGAAAAGCGTTTAGTCCGTTTTTATGCGACATATTCATCCATTTTAGTTATTTTATCTAGATAGACTGTATTATTTTAGAAAATATTTATATGATTATCATTATAGAAAGTCTGAAGTTACATGCAATTATCTTACCGAATGACTGGATGACTAAAAAAACAACATAGTAAATAGAAATGGTAGTGTTACCGTGGTGTACGTCACTGATGAAGTAAGGATTTGCGTTTGAAATTCGCCTGTTATTGAGTATTCCATCGGTAAGTCTAACAGTTCAATTGTAAACATTTGTCTTGTTTTTATTATTATGAATGGATCGAAAACACTTGCACCGACTGAGAGAAGATCGACCATAACATAAGATATGACTTGACGACTACCCAGTTCTAATAGAAATGTAGACGTTCTACATGCAATAAATACAAAACCTCTACCAACCATCACAAAATGACCCAATGTTATTTCTTTAGCATCTGATGAAGCAAGACGTCTTGTACAAACCTTTGCATCAAATCCCACTCTTTGTGATGAGGGCAACATACTGCCGGAAGTCATTTCTATGACGGTAAACACTTTGAGCGACATTTATATATCTGGCCACAATGTTGCCAATCTTATCAATCACCTAGATGCTAGCACGGCTACTGGCTTGACAACAATCCATTTATAATTTTACAAAACTGTCTAATCATTGCTTAAGAGAGAAATGCTTCTGTTCACCTTTGAATATTGCTTCAGTGATCAGAGTATTTGGAAATAGTGGTTACAGGTCTTCTGCATCACAGTACAGACCAATCACCATAATGCGCGTCATGAGATAGTTGATCGAATTTGTTATACATGAGGATGTCAACAATAT
>OY744515.1:7573803-7668803 GCA_963556195.1 Sepiola atlantica
TCGTTTTCTTATTAACCACAATCTTGATAAGCTGCTAAATAGAGTGTTTTGTATTAAATTAATCGTTATTTATACATTAATTAACACAAATTATTAATTGCAATCATATTTACCTACGGACTAAGTTCATCCAACAATAATATTATTCTCATATTAATTTGAGATTAGACACCAAGTTTACGATAAAGTATTAAGTAGTTTATCATAAACAAATAAATAAAAATAATACATAACGATTATTTAAATATGTATACTTACATAAACACTTAAAATGTAAACTCACCTAAGTCGAAAAACCGTAGTCTATTACAACAGGAAAGCGCTCATCATTTAAATATTTAGTTAAGATATTGGACTGACAAAAAGACTAGCTCATAGAACTGAAAAATATTTACAAAGCAAAATAGAACGTAATGTGTCTCGGACAACGCCGTGCACTTTACGGCTAGTTTATGATAAGTTGATGTCTTGTTATATAGTTGTATTGGCTTTTCTGTATTGTCTAACGATAGAAAAAAACATTATTAGCTATCCATAGTAAACACATTATATATAACCAAGAAATGGTCGCTATCTCTACCTTTCTGTTTGAAAATATTCGCGCTATTTGTCCAAGTATAGAATCGGTTAATCAGCATCTGTATCACCATTAATAAGCTATATTACACGAGTACTTCAGTCAGTTATTAATAAATTAAAAGCCATTAAACAAAGGAAAAAAATGAAATAAAAATCCATTTTTTCGAAAATGTTATTAGTGATATGAACCTTCTTAGCCGAGCGAAATGGAAAGAAAAGCTTAATTATCAGATTATAACATTAAACATTAATAGAAAAAATGAAAGGCGGACAAAAGTCTAATATTCATTAATAAGCCGACACTTAAATATTCACTATCCGATTAAATAACTTGAGATTTATACGAATAAAAACATGCCGGAATATGTGTGTTAAATGTTCTCATCTGGCCAACTCTCGTGAGATGCGATATAACGACATTTGTTCAGTTTCTTTATTTCTTTGTTGTCTTTCTCGAAATACATTATTATGGAAAAAACTATTGGGAAGTAATTCATTTTGTCTGATTGCATAATTGTGAAACAATGAATAATGGCGTTTGTAATATATATATATATATATATATATATATATATATATATACCAGCTATATATATACTATCATTGGATTGGAATGGTAACTTGTGAGCGGTACCTTGAATGATTTAGTTCTTTTGTTTTTTTTTTGGGGGGGGGGGGTTTATTGATCATTGTGCCGGCCGACGTGAAAGTGTATTATCGCACATTGTTCCGGTTTTTTTGGTTTTTTGAATGTATTTGGGACCGAGTATTTGCTTGTTGGCTTGGTGGAAGAAATAATGAACGAGCTACTTTTCTAAGACTTTTTTATGACTTTCTTTTTTTATCGTTGTTCTTCCTTGTTTTTTAATTTTGACTTTTATTTTTATTTTTTTTCCTCTTCTCTTCTTAAGTGACCTCAACTATTGCAACGCCACATTGTGTATTGTCGGCAGTTGAAACCAGTATTCCAGACATTTAATTTCCCTGATGATCTGCCAAGCAAGTAACTGCTTGGTACTGAAACACGTGTAGGAAAAAACATTTAATTTGAATAAATAATATTTGTAAGAAAAAATATCTTTAATGGTGATCATTGGTGCCCTGAAAGGAATGCTTTGGTAAGCCTTTTTAAAATCACATATATATATATATATATATATATATATATATATATATATATATATATGTATGTATATATATATATGTGTGTGTGTATGTGTATGCATATGAAGTTTTTTTCTTTATATATAAGACAGTAGCATTCCAAAATAGAAGAATAAATAAAAACACTGCAACTAAAAATAAGCTGAGCCACCCGGACGATGTAGTGCAACCGATTCTCATCAATAATAATAATAATGAGCTATGTTGTGATTACATGTTTTTCGTTGTGTCAGTGTACGAATCAAAGGCAATCCAAATTGTACGGAGTTGAGAGTTAGCGATGGTCGATACTCGGGGGTAGACATAGTTTCGATAAAAAATCCAACCGACAGGTGTGTAAATATGTAGCGTGAGTAAATATTACCCCTCTAACAACATTCTTTGATTGTCCGCCGAAATAACTATTTATTGTCACTCGCATCTGAAAATAATTGGGATATCCGAAAAGCAACTGTCATGATGTAAAAGTGATTTTTTTTCTCTTGTCGCTTAGTGTAGAGTATTGATTTACTCCTCTCCAGGAGTTAGGCACAAGGCCAGTTTTTATCTTACTCTTACTAATAAGATGTGACCCAAGGTCGGGTCGGGAAAGTGGGGTTTGAAAAGCCAGCGCCCGAGAGGTGAGCACTCTGACCATTGAAAATGGCCTGTGCAGCCCCGTCGGCATTCCCCGGTATGGGCGCCTCAGGCAATAAGCAATAAACTCACTCCTCCCCAAAGAGGGGACAACATACTGGGATGGTTGACCGTCTAGAACTGTACAGGACAAACCCATAGACCGGCGTAAATCAAGCCCCGAAGGCCAATACAATACGAGTCTATGAGGTGCAGTATCTATCGGAACAGATACTACACTTTGATCTTAGCCAAAAGGCCAAGATAAATAATACGATCATAGCAATTATTTTCTTATTTTACATGCATTATTAGTTTTAGAGAAACTTTA
Organism: Sepiola atlantica; assembly: GCA_963556195.1. Classification (NCBI taxonomy): domain Eukaryota; kingdom Metazoa; phylum Mollusca; class Cephalopoda; order Sepiida; family Sepiolidae; genus Sepiola; species Sepiola atlantica. Next base: position 7,576,493 of record OY744515.1, read on the forward strand.
GATTTATCTCCGTCATTTAGTGTAATGACATTTCTTTAAGAAATAATCTGCCCATCTGTTCAACTGTAAATAACACCCAAACTACGCGAAGCAAATCGTTGTTCACCACATATTTTAGGTAAACGAATGAAATTATATATTCCACTTAAAGGTGTCACAAGATAAAATAAATTTACCGATACATTTACCACATCTATAGAATTACACACGCAGTAAAATATCGCCTGAGTATGATTCTTGCAGCGTTTTATTTGAACTAAAATAGCTACTTGCTGTGACTAATAAAACAAAGAAAGTAACACTTCTCTTCTACCTCACTTTATCAGCTTTAGTCAGGTTAGACTTTCAACACCCACTCTGATTCTTTTATTCCATTTACCCCTCTTCATATCTAAACATCCACAACTTTTCTTACCTTCTGCCTCTCTTCATCTAACTCATCACATCTTCGATATCATAGATGGAATGACAAATAAAGAATAAAAAGAATAACATTAGCAGTTTGATAACGAACAAAGATGTTATCTTTGCTTATCTTCTGTAATATAAATACACAATTAATCTTTTTAATTAAAACATTTCTAACTTCATTAAAAGTAGGAAAACATTTAATTATTCAAATTGATAAATGTTTCATTTCCTTATCAATTTCAACAAAGTAAATAAATAGTTACTTAAAAAAAATGAACAACATTTAAATATTCCTGTTTTACGGTAAATTTTTAAATGTTCAATAAATCAACTCGTTGTCGCATATGTGAAATGAAGTTTCCAATATGGACTTTATAATTTGCATAGTGCCTTTCTCATATACCCATCACGGTAATAAGTTGTTACTAGAATCTGAAAAGAATCAAACTATAGTTTCGCATATTAAAAATACAACCTCATTTAAATAATAGATATATACACCAGAAATAACGTATGTATTTAAAAAAGTACACGTAAAGTTTCATGTGTAAAAGATGTTATTTTTTATAAAACCTATTTGATATGATACACCTTACGTGTATTAGTAATCGTACGATGTTCACCAACTACAACGTTGTGGGAAAATCACAGTATGCCCTACTATGTAAACCATCTACACCAATTATTTATGAGAAATTATTAAAATAAGGTTTAACATTTTAATACTGCTGTTGCGTAGCTGTTACTTTGCCAGTACTAGAGCTCGAACACTAAATACCTCTATGCTGTTTAAGAGATACGAAACCATACCGCATCACCATATGTGTAAATTACAGTCTAATTAAGCTATTCAACAACAGGGCGATGTTTAGTTATTGAGAATATAAGAAATACATATAAACAAATAGATCAAAGAATATACTAATGCATATCCTTTTTCATCAGTATCGAACTGCACTTCTTGACATCTTTTGAAAAATAGTTTGAATCCTGAAGAAATGACCAAAATAATGGCTGAAATATTTTGTAAATGTAGTTTTAAAATTATGTTACTTTTACGACATACTGACCCTATCGCTAAAATTATTTAATTTTTAATTAGGGGTGGGACGTAATGAGTGAACATTTCAGATTCATGCGAGAGGTATTTTTTTGTGTTCATTGATATATAAATAACACTAGACCATAAAACATTTTGAAAATTTTGCAAAATTCAGAAGATGCAAGCTACTAGTTTTTGGCTATTTTACAGCTTCACGTATGTGTGTATTTCTCGCGTAAACGTTACTTTGATAATTACAAAATGGATTATTATTATTGTTATTTCTTTTTACTATGTATCGAATATTTGGTGAAATTAAAAATATGAGGAAGATTGTATAGTTTTTAACTCAATTCCACAATAATCACCGGTCGGATGGTCTCGTCATTACACTTCTCATCAGTTTTCCTAGATAACAAAAATGAAGAGCGCCCCATCTGGCGACCGGTATGCTAGCTTCGTCTTTCTCAACTACTTTCACAATTAACTATTTCAAATAGAGGTGGGACGTAATGGGTGAAAATTTCAGATTCATGCAAGTAGTATTTTTTTGTGTAAATACATAAATAACACTAAACAATCAAACATTTTGAAAATTTTGCAAAATTCAGAAGGTGCAGAACAATAGTTTTTGACTATTATACATTCATGAAAACCCTTTCACAGCCTGAAAATTGTCCTAAATTAAAGTACTATATCAGATTTAACCATCTATATCGATTCATAGCTTTTGAGGATGTTTAGGACCTGAAATGTCGCATAAAACCACTTTTTCACCGAGAAATGATGTATGTTGAGTCTCGTGGAGCCCTCACGGCTATTTTTGGCCTGCACCTTCTGAATTTTGCAATGTTTTCAAAATGTTTGATTGCTTAGTGTTATCTATGTATAAATGAACACAAGAACATACTACTAGCATGAATCTGAAATGTTCACCCATTACGTCCCACCCCTATTTTAATGTAATTTTTGTATTAAAAATTATGTAAGAAAGTTGGTTTCTCTTAAAACGCAGGCATTTTATCATAATTTCATCTTTGAAAAAATGCAAGTGGTTAAACGTCATAATATTTAAAATAGGGTGATTTTGTCATTCGTTTTCAGGTGGACTGAGAATACTAACATCAATTGACAGTATAAGAAGTTACAAGTAAACATTTTACGAAAAAGAATATCGCCATATTTATTAGGCAGACACGTGATCATAATTAGTGACGGAATTCTGTGGTACATCTTTAAAATAGTATATCCTTTGAAGTATGAGAGATTGGTATAGTTACCGATGGTCAGAGATTTTTAACAATATTATAAGTTGTTATTTGCCATCTATTTGAACAGTCTAGTCTAGAAATTTTAAGACTCAATATTTTTGAAGAAATTATATATTTACTAAGGAAAACTATTAAAATCTGCAATATAATGAGTGTTAGTAGTTTATCCATTTTTTAGTGTGTAATAGTATAAATAGTCATTAGTATGAAATCAAACACAGATATTAAAAAGAAGTATTTTTAAATATTCAACACACCTTTTCATTTATTTCATTTAAAAAACCCAATATAGAAGATGAAGTTATTTTTAAGTGTTCGTTAGATTTTAAAATTGGGTTTGGCTGCTCCTACTAAAGTACATGAGGCAACACTACTTAGAACTATTTAAATAAGAAAACTCCCGTCTGCGAGTTTGTTTGTTTGGTTAAATAAACATGAATGTATCGCTCATAGGATAGTTTTGGTTTTTATTTCTTATTTTTTTAGTTTCTTTGTTCTACACAATTGTGTAATAGTTTGTTTAGAAATACATACATCATTCAACTCTGGTCGTTTTAAAATTTCGTTGTAATGGCGGTGAATATCTTTCGCAGAAACGACTCAGACTATGTTACGGCTAATTAACTACAAAACATTTTTCTGTCAACCTCACCAATAACAAACTGTTGTGAAGCGCAAATACCATTATGAAATGCACTGACACACACGCAAAGCAATAACATTTTTTGATAAATAAGGAACGCTATCGGGTTACAACCTGATCTTTTCTAATTGTAAATGGCTCAAAAAGCCTATAATGCTTCTCAATTAACATTGACGATTACCCTAGATTTCATTTAATCGACAGTAGTAAATTAGTCTTTATTCTGTCAGCAATGACCGGAGTTCACTATTCATTTTCTGTTATTCTTACATATCATCAGCTGTAGTAAGAGTTGCACCATCAAGCTCCAGTAAATTGCAACTTATAACAGCTTGTTAGGAATGATCATTAGCTGTTACATCCTTATAATATGTATTTTGTGAATCTAAACCTAATCTAGATATGTGCAATACTATTTTCAGATCTTGTTCGAAATTTAGTATATTTTCTAGATTTCGATTTATAAGTTACCCAATTTCAAATGATTCATCTGAAACACATTTGAAGTTACATTAGCTGACACGTTGTTGATATAACAAGCAAGTTGAATATAGTAGCCCAGATAGTCAAAATAACATATTTTATTTTTTAGTTTGCTGAGAAAATATGTTATGAGTATGAAACAAGTGTGGGCATCGGAATATAGGGGAAAAAATGAATTCAAAGAAAAAAGTAAGAAACAAAAACACGAAAACAAATTACTTTTGAAAGAAAAATGTCAAAATAAGTAGAATGAGACATTGAGATAATACGCATATGATATTGGCAGTACAGGTGTAGTATTATTCAAATTGGTCAAGAAAAGCTAGACTAACATTGTATATTATAGGTAATTGGAGCTTTCCGTAAATAAAATAAGTTTGATTCTGTTGGTGAAATACATGTTAGTGCATGTGCTATTTAATTACATAACCAAATTGCGAACGGAATCCACACTTGATAACTATGTCCGGGACATCATAAAAACCCTTGATTCCTCCAAAGCATATATGACTGACCAGTAATAGTAATAAAGAAATGATTTGCTGAACTGGCCCCTGCCCTCTCCAGACATTACATTAAATGCCTTGCTTCGCTGATAGCTGAAAGAATTGTCTCTGATGTACCAGTCTTCGAGAACTCTTGAGAGAGAACTACCCGTCAGAATTATCGCCCCATCAGTCTACTCTCACTCTTAGCTAACATCTTTGAGTATATTGTCAATCTATTGATAGCCAGTCACTTCATTAATGCTACACTTCTTTCGGCCCATCATTATAGATTTAGGGAAGCACAGTATATTTCGGATAATCTAACGGTCATCTCTGAACGCATATTTCCTACACTGAACAATGCAAATGAAGCTAGGGAAGTAGGGATGGATATATCCAAAGCTTTTGACAAGTTATTCTCATGAAAAGTAATCTATATGGTATTACTGGACATATATTTAATATAATTATATATTTCTTATATAAAAAGAGATCACGGTGGCTTTCGATAACCGTTCATTCAAACAACATGACTTAAATGCAGGTGTATTTCAGAGATCGATCCAGATACATTTGTTGTTCCTGATTTTCATAAACGACTTCCCTGATGACATTATGTCTGTTATGGGAGGATTTGCTGATTAAATCGTGCTTTAGTCTCATCATGTAGATGAAAAGGAGGCACACATATCCGAGGCAGGGGATGTATCCTGAAAAAGTGACCTCCAGTCTGTAGTGGAATGGAGACATCCATCAATGGTAAAATTTAATGCTGATAAGACAAATGTTATTTCCTTCAACTACTACAATAAACCTCTTAAACCAGGGGATGCAATAGAAAATAACACCCTACCCGAGAGTCCAACGTTCAAACTCCTCAGCCTTACATTCACAGGCAACATGAATTGGAACAAATACATTGACTTCATTGCCAAGGCTGCCGCAAACAAAATGGTGTTCTTCGTGCTATAAGACTTCCCGCACCTTACAGTATATTATAGCTTAAATAAGCAACCCATGAATGGAGTATTGCTGTCAAATCTCAGCTGCTGTGCCATCCACCAGTCTCCTCTTCTTTGACCAAGTCTTAAAAATAGTATCTAATCCAATAGGTTCCTCACTATCCACCAAGTCTAGTCCTTGTCCCATATCCGCAACGTTCCATCTTTGTGCACGTCTTACAAGTACTTCAATGGAATGTTCTCCGATGAAATTTCTGATCTTCTGCTGCCTCAACGTTAACACACCCGACCAAACCGACAATCTACTCATTCTTATCCAGTCATTGTGGAAGTCAACAGACTCCGGAGTGTCTTCTACTTCTGTTCTCAAGCGGCCAACCTTTGGAAATCCCTCCGTACTCCATTTTTACCTGACTGTACCGACATACACAAATATACACGTAATGTGAACAAGTATCTCGCTGCACAGCTCCCAATTTAGGATGAACACTTTTACCTTAACATTCAGTTGTTCCTTTACGTCTACAGTAGCAACTTGACTAGTTTGGGGGAACTATATCAAAAAATACCACCTACGACGATTTTCTTGGTTACCCTGACAGAATCATTAAAATATATACATATATGCATCTTCATATAAAAATACAGCAACACACACACGGTCACACGGACACACACACACACACACCAACATACACACCCATATATATATATATATATATATATATTTATATATATATATATATATACATGAGTGCGTGTGTATCATATCGTATACACAGGCGTACGTACCCACTACATAAATGAATAACCTAAAAAATAAAATAAATCGAAATGCATGAAGATATAACGTTGCAATCTTCACTTTACAATGAGTCATATTCGAATGCCTAACTGATGTAAAAACGGTTGAATAAAAAAAAACGAAGCGCTGCAATGAAATTAAAAAATGGCGAAAAACTATATATTAACTTAAGAAACTCCTAATGTGATATTTTACCTATTACAATTCCATGTCAAGCTTCAGAGCTACAAACTTAAACACATTTGCATACGTACAACGCTCAGATCAAACATTCTCGCTTCTCGAATTTCTGACTTGGATCGAAGTGTAGAATTAAAGATGCTTTTGGTGGAGCTAGATTATTTTTCACATTAAAACCCCATGTCGTATCTTACTCGTGGGGAGGAAAGTAAAACGTATCTCTGATTTTGTTTCAGCCTTTTAGTTAGGACAAATGCATTGTATTTGTGAGTGGCAAGCATTACATCATTATGACACGCCAGGTATTACATGCTTCTTTCGTTGAACCTTTATTTCGGGTGAGGGCAGACAGTATTAAACACATTTTTTATACTCAAGTTCATTCTTTTGGGGCGGGCGAAAGCAAGAAAACAATACTCTTCAAAAATAGACATATGTAAACAGACGTTAAGCTGAAAATGATGATGATGATGCCGCCAATGATGATAATGATGATGATGCCGCGGATGATGGCGACGATGACGATGATGATGATGAGGAGGAGGATGAGGAGGAGGACGATTACCAGGAAGAGGAGGATGACGAGGAGGAAGAGGTAGACGAGCGGAGGAGACGGAGGAGGAGGAGGAGGAGGATACGTTCATATACTTATCTAAATTAAGAAGCCTTTCATAGAATCTGCTGGGTCAGCGATGGAGTTTTTATTCCATAAAGAAGCGTGACAGATAGAAATACAGATCGACTGGCGAACCGACTGACAGAGCCTCTAATGTAAATGCATGGGTGCATCCCGGCATAAAAACAAATAATAATAAAAACATGAAAGATTTACGAGTTACTTGTCAAGTACAGAGTATGTAAACAACCGCAATATGTGTTGGCGCTCCGTTTTTACTATTACCCATTGTTTGAATTATTTTAGCATATGGCTTCGTCTAACACGCGCCACACACAGGCACTTATACATATATACATATATATATATATATATATATATATATATCTATATATAAATATAAATATATATATTTATATATATATATATATATTTATAAATATATATATATATAAATATATATATATATATATATATAAATAAATATATATATTTATACATATATATATATATACATATATAAATATATATATTTATATATATATATACATGTATAAATATATATATATACATATATAAATATATATATATATATATATATATATATATATATAGTTATATATATATAGATATATATATATATATATATATATATATATATATATATATATATATATATATATATATATATATATATATATATATATATATATATATATATATGGGGGTAGATGTGTAGGGGGCTGGTGGTTGCATGTTCACGTATTTAACTTTCCTCAAGAAATTGAGAGTTCGGTCTGTACGACATCATATCAGTTACGGTATTCCAAAGAAGAAAACTACTATTTTTGGAGAAACGTTATATTATATAGTTAGTCCTGACTATGACTTTTATTTAAAGATTGGTAAACGATATTTATACGAGAGATGGAAGCGAGCAACAGTTAAATATCCTAAGAATAAATAAAACCAAACTATCGTCCTCCTTCCACGTCTCCGAACTGGTATATTTCTTCTATTCAAGTAAGTAATGATTCTGGAACATTGATAGAGAAGGAACCATAAGCTTGTCGACGTGAGACAAAACAAAACAACATTTATATATACAAACTCCCTATTTATAATTACTTTATGTCGATAACATTTGTAATAGATATATACTGGCTTATTACCTGATGAGAAGCTAAAATTTGTTACGCACATATATATATATATATAAGTATATATATACATATGTAGATATACATATAGTTATATAGGGGTATATATATATATATATATATATATATATATATATATATATGAGTGTATATGTATAAGTATATGTATGCATATACTTACATATATATATATATACATACATATATATATATATATGTATATATATTTATACTTTTATATATGTGTGTAATGAATATATTTTTTATTAAATAGTAAAGTGTATTCACTTACAAACAACGTTGCTTTAGACTTATGTTCTACTTAGTGCAGGAAATGGTGGTTTCAGGCGATTAGACGGGTTCGAACGCAGTTCGCAAATACAGTAGAATAGAATCACGATCCTACGGCCTAACCTGTCAGACCAACGAAGATCACAGACATTACTAACATTAAGATACATTTTAAGCCGAGGGCAGGGTTCAAACGTCGCGAGATCAAAGGTTGCTTAAACACGCGAGCGTGTAAGTGTGCTAAAATATCCTAACGACCTGAGATTTTTATTATTTAATACATATCTCGACAATTAAGATGTATTTTATCTTAAAGAGGCTATTACTAAGAATTTTTTTTTCATTAATATGAAAGTGTATTTAACTACAGACAATGTTGTTTCGGACTTACGTTCTCATCAATGTAGGAAGACTGGTTCGAGCGCAGATCGTAAATTCAGAAGAGAATCATGATCCCACGCTCAAATATATATATATATATATATATATATATATATATATATATATATATATATATATATATATATATATAAATATATAGCTACATGTAAATGAAGAAATGCAGAATGCAGAATGTTTTCATTCATCACATATATAACACCATCAAAACTGTATACTGTAATTTAACTCAATAATCCACTGTATATTTTTTAAATACTGTATATATATAAAAGAGTGCCTACATATAACTCTGTGTATACTTACTTTCCACAATTATATTTTAAACAGTTTATAATAAATAATTGTTTGCCGTTATTCGGCCGTTATATTGGTTTATATATAGAGATATATACTAGTATGCTTAGCTATAAACAATACTTAATTGGAATGATTGTCTAATAAAAGATCAAGTATCAAAACATGTTGATTTCTTTTTTAAAAAAACGTTAGCAAAAATTACTTCTTTATAACCTTATTTGCATACACAATTCTTTTTACACGTTCGCTTTCTGTACTTTATGTTTCGCTATAATACGCAATATTTGTGATAGCTGATGTTATCCTTATTAATTCAAATACTTTAAAAACAAAGGATTACTTTGCAAAATATGTTCCAACATAGGTACACCCATTCTAATCGCCACACCATCTACGGAGGAAAACAAAGTTTAATTTGAATATTTTACTAATTATATAGGGTGGGCCAAAATAAGGGTCCTATCTTTAAATTTGAATAACTTGAATTTGAATAACTTCCACAAAATAAAAGGTAAACTCACCAAACTTTATGTGTGTGTAGACTGACCCTTCCGAGATTTTTTGAAATAAACAAAACAAATTTTAGCCGAAAAACACTTCTTAAAACTTACAAAAACTAAAGTATTGTTTTTTTACACTGTTTTGAGTTTTTTAAGCAAAAATAATGTTTTATAAATGAGGGTACGTTCCTTAGGGCTAATACGGCTCATGCTTGCTTCGGAAGGGGTCCTTTACTTATTCTAAAAAAAAAAAAATCAATAAATTAAAAAGTTATGAATTTTTAAAAATAGGACCCTTATTTTTGCCCACCCTGTATTAATATACTTTTCTTTTAGAGAGTAGGTTTTCCTAAATAAAAACAGCACTTTTGACTTACATCCCTACATTTTTTCGTCATATCGAATTTCGATGAAAAAAGGAATAGCTACTGTTATAACTAAACGACCTACTGTTCTTTGCGTTAAACGATTCTATGTTAAGCATTTAATTTTTGAAGGGTTTACATTTTTCATGTAAAATAAATAACTTTCTTTAATAAGTTAAGGGCTAATTTATTCTTCCATATTAAGACACCCGCTTTTCAGTAGTCTTATTTTAAAATGAAAACGAAGGTTTAGTACTTCCTTCTTACGTATTTGTCGAAAATAACGGAAACAATTACATTCATATATTGGTGTTATTTTAGATAAAGATTCTCAGCTAAATCAGTCCATCTCACAACCCACTAAAATACATTCCACTTACTTGGGATGATAACATGTTTACACCCTGAATGGCTTGACTGAAAGAAGAAAAATACGAATATGTTAGAATTGATGTGGGGGTCATGTATGAATTCAATGAAAAATTATGCGCAATTCTTGGGCCATGCAAGATTTGTAGGTAATTTTACTTAATTATTTTTTCTTAGAGGAGTTAAATCAGCTGATTTTTGTCCCACGGACGCAGTGTTAAAAATTAGCGATTACGTGTAGTTTTAGAATTTTACAACTTAGACTATGGTTTAATAATGAAAAAAAATATATTAACTGCCCTAAAACGTTAGAATTAGCTGGAAATAGTGGATCATTTCACGTTAAATATATATGCAACTGATCTGCCACTCTAAATTCTAAAAGAATGTTCTTTCTTCTTTCCGTTTGCTACGGTGTACATACGTACTCGCCTGAGAAGCCCATCTCATTTTATTGGGGGGTTCAATCAAGTGTCAGCTGTTTTATCTGAATATGTACTAATATTGCATTTTAATATCATATATTTTGAAATAAATGTAACGTTTTAAATGGGAATTTTAAGCAATTGGTCTGCTTAGTTGTGCTTAACTTTACTTTCCAGTGATAATTAAATAAACAAGATTGTTAAAATAAGCTGAATAATCAAATACCTATTTAAAGGCGTAAATAAAAATAACAAAAGTGTAAGTATTATTGTGAGTTTACACTATCAGCTACCATCTAGATTTTCAAACGAAAACATTACTAAAAGAACCACTAAAGGAAAGCCCGATCTAAAAGACACTAGTACTATAACTTTATTCATAAATAATTTTCCATGAAAATAATCCTAGTTTGAAAGAAAAATTATATGGGGGTCACACACTCTGATTTTAAAGTTAGATACAGAAACCAGACAATATCATTTAACAACCTAAATAAGACAGCATCCACCATATTCTCTTAACACTTATAGTCTTTCAAGGAAAATAATAAAGTAGCTGTAGTAAATTAGGGTGTCTTCAAGAAAACATCCACCACTACACAACCCTTCCTGTTTCTTTTGACTAAATGAAAAACTGGCTAAAATAGCGTTCCCTGATGAAGATAACTTACTGAATCTAAGAAATTATGTATGTATTAGTTGAAGACACTTCATACACTTTTATGGATAAATATAGTAATGACTGAGTGAATTATTCATCACTGCCCATTAGGAAACCTTAATATCCTTTCTAGTATGATATATCTATTAAAATATTCCCGGTTTCGTCTACAACTGATATTGCATTACATATTTTTATGATACTAATTACATTTGGCTAACTAATTAATAGTTTATGTGTATTCATGAGTCAGGAAGTAAATCCAACTAGACTATGCTTAATAATTAAGTGAATAAGGAAATTGTCATTAATAAATAAGATATCTAATAATGCTAGTCTGGCGTCTGCTAATTTAATACGCTAGTAGTGATAGCTTTATTAGTTTGTTCCTATTAGTGCAGCGTGCTTATATACTTCTGCATGTGTGATAAGTTCTTTAGATGTACTCTTTGACGGATGTAAATGATATTTATTATTTTTACAGAAGTACGATTATGAAAATATGTTTTCTTTTGTGTTTTAAGTATAACACCAATGAATTTAATTAATAAACGGGTTAAAGTGTGAGTTTCAATATAATTAAAATGCCAATTGTGTAAGTAAGTGTGCAATTAAATATATATTTTCACAAAACCTACATATAATTTTATTAATTCTGATATATATGTGAATATGTACTAGAGTAATTGTGTGCGCGCACTATTGCAAATTGTCCCCCATTATTTTAATGTAAACAATTAATATATGAAGAGGTGTATGTGTGAGATGTTAGGTGTCAACCCCTGTTCGTCTGTCGGAGCAATTACTGCATATATATAAGTTAAGCTTGTCTTGTATGCGTAATATCTGGGCAAACGAAAGTAAGGGAAGTGTAGCAAAGTAGTTATGCTTACTTTGTATGTATTGATTGCATGTGTATACATTGATACTGAGGCCATTGTAATGTGTAGGAGTAAAAAGTAAGGGTGTGTGTCTACTGGTCGAGAAACCGACACTGTAGTAACGACTTAGTAAACATTTTTAGAACGGTTTTCCGTCTTTGCTGGCCATTTTGTTCTGTGTATCTACTTTTGGGGAAAAAGCTAAAATGTAATATTCAGTTTATCTTACAGCGCCAGCGGGATGTATTAGCATTGACACGCTGGTTACAACGCGTAGGCTGTTCAACATAATTTGAGTTTATACAAATTATTTCTAGGAGGTGAGAAAAGATTAAAGAAACAAAAATAGGTATGTAATAGTCATAAATGCGAGTCAGGCGAGACAATGATAACAAATAGAGAAATACAAACAAATAGAAACTGTAAACGACAAAAATACGAAATTTTATACCAAGCTTTACCGTGGAATTATAAACACATCACAACCTAGTGTGTATACTAAAAAATGATTCCTAATCTCATTTCAATTCCTCGTGTTGGTCTAAAGAGGTGTACTCATCATGAAGAGTACAAACGAAGCATGCATGCACATATGTAACCAACAATATCTGTATTTATACATATATATATATATATATATATATATATATATATATATATATATATATATATGCACATATGTATCAAGTATTAAAATATTTATATATTACAATGCACGGCTCCGTTATAAATAACAGTAAACACTAAACTTCACCAGTGTTCTCAATTATTATATTAATATAACGTTATAGAATAAGGTCATTTGTGGTGATCTGAACAAACTCACCTTGTATTGACTTTTTATTATAAAGTAGCAGATGTATTTCCGAAATCATTTCAGGAGACTGACGAAATCTGATATTGTTATCTAAATTCATTAACTGATATTTTATCTCCCGCTTTCCATGGCATAATTGCGTTTGCCGCTTGAATAAGTCACATGGTTTCCACGTTTACTTTTGCGTGAAAGGTAAAAGTATCATAATGTATATACTAAAAACCCAAATTAGTCTTAATTATAGAGTTTAGTATGCTAGTATGGGCAATTGCGTTGCTAGGTGATTACTTACCATGTTGGGTAGACGAGTCCACTTGTACTTTTTATGGTTATATATGATCTGATGTTTTATTTTAAAGCCGTAAATTAATGTAAAGTAAATTGTTATCTTTGCTATTCATAGACCTCTCATGATAAACGCGGCTCCTACAATAGTATGGTACCAAAAAACTCGAACATAAAATATATACTACTAGTCGATTTTTTTACGAAAATTGTATTTGAAAAAAAATTGTCTGATCGTATACACATACGGGTAGGATCGTGATTCTATTCTACTGGTAGAGAATATAAATAATAGCTTCATATTATAGATTCTAACAAAAATATTCTTCTGAAGATGGTATATATTACCGAAAGTTTATAGAAAAAAAATGTTTTTAAGATAAATAACGCTTCAAATGTGTGACTTTTCAAAATATCCTTCCACGCACCCACGTGACACACAGCCATATCCACACTTTTCGTCCTAATATCTAGACGAATTTTCAACTTGGCTGCGATAAGTATGTCTCAACCAAGAGGAGAAAAAATAAACAAAATAAATATTCTTCTGAAGATCTATATATTACCGAAAGTACACAAGTGTATAGACACAAGATGTGTTTAAGATAAATAAATAATTTATTTTTAAAAACAAATAATTTGCGTTGTGCAAGGTTTTCTAAATATTTTATAAAAAATATCCTCGTTATTAAATATACAGACATTTTAAAACATGTACAAGTTGAGTGTTCTGAAATGCGTTCTTTTTGTGAAGGTGCAACTATTCAAGGTGCATATTGCTTTGAGTTGTGAGAATGTAAAATAAAGTTTTAATCTTAACCTCAATTACATTTGCGGCTTTGACTTTCGCATTTCTACTGCGTTCTATTATTGTCTATCAAACAGTGAATTTGTTATAACTAAGTGATACACAATTTGTACGGATTATGTAATTTTACGTATAAAATCTGAATATGTATCCATTTAAATTTAGGTGTTATGTTTATTCATTATACTGTAAGATTTTCCCGTCACAAATAGCAGGTAGATTAAAATCTTACTTATTAAAGTAAAACATTAGAACACATGCTTTTAATGTTTTTAATGTATTTATAAGTAGCTGTAGTTATATCGAGGGGACTCTTTAAAAAGTAATTCCAAAATTAATAAAATATTTATACTTAATTGTGAATCATTTAGAGGAGCATGTTTAAAAAAGAGAAATCACTATTTCTAAGCTATTATAACATTTGTATAATTTAAAAATGTTCATGAGTTGAACACCCGCTTTTTGTAAAGATGTATATATTAAGCATAATGTGAAAGTTATATGTGAAACTTGATTAGAAGTTTGCATTATATAACAATCATTTTTGAACGACATATTGGATCATAACTTGAAACAGTGATAATATCCAGCTGGTAAGTATATTGTATACACGAATTTAAAAGATCACATAAAAAGGAGTACACACTATTCACGGAATAAGAATAATCTCAACTATTGTGACTTGACTGGCATCTGCTTTAACACGTGTAAAACGAAGGCTATCATGGATTGCTATATGGGTAATTCGAGTCCAAAATAGTTCTAAATGTTATGTGCAAAATAGAAATTAACGTATTCGATAGAAAGAAGTAACAAAAAAACTGGACACTGTTGGAATCGCAGATTTCTCAGAAATTAACAAAACAATATGTAGTTCCGCATGAACTAATACATCTGTGTGTTCGGAAAGCGTAATCATGATACTATCAAGAATTGAAAGGAAGTCGGTTGACGATAAATCAGCACAATTATCACTTGTCAGCAACGACTTCGTACAGTTAAAACATTTCCAATTGAATACACTTTGAGACAACTCATATTCTTAACTGAATTGGTTTATGTTAAAAAGAATGCGATACAGATTCTTTGCAAATACTATTAATTTAGTGACATTTCTTTCAGGTAAAGACAATGCATGTTGTAGACACCATTATTTTATGAATGTTAATGCATACACTTTAATAAATGTAGGGAATCACAAGTAATATGGAGAGATTTGAAACGATGAGGTATTATATTTGTGTAATTATGATTAGATCATTAAGTGAAATTATTCATAAAATATTCAATTTAAAGAAAGAAAGATCAACCAACTTGTGTTTATCCAAATTAATTGTAATCAGGTAGTCTTGATTTACGACGAAATGTCGCTCAACAGACACACACACATATACATATATATATATATATATATATATATATATATATATATATATATATATATATATATATATATATATAAATGGAGAGACACATTTACATAGCTCCGCATTGCGCTATTATCTATACATAAATAGATCAGTAAACTCATTAAACATTTTCTCGCAGTCTGTCAATTTACGAAAGAAGGATCTAACGTTTTATTGACTAAAATGTCTTCTCTCCAAACATTACTATATCAGTTCTTATAATTTATGATTTCTGCTTCTCTTTTTATATACATTTTATTTTTGAATTCGATACCCTTGTTTTATATGATTTCATACCATGTTTACCTCTTTGCCTGGGGAGCGGAGAGCAAAGAACGATCTGTGTATTTTTGTCCAAATACTTTTCTTTGCCAAATATTTCATTAGCCCGGCGTTACGCATTTCCTCAAGTATTTCTCTATTTTCCTTTTGAATTATTTATTTTTAGTTTATTTTTTTTTAGTTTCCTTTTAGTTATTTATGTATTTCTTACAGCTGCTTCTTATAACTGAAGGTTTCTCATTAAATATGCGACAGAATTTAACGATGGTGTTGCTCTCCGTCACTTATTAATTATATGAGGTCATTAAAACGGTCACAATATTACGCCCCAGGGTTTATGGAATATATTTAGCAAGTAGTGTAGAGAGATTAATGGACGTTTGTGATAATGTGTGTGTATAATGATTATATAATACATATATATACACACACATATATATATATATATATATATATATATATATATATATATATGAAATAATTTAATATCATATATATATATATGTATATATATATTACATTATATTTTTAATATTTAACCTGTGTACGACGTCGTTTCAAGCTAACGGTTCTCATCAGCGCGTGGAAATAAAAAGCTCGTAAGGTCACACGCCGCGAACCCGGTTCAGAAAGATATCTTGAATCAGTAAGCGTTCGCTTTAGTGTGATTGGCCACGGGAGATAGTCACGTGATAGCAGAGAGATCAAGTAATATTTATACTGAAAGCCACCGCATAAATATCAAGGCATTCGATAGGAGTCAACAGCAGAGTCGGTTCTAGCAGTCATGATTGAGTTGAATGTTTATTTTTAACCTTTCTAATAAATGGTCTTACTTTAATTTTACTAAAGGAGCTTCTACTAATATTGACTTAATATTTTTTTTAATAGTTTACCTACATACGACGTCGTTTCAATTTTACGGGTCTCATATGCGCAGGGAAATGACAATCTCGGAAGGTCACACGGCGCGACCTCTGTGCACAGAGATACCTTGAACATGTAAGCGTCCGCTGTATATGTATATATACATATTCACTGGAACATATATATATATATATATATATATATATATTTAATCATTTATTTTTTTATTTATTTAAAGCAACATATATATATATATATATATATATATATATATATATATATATTCGCATATTTGGGCGACGCAATTTCATTAGTGCATATCGGATTAGCAAGAACACAGAACATCTGATTGTTTATATTTTAACTGTTTTTTTTATGACTGGTGAATGAGCGAACTATTTGCTGTAATGTGAAAAACAACTAGAAATACTTGCGAGCGTTTCCTAATATCTTCAGCGTTCTTCAAGTTTGTTATGAGATAGTAGGAAAACTAATGTAAATTTGGCGAATTTATTATGAAAGTTTGAGTATAAAAATATTTAAAACATATCAAAAACCCTCGTCCACCCACATAACCTGCTAGTATGACGATGGGTCTATAAGAGTTGATGAATAATAATTTGATTATTGGAAGACTAATAATACTTATATGAATTAAAAGTATGATGTTGTTTATATATTACAAACGTTTTTATGTGTATTTCAAATGTTGGTTGATCGAACCTTCCACAGGTGCCTATTGAAAAACATCGCTAGATCGTGGTTTTAAGTCAAGAAAGAGGAAACAAAACTGAAGGAGTAGATGCTCTCGGACAATTTTAAGAGGATATACACTAATATATATATATATATATATATATATATATATATATATATATATATATATATACGATGGGTGTTCAATAAGAAATGCCCTTGGCACATTTCCCATAGCAGTAGCTTAATGAAACTTGCCACAATTATTTGTCTTTTGTCTACATAGAAACCACCCAGAGTATACATTTCGTTTGATGCAGCGTCACCGTTTTTGTAGAACACCCAGGTGTGTCTCCAACCACGTCGTAACTTTAGAAATCAAGGCTGCATAATCTGGGAAACGCTTTCCTTTCAAAAACAATTTCATAGCTTGGAAGAGATGAAAGTCAGAGGGGACAAAGTCAGAAAGTAAGGGGGAAGAGACAGGAGTTCAGAGTCACACGTTCGAGCTTCTGATCTGGCGGCATGCAAGTTGTGGACCGGTGCGTTGTCCTGCAGGAGGAAGACACCTTTACTGATCTATCCCCGCCTCTTGATTTTGATAGCTTCTCTTAATTTCATCAAAAATAGTGCGTAATAGGCTCCTGTAATTGTGGTACTCTTTGCCAGAAAATCTGTCATCACTTCTCCGTCCTAGTCCCAGAAGATTGTGAGCATGACCTTGCCAGCGGTGAGTTGCACCATTGCCTTCTTTGGAGGTGGTGCCTCCAAGTGCCTCCACTGCATTAACTGGCTTTGGTCTCTGGATCATCCTGAGTGACCCACGATTCATCCTGTGTAATATGTCTTTAAAAAATATTTGACTCATCTTCTTGGCACATCTCCATATTAATCATCAAGCACTTAATGCGTTTTTTTCTTCTGGAAAGGTGTGATCAACCTGGGAATCCATCTGACTGACAACTTCTGCATATGCAAATGGTCTGAAATCATATTTTCCAAAGACCCTGTACTAATCGTGACCTCTTGGGCTTTTTGCCGAATAGTCATGTGTCGATCTTCCAAAATCGCAGCTCAACTTGACGGGCAGATGCCTCATCAATTGCAGAAGCGGGAAGACTAGGTCTGGGAGCTGTTTCCACGGACTTCCGGCCATGTTTCAATTCACGATGCCAACGTTTGACAAGGTCATATGATGGAGCATCATCACCATCAGTTACTTTCATTTCATCAAAAGTCACCTTCGGTGGTCGGCCTTTCAAATAAAAAAACGGGTCACTACGCAACACTCAACTGGCTCCATTTCACACCTGACTATGTTCAAACACCTGTAAATCAGAAACAACAATTAGTTCAGAGCTGGTGTTTGCAACATAATCCATACAGATATAAATCATTACACAAGGAAATGTTCCTCTAGATCAGACAACTCGAAGTGGGCAGGGGCATTACTTATTGAACGCCCCTCGTATATATGTGCATACACATTTACACACACACACACATATATATATATATATGTATATTTATATATATATATGTATATATGTATATATATATATATATATATATATATATCATACACAAATGATTAATGTGTTCAATATTATATGTAAAATATGTAATACTTTACGAGTTAACCGATCATTGCGAATTTTGAAGCACAACTTAAAGTAAATGGTCGTTTTGTGGACCGTATCAAGTTTAATTTTGTTTAATGCAAAATGTATATGAAGGGAGGGGACGAGGCATCGGAAAAATATCCATACATCTGGGTTTGCAAAATTTTAACAACAGGTATTATACATCAGCAACTAAATATTCCTAAAATTGCAGTTTCTTTGTAAAATTCAAAACATTACACATTTGCATTGTAGTTAATGCACAGTAATTCGATATACATGAAGCCAGATCAATTGCATTTATAAGCTCTTTTTAAAAGTCCTTAATCTTAAGCCTTCGATTTTAGACAATTTAATTCATGTAATAGATGTTAACCAAATATAAAAAAGGATACTAAAAAATAGGTTTAGCAACAGTATATCTTTATTTTCGTTCTGTGAGATCACATCAAAGTGAATCAAAAGTGCTCAGTGTATATATATATATATATATATATATATATATATATATAAATTATATGAATGTTTACATATGTATATATTTATATATGTATATATATATATATATATATATATGTATATATATATATATATATATTCCACTTCTCACTTATTTCTTTATCTGGTGTTCTCTTTATTAGTTTTTATTTTGTATTGTTCTAAAGTGGGTAAGATGAAAAGAGATTTGATTACGTTTTCTCATTTGAAAAAACAACAACATTTAGACTTCTTTTTATTGAGAATATGACTCCCTTTAAGATAATCTTATTTTCTCTTGGACGGAAAATGTATATATATATATATATATATATATATATATATATATATATATATATATATATATATATATAGTATATTTCATTTGACTTCAGTTTAAAATCTCGGAAATCAAGGGGCGCATTTCCTCACACTTTCTCTCTATATGAGATACAAAGACATTCGAATATTCCAATTAAAATTCCCCTTTACCTGTCAAACGTTGAGTGTTCAAAGAAATTTAGAACATTCATTTTTTATCCCCAATTGCCGAGATATATATATATGATATAGTGTATCTTCAATATGATCTATGCGTATCAAGGAAATTTCAGGACAAGAGTACATCTAGCCAGGTGTAGTATCTAGCTAAGAGATGTTATCAGAAACCACATCACTTGGAGAATGTGCACCATTATTTGTATCAGCCAATCTATATTTGTATCGAGGGAATCTTATTTAGGCTTCGAATACTATATTATTTTGAACATTTGCTCATATTTGTTGTGTATGGAGAAGTATCTTAATGTAAGAACCTTTGCACAGAGAGACCGAGGGCACTATAAGATGTTTTTAGTGTGTGTAGTCAAATTGAGTGATTTGGTTAAGAGTGATGATAGGATTATCAAGCGAATTCTTTTGCATAGAAACTTTCATTAGTAGATATAAAGTTATATAGAGAGCTATATTAGAAATGATATATTTGACAACTTCAAGAAAACCACTGTAGTTTTGGGGTAATAATATATTTAAACTTATTAGGCTGCTTCTTAATACGACAAACACCAACTTTACATTCCTCAAATGTATGTAAAGTACAAATGACTTTGAAAACGTCATCGCTGGAATTTATAAGAAGATGCTTTAACATTGGCAAACTTTAAAATTATATTCACATTTCGTTTTACTGTCTCATGATTACATTTTGTTGTTATTCTTTAGTATATTTGAACAAATACCAGATCATCTCGTTACAAAGTTTATTTTTAACACATACACAATCGCGAACTCTGTAGTCAGAATATATATATACATATATATATGTATATATATATATATATGTATATATATATATATATATATATATATATATATATATATATATGTATATTTGTGTAATGAGGCAGCATTCCTTCTCTTATGCATGTGTTGTTAACCAATAGCGCCAGCTTCTGTATATTTATTTTGGTATTCGTTTTTTCGATTCGTCTCACGACCGATTTGGTATTGTCGTCCATGTTATATTAAAACAAACGCCATATTTTCGCGCACGTTTTGAATCGACGTCGGTCATTTAATTTACCTCCCACTGAGGTTAGGCACATTGAACGATTTGAATTCATATTTTAAGGACACATTCAACTAACGACTATCTACATTTACCCCTAACTTTTTAAAAAGGACCTCTAAAGCAAAGTTCCCACTATTCATACTGGCATGCTTATATGTCATTTAACTTTGTCTTTAAATATTAGTCAGTTTGTGAGTTTGTTGTTTATTATATATTTGTTTCGCTTTTTTTGTTTATCCATACATGTATATATATATATATATATATATATATATATATATATATATTTATATGCATCTACGTTTACCTTAATTCTATCTATATAGTCTATATAAAGCTGTATATATGACTTACGTGTGTTTAATTTGTATAATTTATTTAATTTACTGTTTTATTAATTTACCTCTTATATTAGTTTTGTTAATAGATGTATATGTATTTTCTATACTACATAAATGTGTTTAAGGATAAATGATGTTGATTTTTGTTGGATTCTACTTGCGATGTGAGGAACTCAGATTTCTATGAAGAGACTTATCAGAAATTTTTTTTTAAATATGTTGTCTTCGAAACGATCGTACGCCAGTAGATTTTGTTTATGATGAATTCATAGAACATATATACTTAATATGTTATAAATTTATTTGGTTAAATTTACTGTCTTCTCTCTATATGTAGCTTTATGTCTCCCTATCACTCTCAGACTTTCACTTGCTCTCTATCCTTATATATATATATATATATATATATATATATATATATATATATATATATATATATATATATATATATATATACGGGGTGCGAGGGCAATATTAAAACATTTAAGTTGGAAAATGCATAAATAAATAAAATATATAATAGTAAGTAAATAAAATAACAAGGGGGATTAAGTATCGTACAGTGAAACAAAAACAAGAGACCTTAACGTAAGCATCTGATATTAACACGGGGATCATCAGCTGTTTACAATGTAACTGTTTCGGAGATTGAAAAACAGGACAGTTATATGCATGGCTCTCCAATGGTACAGATCAAACTACCATTTCCCCAATCAAGTGTCATAATAATTAAACAACTTTCATTTTACTTTTTCAAATTTTAAATCTTGGCCTTTGCCAACTTATCTATCCCAGCGACTTCCTCTTATGATAAGATGTTGATCTTTGAAAAGCCTGGCTTAAGGAAAATTTTACTTGAATAAATAGCCTTTTTGCGGAATATACCTTGCTCTAAGCAATTGAATTGAAATTTGATTTGGCTTTTGCTTCTCTAATTCCTTTCCATTCTTCTTCATATATATATATATATATATATATATATATATATATATATATATATATATATATATATATATACATACTACGAAAACATCGTGTCAATTTTATAATGGGTTTGAATAAGACACCCTTAAACACCCCGTGTTACTGACGGCACATACTATATCTATTATATACAGTGTTTGACACCAGATCAATCATCCAATAGGATGTAGAACATAAAATAACGGGTGGCAAACCAATGTTTGTTAATATATTTATTGAAGAGATTCTGCATTAACCGACTCCCTATGAGCTGCAATATTTTACGTGCTTATAGATAATAAAAAAGGAAGTAGCGTTGGCATGAATAGGAAGAATCCTATTATTCAGTAATTCCATGCTAATTAATTTCCTTGTATTTAGCTCTTTCTATCGCAGTAAATACAATGAGCGCCTTCTTTGAGTTTACAATTTTTTGGTGTTTTTAATTATATTTCCCATGTTTGCTCGTTACATTGCTTAAGCAATTATCTTTTTGGGTGAAGTAATCTCATTATATGCTGCAGAAATCCTTCGTTCAAAGGCACTTTATGATAAAGATAAAATATTAAAAAGTCTTCCAAATGGAAAATGTGATTGTATGTTCAGGTGTTGTCGGATTTCATCAATACTCCCCCACACATATATATATATATATATATATATATATATATATATATATATATATATATATATATATATATATATCAATTGGACGAGTTCAAGGTGGTTTATAAAATCGATTTCACACCACATTTTCTTTTCAAATTTTCTTAATATAAGATAGAGTTGTATCAATAGTGTTTATATACACTTTTAATAACCGCCTACACACTTCGAATAATGTTTCAGTTTTACAGTGCCCACGCGTCCGAACCACAGTTCTATAGTGATATCAAAACGTTTAAACAATAAAGGGAATTCGTCTCTCTGAGCTATCACCATCTGATAATCCATACAGACGAATCAATTAAAGTCAGCAGCAGTTTCCTAACTAGCATGCTAACTATGTATTTTTTTATAAAAGTTGGAGAAGAAAAGTGTCCAGTTAAATATGTCATATTTTATTTAATCATAACATACACATTCAAGACTTTCCAGCAGATCACTTACATATTAGAACAGCATCAACACTAATGAAGAACCTAGTATTATATACACAAAACTTGACAGTCACGCATACAAGCAAACTCGTATTCTACTACTAAATATTCTCACATATATACAAACGTTTATCACATGACATATTCAACTTAAAACTAAACCCTATTCGGGAATGTTCACATTAAGCGTACACATATGTCATTTCGTATCCATTATATTCGCTAAAGAACAGACCCATACTTCACAAACGAATATATTCATTTATGTTACACATATAAACGGATAAAACAACAGCCATTATTACAATGCGCTATAATGGCAACACCCTGCCATTTAGATAATAAACAGAAAAGCAGACATTTCAGTATTTAAACTGTCAACCATACTCAGACAAATTAAGTCTAACTATACTAAATAATTCAGTAATCTTTAGTATATCACATTAATCAATTAATTGCAGTCACCTGTTATTTCATTGCTTCAATTTTTTGACTGCATTTAAAAATACATTTATTAAACCTATATAGTTTATTCCTTAACTTATATTTTATAGATACACTATCTGCTCAAAATAAAGATTTTACTGTCAACGATTGCACTTAAACCGTCGCATATAAGCATCAGCAAAAATAAAATGAGGCAAATAAGTGCACCAAAATACCACATCACAATAATAATTATGAAAACTTATATCTATGAAGACTCACAACGACATATATCCAGCACATAACATAATCTAGCATTGAATACCAAAACAGTTTAATATTCATCAGTAACTTTTACATGTGCATATTATAATCGAAGTACACCTGATTGAGTTAAAACATTCCATTCACATATAACTACTCTCTATGGGGTTTCCAATTGTTCATAAATGTATTTAATTACTAATATAGTCGTATATTCTATGCTTATATTCTTATCATTGCGGTTAATTTAACATTCCGTATTCACTATTTAATTGTTAGCCTAATTATTATTTTTACTTACTTTAATAAAAGGGTTAGGAATATGTATATTACAAATAAAACTACTGGGAGTATTAGTTTTATGGTAAATTCGATGTTTGAAAAGTAATTATTGAATAAGAAATTCATCAAATCTGTCTTTTTTTATTAACTAATATTGATTAATTAAAATATGCTTGAAAACAACCACTCTCAAAATAACCATATAATTATACAGTCATATATCAGTTGAACCACAGTGGCCCCTACACCAATCACAAACAATTAAATTACGGTAAATAAGCGCACCAGAATATAGCACCACTAAAAAACATAGTAATAAAAATAATATATATGCAAAGTAACAATCACATAAATAAAATAACGGGATCATACATCACTGAAGGTTCCAAAAATGTCTAAAGTGTTCATTAATCGTTACTTTTGTATATTATTATAGACGTAAAACCGATTTTTATTAAATTCGTTTTGCTTAATCAAGAAACTATGTAGAATGAATTGTCTTTTATTTAAAAGCATACTTTGTAGTGTGTGTTTATTTGATTGTTAACAAGAGTACGCCTAACTACGCAATCTATTCACATTAAATGGGGTGAAAGGCGCTAATCGTCAAAATAACGCATCAGCCGTTCTTTGTGGAGATGTATGTAAAACTGGAGACAGAGGGCCATTCTATATTTATTATGAATTGGTTAAAACACACATAAAATAGTAGGGGTTAGTGCAACTGCTTAGGGCAGTGATATGTTATCATAACTGCCTTGTGTTTATCACACACTACTGTTATGTGTAAGATAATGGCCGGTAGTTTCCTCTAGTTATGTGTCAAATAGTCTGACTAGTATTTTCCGTTGTATTTCATTATTATTGTAGCTCACTAAATGTTAGGATATTTTACTGGAAACAATGTCACGATAATACCCAGCAATTTTCCAATACTCTTCTTTGAATCCCACTCAAGTTCTGAATGATGTTCTGTTGACTCGGTTATTTTATTCCCGGCCATCTTCGTAATACCAACGAATGCTAATGTAATTGAGTTTTAAGGAATTGAAGTCACAAACATGATAATTATGTGTACTCACTAGGAGTTGTCATACAGACCATCATAAAAGATTACGCACGGATCATAACCGGTGGTGTTCCCTGAAGGCTGAGTGACAACTCTCTTTTCAGATTCCCAGTCTTTTCAAACGAGTGTGTATTATTCACTGGAATGTTGATGGAAATAAGCATCCCGAAGCTCCCAATACATTTCGCACTCTCCCAATGAAGGTCTTGTTTGTGCTGTCCTCCTTCGGTCGTCCCATTCTCTTTGACCCTCTATGACTGATTTGTGTAGTGGCAGATAGCGTTTTTGGCATCCTTTTTTGAGCGGCAGCTTATGATATTTCTTGCAGTTTCTGATTCTTATTTGAGGTTTATCTACTTTAGCTTTAATGTGGCTTGTTATAATCGCATTTTTCTTTGCAGCATCAGTAAAAAGTAAGTGGCATTTTCTTAGCCATGCTTCGCTATTTTTGTTTGTGTCTTCTCCTGTAAGTCTCATCAAGCGTCTTTTGTTGTATTTTTGGTGCTGGTGTCTTTGCTTTCCGAGATGTTCGTTGGAACGGTGTCTTTTGTGCGGTTAGTAGCCTTTACCTGTTGTATGTTGTGTACTTCTCCACCTTTTGTGTGTCTTCCACACAGGCTTCTATACTAACCAGTTTTCTTCCCCCTTGGTTTTTTGGTGCAGTGCATTTTGAATAGTCATTTATTTTCTCTTATTCTTGTCAAGGTTCCTGAGATCTTATTTAGCCTAACCTATGAATGGTCCAGATTATTTTATTAGTGATACTATTATTATTATTATTATTATTATTATTATTATTATTATTATTATTATTATTATTATTATTATTATTATTATTATTATTATTATTGACGGATAGTATAAGTATTAGTAATTGTTTGTTTTTAATAAAAGCAGAATGCTAAAGGCATTGAAAAATGTGGTGTACTATTTACCCAATGTTTTTGAACTCTGTTTATTTAATTAGGAATATTAATATATACATATGAAGAGTTGTATGCTGTCACTGCAACCCCATGCATCATATAAATGTTTCAAGACAACTACGATGCAATTTTGCGCAATTATTATTAACCCAACATAAAGAACATGCACACACATACACATGCATAAAATGATGAGCATTCAAACACATACACATGCATTATATAATTTAAAGATAACATCTGTTTACCTATGTTCACCGACATGCAAGGGAAACATTCGTGGATCTGTAAAAACTACTTCCGGCATATTTTCGATGATATAATTGGGTGTGTACATATTTATGCGAATCATAGAGATACATTGTGATACAAAATAATTAAGTAAGCTTTTTGCAAATATATACATTTTTGATGGAAAATATTTGTCGTCTGTCCAGTTTTAGAATGCCAATAAATCAGTAATTTTCTTTTTTTCCATAACCACAAAACAAATTAATCAACGTTATACAGATATTGCAATAATCGTCAAATAGAAAATACACACGGTGTAATTCTATGAGTTATGTTATTCAACACAACGTGCCTATGATACCTTACATAGACTTGTCCTTCAATTGCTTTTTGGAATCACTATATGAGACTATAGAGGGAAAGAAACCCAAATACAAGCCATCATATTATGAAACGATGGTGACAGATCTTGCGCAACAATAAGCACTAACGAGTGGAGCTCAGGAGTATAGATGATTCGATTATACAGTTACGATTACATAATGATATACACGTTAAACAACCTCAAAAACGAAAATAGGCGAAAGAATTATACTTGCGAACTGGTGCCTGCTTATCATGCTTATCATTATTACGTTGAAAAACCTGGAAAATGTTGTGCAATATATGGCACCATCTTTAAGTGATATAAATACTTTTTTATCACCAGCGAGGTGTTTCTGGTTATATCAAATGGATTTTAATTCAAATCATTTGTTTCTGTATAGTGATTCCAAAAAGCACTTGAAAGCTACGTATGCTATTATATAAATGATGCAAATATCTCAAGTATTTGCGCAAACTGAGACAATATTGAAGGTATTAAGTAATGAAAAATGTTCGTTTGTGGAACAGGCGACTAAATAATTAATAGGTTTTGTTGTAATTTCAATGGGACCATGTTTTGCTTCGCGAACATAGTAATACATCAGAATTGATTCTGTGATCCTATTCCCCACGATATTAACATTTGAAGTATACCATTTAACTATAATATGTGACAAAACAAGTTTACTGAGGAGAACTCTTAAATGCTACAGAGTATCCATCGGACGAAACCTTGTAAGAATAACATTCGAGATTAGAACAGTAGTCCAAATGATACAAATTATCAATCCTCATCTAAAAAAAATGAAACAAATCATTACCCATCACCTATTTCGAAAAATTACACACCAGTCTTTAGTTATGGTATATAATTTGATACAAAATTAGTTTAAGGGAAAGGAAACCATCACCCCGGCGGGTCACTCTGAAAAGGTGCCAAAATATCTGTGATCAGACCTCTCGGCGTTCCCTATGTAAGGGCACATCAGGCGATAGGAAACTTTTCAACGTAATAATGATAAGCATGATAAGCAGGCATCAGTTCGCAAGTATATGCATTGCATAACAGACTACTAGGAGGGAAAGAGTGGTCATGGTATTGGGTATGATTTTAAATGTGGTGATATGCCGTAAAAGGAAACAACAAAATCCAAAGTATATATGGTTTCAAAATGTCCTTTATCTTACTTATATTTAAAAAAAAATGTGATTGCTGTTTTATTTTCCTCTTGAAATGTATCCCCAATTTGTCGCTCTCGCGTGTTAAAGAAAGCTTCTCCGCTTTCCACTCACCATTTCCAATTTTCCTATTTCGTCATGAAAACGTTCTTGGTTTCATTTTTACTTTATTAATTACGCTTACGGTTCTCGTTTTACATATCTCAATTGCCTTCCCCGTATTTACTTCAGTTTATTCAATTTTTTTCTGCATTCTATTCAATTCTCTTATCCTCAAACACAACACATCGACACGCAGCCTCATTTGAAGTTTTCTTTTGTCTTCATATTTATTCTTGTGATTTTTCTTCATCCAATACGCCTATCTCAAAGATCCTTTAACTCAATTTCTCATTTTTCATTTCCCTCTATGAAATGAATCCTTATTTTTTACCTCGTGTTATCAAACCCAACACCATAGATGTTCAATCTACTTTGTGTGTTCAATCTACTTTGTATCCGTCCTCGCTCAGTAGTTATCGAATCTCTTGATATCGAAATATACTCCAAAATTATCGACCGTATTTCTACTTTTCCACATTACAACGTTATTAACCGATGGTAAATATTTGAAATCCATGGATGAATATTCACTTCTCTTGTCAACAATACATGTTCTGACATATTCTACAACGTTTTGTTGGTGTCTGCTGCAAGGAGTATATGAATATTACACAAATATTGTAATTACTGTGGTGTAAGTTCGCGTTTCTCTTGTGCAACAATTCGTAAGACAACATAAGTCTTAACCAATATAAGTCAAGATAAACCTCGTGGCCAAAATAAATAGTAAACGATCGACCCTTTTATTAGAGTTTAGTTGACCGATTGTTTCAACTGATGCCATAGTAGGTAATGTTAAATTAAGGACTATAACATTGTCTACTTGATCATCCAACCCCTTCTCGAATCTATTTTGTTAAATACATTTATACACACGTGCACCTTTATCAGAACAGGCAGTGCTCGCTAATTCGCCGGCAGGGCGAAGTTCAATATTTAGTGCCGTTATTACAAGGTCTAAAAATTGTAACTGCTTGTTAAACATTCAACATTATAGAGTGAGAATGAATAAGGGGAATAAATACCGCCATCATCATGCTCACGGTATAGTAGCTAATTAAAAGAAGGGGTTTCGTGTCGCTATTGCTAACGGTCTATCTTTTTAAATTAGTGCATATAACATATATTTAAAAAGAGCTAAAGTGCATCGATAAACTTATTAAATATAATTATCCCTGATATCAGAATATAGCCACTGAAAAGTACAATATACAAAAAATAATTTTAAAAAGTACATACCTAACGTCCAATGACGCTACGACTTCTAACAAGAACATACTAAATATAAGATTATTTATTATTGCAGGACTTAATACATATACACCTCTTACTAGTGTGAATCTAAGTAACATGTAAAATCTATGGCTAAACATTTTTGTTGCGATTGTTCGAAAATATGATAATGCCGATAAAGCCCTACATGATAAACTAGTTTATTTTGTTACAGGTAAAAATTACTTTCATGGTGAGTCAGAATATTTAAATAAGTTTATAAGTGCGCACTCTATTACAGTAAGTTGCAAAAACAATTAAACAACATTGCGACCTATTAGTTTCTTCAAAGCATATTCATAGCTTTTTCGAAACTAATATGGTGAACCATTAATATTGTCAGTGTAAAGAAAATTGAAAACTTACTCGGCATACCCGTATTAAAGTTTAAGATGTAAAAATAAAGGTTGCTATTTCACCACACTGTCACGAAGTCTGAACACTACTCTGATAATATCGAGAAGATAATCTACCATCACATTATACTTAGGCATTGTATTTAAATTCTCTCGGACCCTGTTCCTCTTAAGTAGAATGTTTCATCATTCGAAATTAAAAAAACGAAAATGTTAAAAAACATTTAAATGATTTTAATGAAATATTTCATCTCAAAACGTGGTCTCCAAATGCATATCTTTGTCTATTTTAATGACTTATATGTATATGTATGCATATATATGTTATATATATATATATATATATATATATATATATATATATATATGTATATAGATATCGATATTGATATACAAACCCACACAATTAAGACACGTCATGTACAAAAATAATTATATATATATATATATGTGTGTGTATATACCTATATATATATACACATATATATATGCATATTTATTTACACACACACACACACACATATATATATATATATATATATATATATATATATATATATATATATATATATATATAAGGGTCTTACGCGTGCAATTTGTTAGGTAGCCTCTCTTATTATCGAACACACTCTTATTTTACTACCCTAACTGATTTCGGTTATGCTCAATCGTACATTTTCTAGATAATATATTTCTAACTGTTTTTATTTCTAGATTCCCTCTGAGAATCCGTCTAACGACGTCGGCGATAAAACATTCCGAACTTTTTCTGAATTCAATCTGTGTGTATTTAGTGATGTGAGGCAGCGCAGCAAATGAATAGTTGCTGTTTATTCTCCCAAGTCTGATTAGCGGATTAATGGAGTGAGAAATTAGTAAAGTCCTCCTACGCTCAAAAGGATACATAGCAATGGAAAATATTCACACACAATATAATTTACGAAATAATTCATTTAACGTCGAGCACCATTCGATGATTAACCCATTCTCGAACCGATCACTGAAGCATACAGATGTTCATCTATAGCGCTTGATTTCTGGCACAAACATTGCTAGGGCACAAACGTAAATTATTTGAATACATATAGGTTAGAATAACATTAAAACAGATTGTATTGTGACGTCCGATTAATCTCGATGATGTGTGTCAGTAAATGAAAGTTGTAACGCTGGCACATCTGATAGGCCCATTCAATTTTGGACGATATGTAATGGGCTTGTACTAGAGTAGACTGATCGGTATGGTGAATAATTTACTGTTTTACTCTAATGAATGCAAAGGCTGAGCTGATTTCCACAAACTATGCTGGATTAGGAAATATTCCCATCACATAATAAACGTCAAGACGTTTTGAGATGGCGTGGCTATTACAGTAAATTACTAACTTTCGCATAGGAGACGACAGTGAATAAAGTAAAAAGATAAAAGTAGTTCGTGTCTTTATGTACTTACCTTTCTACGAAACCAGAGTTAGACAAAGGGTTGTTTTTTAAGTATGGGGAGCACAGGCACCATCAGGAAGAAATTAAATGACAGTTCCTTTAAAACTGACAAAAGGGGTATTTATTTAATTTCCTCCTCGCGAGGTCATATATAAACACATGTTGAAAAATACAACAAATGAACACTACATTGATACTACAATAACATTTGATTAAATCTTGAATAATTTCTACTCCACTGACCTGGCAGAAACAATACAGCAATCTGATCCTTGATTGATAACGAATCGCGTCTTATAGGAAAATACAAGATATCATGTTTATTTGTTAGTCAATTAGATATGTTCTTGTACTTAGGTTTAACATTATTTGTATATTTGCTTTGAACAAAATGCTGTAATTAATTATCCAGATAGTCAGATTACCAGCCCTTAATATGAAAGTCGTTTTTTTTCATATCGTAAAATATTATATTTTATCATGTGCATGTTTGTAATGATGTCAGTCTAAAAATCGCGAGATGGGTGTTTTTACACGTATTTGAAGTAAAAGTGGAAACTATTTAATGTAAATGCATTTATTCATTATTATTCCTTGATGTGTATTACACACTTTCAATATGCTACAAATGTGTATGTGAAGCAAATTTCTGAGAAAAGAAAAAGCAAGCGTAATACCTTGAAGTAATAAATAAGACAATATAATATAACAATCAAATATTAACACACAGATAAGGGTACACAAACATACACAGAATCGCACGCGTCCCCATGCACCCACACACGCACACACACACCCGCACGCATATATATATATATATATATATATATATATATATATATATGGAAATGAAAAAGGAAAAAACAAGAAATATTTTTTAATATATTCATCAACGTTTTGTCTCTTATGTAAGATTTCCCCATATATATATATATATATATATATATATATATATATATATATATATATATATATATATATATATATTCACTTGACGAGCATTTTATTTATGATAATTAAAGAATATAAAATCGACACGTCATTGTAGTGGGGTTCGCACGTGTTTGTATAAAATAAAAATATGAACATTTACTAATAAGCACAATTGTTACGCACAGTACAAAAATGTAGTTTTATTTAGTGGATATGTATTCAACATGTATCACTAATATATATATATATATATATATATATATATATATATATATATATATATATACTAAAAGCGCTGAACCAGTTCAGGGCTGAGAGAAGTCAGTCAGGTATACACGGAATGCCTATTACTTAATAAGTATTTTTTGATGTTTTCGTCCATCGAGTATTTTTTTTAAATCATCGTATTTACAATACGTAAGTGTTATGTTTAATTCTGCGCGAGAGTACTTTCGATTGACATATTCACTTATTTCAAGGCGGCCTATTACTCTGGCTTGTATATTTCTGCTACGTTTTTCGAAAGTGCGACATTGTGTGCCCTTTTAAAGGTGATTAGATGCAATGTGATCTAGTGCAAACATTTTGCTTGATTAATTATTACAAAATGTAAAAATGTTTGTTGGCTCACGATTTGTTGAAGTGAATTATGTAGCTGGACTCTTTCAAACATCGTAGCTAGTCTCGTCATGTATATTGTTGATAGTAGGGTGTTTAGTCTTTATATACAATGCTTCAATAATTTGTAGTAATATTTTACATTAACGTCGTGATGTACAAGTGTGGTTGTTGTAAATTGTAAAGTGGGGCCAAAATTGAACTATTGTTTTGAACCATTGTAAAATAAGAAAATGGAAGGAAAATCACCAAACTTCCTTCAATTAAAGATCTACTCAAAGTTTAAGCTATAAAAAACAGGTTCGATAAAACACAATGTTTCACTACAATCTTAACTCATACTCTAAAAAAAACCTTCAATGAACTTTGAAATCACTCAAATATCATTATTAAAAGAAAAATAATAAAAGCAACATATATATGGTACTGAATGAATCTGATTATTTTAAAACTTACAAAATTACAACATTTTTAGATGACTATACGGAATTTTAAAATGTAAAAAAAACACCAATCAACTCACGACTCAGGGTAACATACTCAATACAACCAATGATGCTGTAAATGATGCTCATAAACTCATCAAACTAATTAGCGATTACACACAAGGTAACTTATATTGTAACATAAAACACCGTAAACCCAACTCACTCTCCGCCTTATAATTTCGCAAATCACAACTAATATTTATCAATTAACTAAAACCATAAACGAACTAGTTACTCCGTATTAACTAAGTAAATATGGCATACAGTCTACCCAATAAATAATACAGATTCTCCAAACCTAAAAAAATAAATAATAACATCATCGCTTCTACTGAATGTTAAATAATGTACTTACTAATGTCCCAGGTTCGCTTCAGATCAAGAATAAAGCAGAAAGCAGAGAAAAAAACAAGACATCGGTAAGTTCTTTTTTGAACATAATTGGAGATTGGCCCTCCCTGTTAGAAACAGCTAATTAACAGCCGGCATAGCCGATGAGTGGAAGCCCATCTGCCGCAAGCACACTTGCTTCGAAAACAGTTGTGGAGGACAACAACGCTTCCATTCGACCAGCCAAATGTAAAAGACAGTGCCGGTTGCATCAGCAACTGAAAGACCCGAATACCAGTTTACACCGGAATAATACATGGAACTCTTCCGCATCAAATACGCCAAATACACCGAGAGAAACACCCTTAAGCCCGTGCCTTGTGCATAAGAAAGCATCTAAATAGGACAATGTATTTCGTTGCATCGGACACAAATCTGAACGATGAGACTAAGGTAAAAAATGAAAACCAGGATGGAGCTCCCCATCGATCTGCAATATATAATAGAGTATCTGCTTCGTTATGTGGGAAGTATTGCTCCCCACCCATTAAATGGTCAAGAACACAGCTAGAAACGATCACAGGTGGGACCTGACAATTACACCAGAGTAACTAAGCAGAAGGAGAACGCCATCCTAAGTGTCATGTATTACATACATAAGGAGTAGCTCGGGCTGTCATTAGTCAGTAGGGAGCTGTAAAGGTACTCGTCTCTGTCAAAAGATATCAGGGGAGGAATATATACGGATTCATTACGTTTACAAACAGGTTCCCGCAAGATCGCCGAAGTAAGGCGACGTTCAGCCTTGTCAGTATAGAATGGGTGACCGATTTGGAATACCTGGCTCTGTATGTAAACACGTCGCTATGGGGAAATTATGTCGCAACGAACAGGGCCTACTGTGGCGACAATGGAAAACACACTGAATAACAGTCAATAATAAGGTAGTTGGAAAACAAGGCGAGGTTTCTCCTCCAGGAGTGATCAAAAACTTGATGTTGGTGGTGATGGTTATGGTGGTGTGGTGGGGGGTGGTGATCGTGGTAGTAGTAGCGGTGTTGATTGTTTGGGACTACTACTTACGAATGAAGTAAGACGGCGACAGCTGCAACAACACACCAACTCTCCTCAGGTATACAACCTGGACTCACCCGGATAAAATAGAAAGCAGACGACTTCCGCACTGGCATTGTCAGCAACAGAGACACATGGCCAACTTTTACCCGAAAAGAACGAGGGCCACATATGCACTTACAGAGGCAACATCCGCGTCCGTGACTGTTGCGAAAACGAATACTTTTTTATAAATGAGACGATAAACACGGTGGCGTGGAAGATTAACAAAATTACCGCGGCACAAACTTCCAACACCGCCTCCTCAGACAAACAAAATCACCTTTAATGAAGGTCCGTGAGAAGGAGAGCAAACAACCTCATTCACATTTGTCAACGTTGTCAACAGTAGAAAAATCAAACATGACAAATTCGATAAAGCGAAAGATGCCGGTTCTGTTCTTCAGAATAGAAATGCACGAAGCTAGGACAAAGGGAAACTGTAGCGCAGAGCAGGAGAGGCAGCCGACTGCCGTGTACCAATACACTTGTCCGCGGCGTCGATGAGAAGACGGTTGGTTTGCTGCTTGTGCGGATGAATGCTGCGGACGCGAACACGGAAACGCCCATTTACGAAAAGTTGAATTTACTTTTTTTTTAAAGAAAACAGCGGCGGACGGCTTTGGCGTGCTCATTTGCATATGCGGGATGTCGTTACTACACGAAACACGAAAAAACGGTATTTGGAAGATTCGTTGGTAGGTAAGCGTGAACGGATGAATAAAAAGAAGGAAGTGGTGCATTTATTTTTGTGAAAGATTAGCATTGACTCGTTCAAGCTATCTCGGCGTTAATATGACATACAAGCAGTTCGGCATTCGATTCATTCCAGAGTTTAGTGGGACTGCCACTAATCTCCCGATAGTAGAATAGATAGGACAGGTGGCACTTGTTTGTCAATTATGCGAATTTTACGAAGTGGCGCGAGTCCTTCCCTTGCGGTTAAGAAAGGGTCCTCTTGCTGTGTATAGAGAGCTAGGCTAAGAACAGAGGGTAGATATAAATCATGTCAATCAGGCACTGATAACTGCGTTTGTAACTGATTCATTTGTGCCCTATGAGGACTTTACCACGTGACGGCTACAGCCCTGCGAGACTGTAGATGTGTTTTTGGCTGGGATAAGAAGACTTGCCCTCCTTGTTGGGGAGATTTTCCTAGGAAAGTGGATGGTGTGCGATTTTGTAGCAGAACTACCGAGTCACGTAAAGCAACATATTCGAGAATGGATGACATGACTTTAAGGCAGATTTTAACTAGAGCATGGGCTATCATGGCAAACGAAAACAATTAGTTGCGGCAGCTCTACAACCGAGTCAGTTTAATATCAATCGGACGTTACTAACTGTGTCAGCTAATGGTAGCATTAAATTCTATAAATGCTCTGGTCTAAACCACTTCGCAAGAGACTGCAAGTATTATTATGGTGAAGGGCGTAATGGGTCAAGATACAAATCGCGAAGAAAGAAGCAGTCCTACAGATGCCAGAATATAGGCCACATTGCATCTGAGTGTCCGCCAACAAAAAAAGGAGGTGAGATATCAGCGCCAGTCTCTCCCCAGTCAATTTAAGCGTTGAAGTGTGAATAGATGGGAAGACACGCGGAGCTCTGGTGGACTCTGCATGTTCCCGGTCTCTGATAACTGGATCAATATGTAGTCCTCGGAGTCGTTAGGAATCTAACATCATGACCGCTGACGGCGAAATTATCCGCAGTCATGGCGTGGGAACCATTTTGTTTGCAATAACAAATATAAGTCCTATAAAGCTCGATGTATTGGTCGTGGATAGTCTACTACTAGATTTCGACATGCTGCTTGGGATAACTGATATTAAAATACTGGGTGGAGTCACCTTGACCAGTCTAGCGAAGCCATCTTCTACAAAACAGATCCTCATGTTTGCACTGCGATTATGATAGAGGAACCTGATTTTAACCGCTGTGTTTGATGAACAGGTCCCGGTGTGGACGGCATCGTGTGAGTGACCAGATGATCACCCGCCTGGTAAACTTAACAACATGGTGCCTGAATACTCAGTGGCTGCTCAAATCCGGCAAGACTATAGACATGAGCTACATGATTGCTACTTCCTCATCCTGATGAAAATCTAGGGCCCCAAAAGGCCTAATTACGCTAATGGCAGTCTTCCAGCCAAACAAATCTACGGTACGACCGGTTCTAGATTTTCGCGAACTTAATGTGCACGGTGTGTCTATACTGCGCATGCAGACGTCTGATAGAGTGGCGAACAAAAGGCTCCAATGTTTCAGTGCTCGTTCTACAGAGGGCTTACTTACAGATGCATGTGCATCAACCCCTGTGCCCATACTAGACTGTAATATTAGAGAGGCATGGGTTTTGGGCTCAATGTCGCACCAGCCATTATACGAGCCATCGTAGACGCTACATTGTCAAAGATCAACGTAATTCAATGGGTACATCAGCATATATCGATGATGTCGTTATAGACGAAAATATAGTGGGCGCGGTTAAAGTGAGGCAGCACCTGGCCAACTGTGGGCTGATAAGCAAGGAACCTGAACAGCTGCAGGACGGTGCGCGATTACTTGGACTAAAAGTTTGGTGGAAGTGCAACATGCTGAGATAGGAACGAGGTAACAAGATTCTAAGTATATCATGCAGCATCACTCGACGAGCTGCGTTCTCTTTGTGCGGAACACTAGTCGGGCACTTCCCGGTTGGACAATGGATTAGAGTGGCAGCAGAGTTTATTAAGAGGAGAGAAGTGGCAGTCAGCGAGGGCTGGGGTGATGAGGTGTATGATGTTCTATTTACCACGATGATAACAGGAATCGTTGCGAGAGCACACGAAAGAGACCCCTTGCGAACAAGTGGGGTGGTGACGGTCCTGAAATCGATGACTGGGTTGACACAAGCTCTTTAGCGACCGGGGTGTTACCGGAGCACAATCGAGCTGTGATCGAATATGCAAGTTGGTTACGCAAGGAAAACGATGTACAGCACATAAATCTGGCAGAGCTCGATACTGTGCTGAAGGGCGTAAATATCGCACTAGTGTGGGACGCATCCATATTGCATCTTTTTACCTACTCTGCCTGCGTGTACAAATGGATAACGGACACTCCTACAGGAAAGTCTAGGCTGCATATTAAAGCAGCAAGCGAAATGCTAATAAGACGACAACTTGGTGCACTTTCAAGCTTGATGAAAGAGTACGGGTTATCAGTAGACATTACCCTTGTAAAGTCAGAACCCAACCGAGCTGATAACCTGGCGCGAGTACCGCAACGGTGGCTTTATTTAATCAGAAAGGCAGCTGAACCCCAGACTCATGTATGCACTACATAAACAAGCAGGCCAGAATCCGACGAAATAAGGTGCATCCATCACCAAAGTCGTCACCCTGGCCTAGACAAGGGCGTGCCACTTTGTGAGGCGGGTCGACCCCACTATTTCTAAGGCATTCGCGAAGACAGTAGTTAAAAATGTGTAAATAGTGGCTGTCAATTGATCCGCCGTCCACGCGCTGGTAGATCGACCCCTTAGACGTAGGCGACACCTGGTATCGAGTGGGGATAGCCATACCCCACTACCAAAGAATTAACTATATGTCGCTTATTGACTGTAGGCCCTCGCGGTTTTCGGTTTGGCGTTGTCTAAGACGGCAAGACGAAGAAAGCATTGTCGTCCAATTAAAAGTCATATTTTACCAGCGCGGTTCACCAACTGATATACTTACGGACAATGACTCAGCATTTTGCAGAAAGACTTTCAGAGACTTTGTAAATGAGTTGGAAGTTCAACTGCGATTTCGCTGTGCACACACTCCATCAGGTAATGTATTACAGAACAGTGCCATCGAAGTGTGAAACGGATTGCTGCAAGAAAACTGTGCTCAGAGATGTAGGTAGTTTAATTGTATAACGTCACCCCTAAGGACGGTGTGTCGCCACTAACTGCCCCTGCCAACATGATCCCTCGTTACAAGGTCAGACTAGATGGAATTGATGTGCTGCTCCCTGCTGAACCCGAACAGAAACACTTGAGTTACAAGGTGAGAGATCGTGTAAATACACGCATCCTGAATGGACGGTGTACATCTCCTTACACAGTTGGACGCGTTACGGGCGTGATTAGCTCACAAAATGTCCTCATTGATGGGCTGCCTCAGCACGTAAGGGACTTACGTCCCGTTATCGGCCTTACTGCGTCAGAAAGTGGGTGTGACAGCGAGCCGTCCACTCAAAGTGCACGAGTAATCACGATGAGCGGAGCAAACATCCCCATGCCCAGCACTAATGTATCAGATGGTTCTTCTGCAGTCGAGTCATCCGAAGAAGAAAGCTTTGGTCGCATCACCACGAAGAAAGAAGGACAGTCCCAGGCCTGGTACAAATGCATCAGATGCTCCCTCCGCAGACAAATTGTGTGTAGATGAAGTGGCAGTCATATTATCGCGAAGAAGCACTAGGCAAAAAATACCTGCACCGGGTATCCACATTAGTGATCATGATATTAGGGAGGAGTGTAGCGCTAATCAGGAGAGGCCGCCATTACTTCTACTCTAATCCAATTTGAACTTACAATACATAGCCCAATGCCCACTACACCAGCCTACCCTCGCTTACAGTCTTCACATATAGCTGTTGAGACTGAACCAGAGAGTAACAAAAGTGTATCTGTGTCTCTCAAGCCCGTAAAAACTACCAAAGGATGAAAGCTCCCCGCCTAAACCTGTGATCAGATCTGCAAAATGGATTATCTGTAGGCACCGTCTTATTTAACAGTGTTCAGAGGAATACAATAAACCGTTGTAAATATTAACAACGGTCGACGAGCACCCAGTTTACGATCAACAACACCTTTCCGCGCCCCCAATGGTGATGTATTCTGTAAGCCGAAACAGTGTGAGTAGACTGAGTGCCTGTGGGAAGTAAAAAACGAGGCAGGCAACGGCCTACCTAGGGGTTAAGCAAGTGGTAAATGAGCATCCATCGATAAAAAAATGTGAAGAAATGGAATCATGAGGGGAGTCCTTACCTTCTGTCAAATTAATTTTCTCTTTAGACGTTGGGGATATTGACTGAGGTGTTCGATGTAATGAAGCGGGAAAATAATTAAATATCGTAGTTTTATTTGTTATTCGATTGGATACATCACAGTTAGTATAGACAAACTTAACTTCATCAATTGAATATACCACGTATTTACATTAATGCTGCTATTTTAATTCCGTATTTGTGATTATTCAAATTTCTTTATTTGCTATAGAGTTGTCTGAACTTTATCAAACATCATTACCATTGTTTGTTTGACTGTAGATTTCATGTTCAATATAGCTTTCAGCTTACTAAAACGTTCCAGTTACAACGTTGCTTTTTACTTTTTTAGTGGATAACAGCTTCATATCTATTTTTTGATTCGTTTTAAGTGAGCGTGAATTCAATAACGGATTGTCTGGTCACCTAGTCTGGATATGCTGTTTAGCTACGTTTTGTATATTTAAAATTAAAATAGTAAGTTGTAACTTCGTCGTTTTGTAGGCTGCTTTATTCTCCTTTCATTTCATGTTTTATTTTCACAGACATATTTTCCTAATGTACTCTTATTGCTCCCTCTACTACTGTCTTCATGTAATTGCTTGTATTCTATCTTTTCCTTTTCGATGATTTTTCCAAGTTTCGCTGTCTATTGCAGTCTTCAGCAGCGGAAAGTTGTCTTTCGTGATTTTGGCGCATGTAATTCAATAATGTAATAACATGGTTCAGCGATATTTTCAGAGCTTTACTATGATCGGCATACGTTAACCTGGCATTGGTTACTATACTTATAATCTAATACTGATTAGTGAGTTAATGATCGGCACATGATTTCTAGTAACTGACGAACATGGCAGACTGACAGACAGAAAAATCTCTTGTGTATATAAAATAAAACAGAGCGGAGCAAATGGAACGCGAGCAAACTGGATAGAGAAAGTGGAATACAATCAGAGATTATACAACCAACATTAAGTAGCAACAGATAATGCATGTGTGTATCAATCTCTCTATCTATCTATCTATCGATGTATTTATTTAGGTCATTCTAACAATCTGTTTGCCTTTATTTATATTCGATTACGTCACCAAATCGTAATGGGTTGTCTATTACATGATCCGTCTAGAAACAAGGGGGTTTAGGGGTAGGGGCAGCGTTATAGTCAGGGTGTTGATGATACCAAACTGATGTAGAAGTGTATGTTTCTTTGACAGAAGTAGTAGCCGGAACTTGTAATTTCTGAATATTTATAAAATATATTAGAATTTCCAAATATTCTGTAATATGTAACGCAAATCCTGACCCAGCGGATTGTGGGTGGTATTATAACTATGCAACTGTAGTGCTTCGTTTCCATACCACAACGTAGTTGTAGTATTTAATTTCTTATTCTTTTTGATGAGTTTTCCCATTTCTTAAATTTCTTTTTATTACTATATTTATTCTGATTTGTTGTTGTTTTGCCGTTTTTTTGTGTTTTCCACTTTTTTCGTTTCCGCTTTATTCTTCACATATTATTCTTGTTTCTGAGTAAATACATTTTTCCTGCTTTAATTCTCTTTTTTTTATCGTTTTGTTGCTTTTATTAGTTTATTCTGCCCGTCTTTATCTTTTTTCTTTCATATTATAGGTTTTCTTCGCATTACGTTTTCCTCGTTTTGTTTTCGTGTTTGCTCCTCGTTCATTTGCCATTTTTCTCTATTTATAAGTCCCTCTCTTCTTGCCAATTATTTAGTTCTTTCTCATTCTTCTCTCTTTAAACTTCCATAATGTTTTTTTTTATCTACACCATCCTTTTCTCTATGGTGTTGTTGCTCTTTTTCTCTTTCTAATTTTTAATTCTGTTTTCGTCTTCTATTCACTTTCTTTTCTTTCTTTTCTTCTGATCGTCTTCCTCATGTTCATTTATATTCATTCTATACACTTCTTTCCTGCCACTAATGTGTCTTTTCCATCAATACATTTATCTCCTTACATCTCTTTCTCCTTCGCTTATTCAGAAATATTTAAAACTCAATTCATCACACTTTCTCTATTTCCTTATTATTTCTGCTAGATCCGCATCGCTATTTTCTTCCTAATCATTTTGCAAAAATCAAGCTCCAGCTGTAATAGTTCGCTTAATTAAAATGCCGTTCATGTTCTGAATAAGACCCCCACCACCGAACCAACTGTATTCAATGAGTTATCATCTTTAAATTGTGTGTCTCTATTTTCCATCTTAATCCGTTACGCACAAATACATTTGAAGGAAAAAAAAAACCCTACTTTCCGACTAAATCGACGATCGCAGTAAGAATGACACAAAAATGCCAGGGGATATGTAAAAT
Source organism: Sepiola atlantica (assembly GCA_963556195.1). Lineage (NCBI taxonomy): Eukaryota > Metazoa > Mollusca > Cephalopoda > Sepiida > Sepiolidae > Sepiola > Sepiola atlantica. The sequence continues at coordinate 7,618,733 of OY744515.1, forward strand.
GAAAAGTGGAAGAAGTAAATGTGATTGAAGAAAAGGGCATCCCTTTACGTTAAGGAAAGGGGCATAACTGCGTATCAAATGTAGAGAAAACGAATCTCGAACACAAGTGATTGCAGCGGCTTTCTCGCCTATTAACAGTGTCCGATTCAGAAAAAAAGAACAAACCGAAATTTAAAAGTAATAGAAATGGCTATTTAATCTATTTGTCAATGATAAATACTCATAGAGATCGACCGACGAACAGAGTGCTTCTAAGGCATGCAAGGACGCGGTTAAGCATGTTATTTAAAACCTAATCGTAATAGAGTGATACAAATGATACATGGAGCTTTACACTCGGTGCATCAACATTAACATGTGGTATAGATAAACGAAACGCATCAACAATCAGACGCAACCATTGATTCTGCACTTTACGCACGGCGAATGATATGTGATAGTTAAACGTGACATATAGACGGACTGTTGAAAAGACTTTGATAGAAATGCAAATACGCATCTGAAAATACTATTCAAACCTGTTATTTAAAATGTAAACGTTACACATGAACATGTTATATATGCGTGTACACTTCCGACATGAAATGTGCCCATTCAATCAGTGCGTGTAGTTATCGACAGATTTCAAACATAATCGTGAAAAAACGAAAAAAATGGCTATGACAGGCATAAGTGTGACAGACAAAGTTCGACAGAAAAAAACTATTTGTATGCTCGAATAATTCTAAAATGAAGCGAGGTTATTCACTACGCGCGTATTTAACGATGAACAGTTTATAATAAACTAGAGACGTCGACCGGCCGACAAAGTTACTCATAGTATGCAAGGACCAATATTAATTCAAAAAAGCAAATTGGAATTATAGGATGAAATAAAATACACATTAGAATAAAGGGATGATATTCCAATCTGTTTGCGAATTAAATTACGGCTGAACTTCGATATTCTAATTCGCTCGATTTGAAAAGCAATCATGAGTTTCAATCATAGAAACATGTTCAGTTCATTTTTATTTGTAATATTTCATTTTTTCTTTGCTATTTTATTCTTGACTTTCGTATTATCTCTTTTACTCGCCAAAAGATTGAGAGTTTGTTATCGGTGTGATTAAACCCAATTTCAGTTAACGTCACATTGTCTCGGGCTCGGTGTGCGCATGCGTAACTGTTAAAACGGACGGATACAAATTTAAAAAAATAAAAGAGTGAGAAACAGAATTAAATATGAAAATAATAATATCAAAAAATCCAGAGCACCATGGCATTTCCAGGTTTTTATTTATTTGTTATTTTAGCAAATAATTTAAGAATAGAAGCAAAATCTTTCAGTAATCAATACCCATGCCTGATTGTTATAATTATGTTTTCACACCTCATATAAAGTGAGCAGATTGGTAACCGGAGGTGAACTCTCTTCTGGAACTACGATTAGGCTTTTGCAGTAATGAACCAAGCGTAAAGCGTGAGAAGAGACATGCATGAAGAAGATACGGTCATGCACACACCTATATACTAGCAATACGCTGTGTGTGCGGTTCTTTGTTTGATTGAATGATTGTCATCGTGCACAGAGGCATACGAGAGCTATTTAGAGGAATGGGATAATTTTAATAGTTCAAATACAATTAAAACGAGAAGATGGGCATGAGAACAGAGAGTGAGAGAGAGAAGAAGAATGGAACACTAAGATTGATAGGAATAACGTAATAGTAAAACAAAAGAAAAGGTAGATTATGAATTTCTTAATTAGTTTTTATTATACTCATTTGAAAGAATATGATAATCAACCTACTTAAAAATTAAAAAGAAAACATATTTAATACAATATTTAAAAAATATTCATCGACACGTCTAGTTAGAATGCGATGATTAATGTGTATTACTAATAATGACGCATGGATATATGTTCGCATTCAGTGTTGGCACAATTCGGAGTGTAGTGACTGTACATAGATTAGGCAGGTCACAATCGGTTGTCAAAGCTCTATCATTTTTATTTACGTCGTTAAATTTTATAAACAGTATATATCATGTTAATTGTCTTTAACATGAGACTATAGTGAAATAAAAGAAGTATATCGTACATGGGTTCTGCATGAGATGATCGCACACTTCTAGGGGTAACCGAATATTTTGTTAGGACGGAATAGAGAAAAAGTGTATCTCATTCTGTACGGTAGTTTCTGATTTTTATTTTCTTAATCAATTTTTATGATGATAGTTCTATCATTTCAATGATTTAAGCGTGTTTATGTATATTTTACTTGTGAGTTTGATAAATGTAATGGAGGTCAGAAAATTAAATGAATTTATATATTTCCATTTTTAGGGAACCTAACTGAATAAGGTGTTCACACATCATCTTACAAAGTTAACGATGTGATGGAAATAATCATTGGGGCTATTATATGGCATATATTTATACATCATGAGTTACTGATGAATTTGCAGTAGTGAATTATAGTCTACAAGGATTTTCCGAAAGTGCCCCATGAATATTTTCTAAACAAAAGTCTATATTTCTAGGATACAGATGAACATTTCTATTCAACCAACATTCTTTACATGTTCATTTGAAAATATAATGATGTATTTTTTAATGGAAATCGCTCTAAACATGCATGAACTTACTTAAATTAAGAAGCTAAAAAATATTATTTCAAGAAACACAATGGCCAAGAATAAGTGTTAGATAGATTCCGGATAGATTCCGACTTAGAAAAAAGACGATCCTACCCCCACCCCCCACCCCCCTTTGTCAGAAAATGGCTCATGGAAAGTAAGGACTAAAGAACGAAATAATGGAGGCTAGAGTTACGGTGCTGCTGAAAGTAAACCCAAGGTTCAATTTCAAATCACCTCCTCTTGCTAGCGAGTTTGTTCTTTGTTTATCTACATTCAAAATGGGTTTTACCTTGATCGCCTTGTTTCTACTACAGATCATTGAACTCGTTTAAACTGTTGTTATCTCCAGAACGGATGACGATCTTGTAAATATTTGATGGCTGGTGGTTATATCAGAACTATGAATTTAACTGTCGTTGAAAGAACTACTTAATAAAGTAATGCAACACAGCATTGGTCAATTCGAAATTCCAGAGAAGAATTACTGACTAAAAATGAAAATAATATTTACGACGATGAACGGAAAGGAGAAAATGGATAAAACCAAGGTGTAAACTAGTGATGGAGACATATAGACAGTGTGTTTTTTTAAAGCAATGAGTACTGTATACATATATTTAAAGTTTGTTTTATTAACAATAACAATCAGATGGAGAAATGACTACAGTAAGAACAATGAATATCAAAGACAAACAACTTTTATTTTACTTCTATTCATACAAAAAAGTCATATTGTCACTACATCAAAAGGGGCTACACTGGGCGAGGACAGATTTATCGGATGTAACCTGGGTGTGAACTTGAGTAAACAAATCGTTGTTCACATATACGATATGAATTAAGTATGTCTATCTGATAAACAACATGTTGGTGTATAAAAGATTCATGTGAAATAATGACTAATTTTTAATAGTGAAATGCCGGCAAGATATGTTTTGTTGCTCAAAGTGATTTATCAGTACCAGATGTTAATTATGAGTACGAAACGAAAGCTGAATTTTTGTGCGTATTAGCTACTGTCAGTAGCGTTATTATAAACGCTGTGTCTCGGACGCCAGAACTTTACTCAATCTATCCAATTAATACAGCTAAATAAAACAAAGTGGATCAAACATGTCTACGTTTACATTTAAAAGGTATACTTCTTACTTATGAAAGTTTTTGAGGCCAATTAAACATGTGTGTAAAGAAAAGAAAATACGTCATATCTTAGCAAAGAATTATTGTATCTACATATTCAAAAATGTATTACTTAAATGACATTTTTCGCAATACAACTAACTTGAAGAAGCCACCTAGAAGTGAACTTGCTGGGACTGTTTTGTAACAGTTAGCTCCTGCAAATCAATGCATCGTCATCTTGGTGTATTTCATAGGGTTGAAAGTTAATGTGTCAGGAGGCGTTCTCGAATATCATCTTCTGGGTTTTCAGCAGGGGTGTCAGGGAGATGAGTCTGTCGGCCACTTATGATAACTTAGGTTTAATGGAGCACGGGATGTCTGCGGACTATAGGCGTTCTACTTTTTCCTGTGCGATGTTCAACTCATCTGTATGAAAAATCAAATCATCGGCCCTCTTGAATGATAAATAGTGACTGAGGAAAGCAGAACAATATGATCATTAAAAGATTATATTGAACAATAAAATAGAAATACTAAATAAAAGAATAGGATATAGAATATATGAATATATACGTATATATATATATATATATCAATATATATATATATATATATATCAATATATATATATCAATATATATATATCAATATATATATATATATCAATATATATATATATAAATATCAATATATATATATATATATATATATATGTAAATCAATATATATATATATATATATATATATATATATATATATATCAATATATATATATATATATATATATATATAAATATCAATATATATAGAAATATATATATATATCAATATATATATATATATATATATCAATATACATATATATATATATATCAATACATATATATATATATATATCAATATACATATATATATATATATACGAATATATATACATATATATATATGAATATATATATATATATATATATATATCAATACATATATATATGTATATTTCAATATACATATATATATATGAATATATAAATACATATACATATATGAATATATATATATATATTTATGAATATATATATATATATATATATATATATATATATATATGTATATCAATAATCCCTAATCATACAAAAAAAGTCTTTATTTCGTTATAATAAATATTTGTAATAATAATATATTATTCTATGAATAACAATTTTATTAATCATTAATATAAGTTTAGTAACTTTTATTTACATTTAGAATTATAATTATTTTCAAGTTGTAATTAGTTTCCCAGTAGAATCATTTAAATATTAAGATATTATTCCAGTTGAATCGATCTGCTAAATAAGGAACATAACGAAACCCGCCGTAGGTCATTTCACTAGATTTTAATCAAGAGATAAGAACATAAGGCAAAATAAGGAAAGCCATTACTTACAATTGAGTTCTTACGACCAAACAATGCGAAATGTATTTTCAGCGTAGCTTCGCTCATTCGGCCTTGATTCTGGTCGTTCTTATTTTATATATTGTTGCTTTCTTTATGGTTCCTGCCTCTCGGATATCAATGGTCGACGAGACTCAATTAATTAATAAACTCACTTTCTACTATTGACTTGCAATCAATTAACAATCCCCTATTAATTGGGCTGGCGTCATCTTACAGCAAACGGCGACTAATTAAGAATACACCTTGGTGGAAATGTCAATCTATCAATTTCTGCCGATGTTTTTCTCTTTTTATTCTTTAATTCATTCGATGTGAATAAACATTTTTTTTTTATTGTTTTACTATTTTATAGCTAAAATTCAGTTTTTTTTTCCTATCATGTGTTCATGTATTTCTTGTCAGACATTTTTTTCATGTTATTTTCATTTTACGTTTGTGAAGTGTATTCTCTTGTTATTACGTCAGCCATGTTGTTTTTAACATAGAAGATTTGTTATCAATCAATTTGTTTCTTCATACCATTCAAAACAAACATCTAATTTAATTTCCCATCAAAATAGTGAGTTTTGTATGTTTTATTGATGCTTTTTATGATTCACTAGTCTTTAATTCTATTTTCCCTCTTTCCCTCTTGTTTCCTAATTGTCTTATTGCATCCGATTATTTTGCGTGTTATTTGATTCATCATTTTAGTTTAATTGAGTCCTTGCATTCATTTTCTTTCTCTTTATAATGTTTGTTCTTTCATTCGAATGTAAGCATTTTTATTAATATTTGCCATCCGACTTCGGATTACGTTCCTTTTAATTTGTTGTTATTTTGTTCTTTCTTTCATTATCTTCTTCGTCATTTGTTTATTTATGATTTTCCTCCGTTTTTTTTGTGTGTGTTTGTCTTTCACACGTGTGTCTTTGTGTTCATCCTTCTTTTTATATATTTCTTTTATTCGTATTTTATCCTTTTGATAGTTGATAAGGAGTGTTGGAGGGTTATTGATAAGGTGCGGAAACGTATCTGTAATTTGATTGGCCACCCATTTCGACTTCTATACACCCTCTCTCTCACAGACGTGATGTTTCTAGTGTCAGTCTATTTTATGAATACTATTATATTGTGTGTTCTTCAGCATTGTGTTATCTATTTTTGCTTCCATTGCTCCAGCATGTCTGACTGGTTGGTCTCGTGGTTTCAATCCATTCGTTGTTTTGATACCTAATTATAATACAGCTTTCTATTACAATATCTTCTTCCCTAGTACTTGTGGAAGTCTCTTTTTCTGTGTTGTTCCTCCTCCTATCTATCTATCTATCTATCTATCTATCTATCTATCTATCTATCTATCTATCTATCTATCTATCTGTACATATATATATATAAATATATAAATATATATATATATATATATATATTTAATGACTAAAGCCACTATGCATCTCCTGTCTTTGCGATAATGATATTTCCTACTTGTTAGCTTTTTACATCAAGATTCTTCATACCTTGCCTGAAGCTGTTCTCATGAAAACTCGTAGTTTCTTCATTGTTTTTATGTTTATATAATTTTTCACAACTTATTAAACTGTTTTTCTCCGTGTTTCTTTTGTTTCGTCACTTTCATTTGCTTCCTTATGCATTATTCGATTTCCGCCTTGTTGTATCTTCTTTTTTACATGAACTATTTTCTTGCATTTATTTGTCATTTCTACCTTTTCATGACTTTTATGTTTTCTTTTTTTTTTGCTAACGTTTCAAATATTTTCTTTACTTACGTTTACCATTTTTACTATTCATTTTTATTGCGGCTCCGTTTTTATTTTTTATCATTATTTATGATGTTAAAGTTGGCACGATGTAATACTTTCTTTTTAATTTAATTCCTGTTTATTGTATTTGTTATCCTGTAGTTTCTTCCCCTCCTCTTTTTCTGTTTACTATTTACTCTATTTATAATCCCCCACTGGTTAGAATCGTAGATATTTAAATGCAACTTTTCTCAATTTTATCGGTTTTATTTTATTAATAGTTCTTGTTGCTTTTTCTGTTTACTATTTATAATCCCCCACTGGTTAGCATCGTAGTTATTTAACTGCAAAATTTCTCAATTTTGCGGTTTTCTTTATTAATAGTTATTGTTCCTTTTTCTGTTTACTATTTATAATCCCCTACTGGTTAGCATCGTAGTTATTTAACTGCAAAATTTCTCAATTTTGCGGTTTTCTTTATTAATAGTTATTGTTCCTTTTTCTGTTTACTATTTATAATCCCCCACTGGTTAGCATCGTAGTTATTTAACTGCAACTTTTCTCAATTTTGCGGTTTTCTTTATTAATAGTTCTTGTTCCTGTTTCTGTTTACTATTTATAATCCCCTACTCGTTAGCATCGTAGTTATTTAACTGCAACTTTTCTCAATTTTGCGGTTTTCTTTATTAATAGTTCTTGTTCCTTTTTCTGTTTACTATTTATAATCCCCCACTGGTAAGCATCGTAGTTATTTTACTGCAACTTTTCTCAATTTTGCGGTTTTCTTTATTAATAGTTCTTGTTCCTGTTTCTGTTTACTATTTATAATCCTCTACTCGTTAGCATCGTAGTTATTTAACTGCAACTTTTCTCAATTTTGCGGTTTTCTTTATTAATAGTTCTTGTTCCTTTTTCTGTTTACTATTTATAATCCCCCACTGGTAAGCATCGTAGTTATTTAACTGCAACTTTTCTCAATTTTGCGGTTTTCTTTATTAATAGTTCTTGTTCCTGTTTCTGTTTACTATTTATAATCCCCTACTCGTTAGCATCGTAGTTATTTAACTGCAACTTTTCTCAATTTTGCGGTTTTCTTTATTAATAGTTCTTGTTCCTTTTTCTGTTTACTATTTATAATCCCCCACTGGTAAGCATCGTAGTTATTTAACTGCAACTTTTCTCAATTTTGCGGTTTTCTTTATTAATAGTTCTTGTTCCTGTTTCTGTTTACTATTTATAATCCCCTACTCGTTAGCATCGTAGTTATTTAACTGCAACTTTTCTCAATTTTGCGGTTTTCTTTATTAATAGTTCTTGTTCCTTTTTCTGTTTACTATTTATAATCCCCCACTGGTAAGCATCGTAGTTATTTAACTGCAACTTTTCTCAATTTTGCGGTTTTCTTTATTAATAGTTCTTGTTCCTGTTTCTGTTTACTATTTAGAATCCCCCACTGGTAAGCATCGTAGTTATTTAACTGCAACTTTTCTCAATTTTGCGGTTTTCTTTATTAATAGTTCTTGTTCCGTTTTCTGTTTACTATTTATAACCCCCCACTGGTTAGCTTCGTAGTTATTAAACTGCAACTTTTCTCAATTTTGAGGTTTTCTTTATTAATAGTTCTTGTTCCTGTTTCTGTTTACTATTTATAACCCCCCACTGGTTAGCATCGTAGTTATTTAACTGCAACATTTCTCAAGTTTGCGGTTTTCTTCATTAATAGTTGTTGTTCATTTTTCTGTTTACTATTTATAATCCCCTACTCGTTAGCACCGTAGTTATTTAACTGCACCATTTCTCAATTTTGAGGTTTTCTTTATTAATAATTCTTGTTCCCGTTTCTGTTTACTATTTATAACCCCCCACTGGTAAGCATCGTAGTTATTTAACTGCAACATTTCTCAATTTTGAGGTTTTCTTTATTAATAGTTCGTGTTCCTGTTTCTGTTTACTATTTATAATCCCCTACTCGTTAGCATCGTAGTTATTTAACTGCAACTTTTCTCAATTTTGCGGTTTTCTTTATTAATAGTTCTTGTTCCTGTTTCTGTTTACTATTTATAATCCCCCACTGGTTAGCATCGTAGTTATTTAACTGCAACTTTTCTCAATTTTGCGGTTTTCTTTATTAATAGTTCTTGTTCCTTTTTCTGTTTACTATTTATAATCCCCCACTGGTAAGCATCGTAGTTATTTAACTGCAACTTTTCTCAATTTTGCGGTTTTCTTTATTAATAGTTCTTGTTCCTGTTTCTGTTTACTATTTATAATCCCCCACTGGTAAGCATCGTAGTTATTTAACTGCAACTTTTCTCAATTTTGCGGTTTTCTTTATTAATAGTTCTTGTTCCGTTTTCTGTTTACTATTTATAACCCCCCACTGGTTAGCTTCGTAGTTATTTAACTGCAACTTTTCTCAATTTTGAGGTTTTCTTTATTAATAGTTCTTGGTCCTTTTTCTGTTTACTATTTATAATCCCCTACTCGTTAGCATCGTAGTTATTTAAATGCAACTTTTCTCAATTTTATCGGTTTTATTTTATTAATAGTTCTTGTTGCTTTTTCTGTTTACTATTTATAATCCCCCACTGGTTAGCATCGTAGTTATTTAACTGCAAAATTTCTCAATTTTGCGGTTTTCTTTATTAATAGTTCTTGTTCCTGTTTCTGTTTACTATTTATAATCCCCTACTGGTAAGCATCGTAGTTATTTAACTGCAAAATTTCTCAATTTTGCGGTTTTCTTTATTAATAGTTCTTGTTTCTTTTTCTGTTTACTATTTATAATCCCCCACTGGTAAGCATCGTAGTTATTTAACTGCAACTTTTCTCAATTTTGGTGTTTTCTTTATTAATAGTTCTTGTTCCTGTTTCTGTTTACTATTTAAAATCCCCTACTCGTTAGCATCGTAGTTATTTAACTGCAACTTTTCTCAATTTTGCGGTTTTCTTTATTAATAGTTCTTGTTCCTTTTTCTGTTTACTATTTATAATCCCCCACTGGTAAGCATCGTAGTTATTTAACTGCAACTTTTCTCAATTTTGCGGTTTTCTTTATTAATAGTTCTTGTTCCTTTTTCTGTTTACTATTTATAATCCCCCACTGGTAAGCATCGTAGTTATTTAACTGCAACTTTTCTCAATTTTGCGGTTTTCTTTATTAATAGTTCTTGTTCCTGTTTCTGTTTACTATTTATAATCCCCCACTGGTAAGCATCGTAGTTATTTAACTGCAACTTTTCTCAATTTTGCGGTTTTCTTTATTAATAGTTCTTGTTCCGTTTTCTGTTTACTATTTATAACCCCCCACTGGTTAGCTTCGTAGTTATTTAACTGCAACTTTTCTCAATTTTGCGGTTTTCTTTATTAATAGTTCTTGGTCCTTTTTCTGTTTACTATTTATAATCCCCTACTCGTTAGCATCGTAGTTATTTAAATGCAACTTTTCTCAATTTTATCGGTTTTATTTTATTAATAGTTCTTGTTGCTTTTTCTGTTTACTATTTATAATCCCCCACTGGTTAGCATCGTAGTTATTTAACTGCAAAATTTCTCAATTTTGCGGTTTTCTTTATTAATAGTTCTTGTTCCTGTTTCTGTTTACTATTTATAATCCCCTACTGGTAAGCATCGTAGTTATTTAACTGCAAAATTTCTCAATTTTGCGGTTTTCTTTATTAATAGTTCTTGTTCCTTTTTCTGTTTACTATTTATAATCCCCCACTGGTAAGCATCGTAGTTATTTAACTGCAACTTTTCTCAATTTTGGTGTTTTCTTTATTAATAGTTCTTGTTCCTGTTTCTGTTTACTATTTAAAATCCCCTACTCGTTAGCATCGTAGTTATTTAACTGCAACTTTTCTCAATTTTGCGGTTTTCTTTATTAATAGTTCTTGTTCCTTTTTCTGTTTACTATTTATAATCCCCCACTGGTAAGCATCGTAGTTATTTAACTGCAACTTTTCTCAATTTTGCGGTTTTCTTTATTAATAGTTCTTGTTCCTGTTTCTGTTTACAATTTATAATCCCCTACTCGTTAGCATCGTAGTTATTTAACTGCAACTTTTCTCAATTTTGCGGTTTTCTTTATTAATAGTTCTTGTTCCGTTTTCTGTTTACTATTTATAACCCCCCACTGGTTAGCTTCGTAGTTATTTAACTGCAACTTTTCTCAATTTTGAGGTTTTCTTTATTAATAGTTCTTGGTCCTTTTTCTGTTTACTATTTATAATCCCCTACTCGTTAGCATCGTAGTTATTTAAATGCAACTTTTCTCAATTTTATCGGTTTTATTTTATTAATAGTTCTTGTTGCTTTTTCTGTTTACTATTTATAATCCCCCACTGGTTAGCATCGTAGTTATTTAACTGCAAAATTTCTCAATTTTGCGGTTTTCTTTATTAATAGTTCTTGTTCCTGTTTCTGTTTACTATTTATAATCCCCTACTGGTAAGCATCGTTGTTATTTAACTGCAAAATTTCTCAATTTTGCGGTTTTCTTTATTAATAGTTATTGTTCCATTTTTCTGTTTACTATTTATAATCCCCCACTGGTTAGCATCGTAGTTATTTAACTGCAACTTTTCTCAATTTTGCGGTTTTCTTTATTAATAGTTCTTGTTCCTGTTTCTGTTTACTATTTATAATCCCCTACTCGTTAGCATCGTAGTTATTTAACTGCAACTTTACTCAATTTTGCGGTTTTCTTTATTAATAGTTCTTGTTCCTTTTTCTGTTTACTATTTATAATCCCCCACTGGTAAGCATCGTAGTTATTTAACTGCAACTTTTCTCAATTTTGCGGTTTTCTTTATTAATAGTTCTTGTTCCTGTTTCTGTTTACTATTTATAATCCCCTACTCGTTAGCATCGTAGTTATTTAACTGCAACTTTTCTCAATTTTGCGGTTTTCTTTATTAATAGTTCTTGTTCCTTTTTCTGTTTACTATTTATAATCCCCCACTGGTAAGCATCGTAGTTATTTAACTGCAACTTTTCTCAATTTTGCGGTTTTCTTTATTAATAGTTCTTGTTCCTGTTTCTGTTTACTATTTAAAATCCCCTACTCGTTAGCATCGTAGTTATTTAACTGCAACTTTTCTCAATTTTGCGGTTTTCTTTATTAATAGTTCTTGTTCCTTTTTCTGTTTACTATTTATAATCCCCCACTGGTAAGCATCGTAGTTATTTAACTGCAACTTTTCTCAATTTTGCGGTTTTCTTTATTAATAGTTCTTGTTCCTGTTTCTGTTTACAATTTATAATCCCCTACTCGTTAGCATCGTAGTTATTTAACTGCAACTTTTCTCAATTTTGCGGTTTTCTTTATTAATAGTTCTTGTTCCGTTTTCTGTTTACTATTTATAACCCCCCACTGGTTAGCTTCGTAGTTATTTAACTGCAACTTTTCTCAATTTTGAGGTTTTCTTTATTAATAGTTCTTGTTCCTTTTTCTGTTTACTATTTATAACCCCCCACTGGTTAGCATCGTAGTTATTTAACTGCAACATTTCTCAAGTTTGCGGTTTTCTTCATTAATAGTTTTTGTTCCTTTTTCTGTTTACTATTTATTATTCCCCTACTCGTTAGCACCGTAGTTATTTAACTGCACCATTTCTCAATTTTGAGGTTTTCTTTATTAATAATTCTTGTTCCCGTTTCTGTTTACTATTTATAGACCCCCACTGGTAAGCATCGTAGTTATTTAACTGCAACTATTCTCAATTTTGCGGTTTTCTTTATTAATAGTTCTTGTTCCGTTTTCTGTTTACTATTTATAACCCCCCACTGGTTAGCTTCGTAGTTATTTAACTGCAACTTTTCTCAATTTTGAGGTTTTCTTTATTAATAGTTCTTGGTCCTTTTTCTGTTTACTATTTATAATCCCCCACTGGTTAGCATCGTAGTTATTTAAATGCAACTTTTCTCAATTTTATCGGTTTTATTTTATTAATAGTTCTTGTTGCTTTTTCTGTTTACTATTTATAATCCCCCACTGGTTAGCATCGTAGTTATTTAACTGCAACATTTCTCAATTTTGCGGTTTTCTTTATTAATAGTTATTGTTCCTTTTTCTGTTTACTATTTATAATCCCCCACTGGTTAGCATCGTAGTTATTTAACTGAACAATTTCTCAATTTTGCGGTTTTCTTTATTAATAGTGTATGTTCCTTTTTCTGTTTACTATTTATAATCCCCTACGCGTTAGCATCGTAGTTATTTAACTGCAACTTTTCTCAATTTTGCGGTTTTCTTTATTAATAGTTCTTGTTCCTTTTTCTGTTTACTATTTATAATCCCCCACTGGTAAGCATCGTAGTTATTTAACTGCAACTTTTCTCAATTTTGCGGTTTTCTTTATTAATAGTTCTTGTTCCTGTTTCTGTTTACTATTTATAATCCCCTACTCGTTAGCATCGTAGTTATTTAACTGCAACTTTTCTCAATTTTGCGGTTTTCTTTATTAATAGTTCTTGTTCCTTTTTCTGTTTACTATTTATAATCCCCCACTGGTAAGCATCGTAGTTATTTAACTGCAACTTTTCTCAATTTTGCGGTTTTCTTTATTAATAGTTCTTGTTCCTGTTTCTGTTTACTATTTATAATCCCCTACTCGTTAGCATCGTAGTTATTTAACTGCAACTTTTCTCGATTTTGCGGTTTTCTTTATTAATAGGTCTTGTTCCTTTTTCTGTTTACTATTTATAACCCCCCACTGGTTAGCTTCGTAGTTATTTAACTGCAACTTTTCTCAATTTTGAGGTTTTCTTTATTAATAGTTCTTGTTCCTTTTTCTGTTTACTATTTATAACCCCCCACTGGTTAGCATCGTAGTTATTTAACTGCAACATTTCTCAAGTTTGCGGTTTTCTTCATTAATAGTTCTTGTTCCTGTTTCTGTTTACTATTTATAATCCCCTACTCGTCAGCATCGTAGTTATTTAACTGCAACTTTTCTCAATTTTGCGGTTTTCTTTATTAATAGTTCTTGTTCCTTTTTCTGTTTACTATTTATAACCCCCCACTGGTTAGCTTCGTAGTTATTTAACTGCACCATTTCTCAATTTTGAGGTTTTCTTTATTAATAATGTTTGTTCCCGTTTCTGTTTACTATTTATAACCCCCCACTGGTTAGCATCGTAGTTATTTAACTGCAACATTTCTCAATTTTGAGGTTTTCTTTATTAATAGTTCGTGTTCCTGTTTCTGTTTACTATTTATAATCCCCTACTCGTTAGCATCGTAGTTATTTAACTGCAACTTTTCTCAATTTTGCGGTTTTCTTTATTAATAGTTCTTGTTCCTGTTTCTGTTTACTATTTATAATCCCCCAGTGGTTTGCATCGTAGTTATTTAACTGCAACTTTTCTCAATTTTGCGGTTTTCTTTATTAATAGTTCTTGTTCCTTTTTCTGTTTACTATTTATAATCCCCCACTGGTAAGCATCGTAGTTATTTAACTGCAACTTTTCTCAATTTTGCGGTTTTCTTTATTAATAGTTCTTGTTCCTGTTTCTGTTTACTATTTATAATCCCCCACTGGTAAGCATCGTAGTTATTTAACTGCAACTTTTCTCAATTTTGCGGTTTTCTTTATTAATAGTTCTTGTTCCGTTTTCTGTTTACTATTTATAACCCCCCACTGGTTAGCTTCGTAGTTATTTAACTGCAACTTTTCTCAATTTTGAGGTTTTCTTTATTAATAGTTCTTGTTCCTTTTTCTGTTTACTATTTATAACCCCCCACTTGTTAGCATCGTAGTTATTTAACTGCAACATTTCTCAAATTTGCGGTTTTCTTCATTAATAGTTCTTGTTCCTTTTTCTGTTTACTATTTATAATCCCCTACTCGTTAGCACCGTAGTTATTTAACTGCACCATTTCTCAATTTTGAGGTTTTCTTTATTAATAATTCTTGTTCCCGTTTCTGTTTACTATTTATAACCCCCCACTGGTTAGCATCGTAGTTATTTAACTGCAACATTTCTCAATTTTGAGGTTTTCTTTATTAATAGTTCGTGTTCCTGTTTCTGTTTACTATTTATAATCCCCTACTTTTTAGCATCGTAGTTATTTAACTGCTACTTTTCTCAATTTTGCGGTGGTCTTTATTAATAGTTCTTGTTCCTGTTTCTGTTTACTATTTATAATCCCCCACTGGTTAGCATCGTAGTTATTTAACTGCAACATTTCTCAATTTTGAGGTTTTCTTTATTAATAGTTCTTGTTCCTTTTTCTGTTTACTATTTATAACCCCCCACTGGTTAGCATCGTAGTTATTTAACTGCAACATTTCTCAATGTTGCGGTTTTCTTCATTAATAGTTCTTGTTCCTTTTTCTGTTTACTATTGATAATCCCCTACTCGTTAGCACCGTAGTTATTTAACTGCAACTTTTCTCAATTTTGCGGTTTTCTTTATTAATAATTCTTGTTCCTGTTTCTGTTTACTATTTATAACCCCCACTGGTTAGCATCGTAGTTATTTAAATGCAACTTTTCTCAATGTTGCGGTTTTCTTCATTAATAGTTCTTGTTCCTTTTTCTGTTTACTATTTATAATCCCCTACTTGTTAGCACCGTAGTTATTTAACTGCAACTTTTCTCAATGTTGCGGTTTTCTTCATTAATAGTTCTTGTTCCTTTTTCTGTTTACTATTTATAACCCCCCACTGGTTAGCATCGTAGTTATTTAACTGCAACTTTTCTCAATGTTGCGGTTTTCTTCATTAATAGTTCTTGTTCCTTTTTCTGTTTACTATTTATAATCCCCTACTGGTTAGCACCGTAGTTATTTAACTGCAACTTTTCTCAATGTTGCGGTTTTCTTCATTAATAGTTCTTGTTCCTTTTTCTGTTTACTATTTATAATCCCCTACTGGTTTGCACCGTAGTTATTTAACTGCAACTTTTCTCAATGTTGCGGTTTTCTTTATTAATAGTTTTTGTTCCTGTTTCTGTTTACTATTTATAACCCCCCACTGGTTAGCATCGTAGTTATTTAACTGCAACTTTTCTCAATGTTTCGGTTTTCTTCATTAATAGTTCTTGTTCCTTTTTCTGTTTACTATTTATAATCCCCTACTGGTTAGCACCGTAGTTATTTAACTGCAACTTTTCTTAATGTTTCGGTTTTCTTCATTAATAGTTCTTGTTCCTTTTTCTGTTTACTATTTATAATCCCCTACTGGTTAGCACCTTTGTTATTTAACTGCAACTTTTCTCAATGTTGCGGTTTTCTTCATTAATAGTTCTTGTTCCTTTTTCTGTTTACTATCTATAATCCCCTACTGGTTAGCACCGTAGTTATTTAACTGCAACTTTTCTGAATGTTGCGGTTTTCTTCATTAATAATTCTTGTTCCTGTTTCTGTTTACTATTTATAACCCCCCACTGGTTAGCATCGTAGTTATTTAACTGCAACTTTTCTCAATGTTTCGGTTTTCTTCATTAATAGTTCTTGTTCCTTTTTCTGTTTACTATTTATAATCCCCTACTGGTTAGCACCTTTGTTATTTAACTGCAACTTTTCTCAATTTTGCGGTTTTCTTCATTAATAGTTCTTGTCCATTTTTCTGTTTACTATTTATAATCCCCTACTGGTTAGCACCGTAGTTATTTAACTGCAACTTTTCTCAATGTTTCGGTTTTCTTCATTAATAGTTCTTGTTCCTTTTTCTGTTTACTATTTATAATCCCCTACTGGTTAGCACCTTTGTTATTTAACTGCAACTTTTCTCAATTTTGCGGTTTTCTTTATTAATAGTTTTTGTTCCTGTTTCTGTTTACTATTTATAACCCCCCACTGGTTAGCATCGTAGTTATTTAAATGCAACTTTTCTCAATGTTGCGGTTTTCTTCATTAATAGTTCTTGTTCCTTTTTCTGTTTACTATTTATAATCCCCTACTGGTTAGCACCTTTGTTATTTAACTGCAACTTTTCCTAATGTTGCGGTTTTCTTCATTAATAATTCTTGTTCCCGTTTCTGTTTACTATTTATAATCCCCTACTGGTTAGCACCGTAGTTATTTAACTGCAACTTTTCTACATTTTGCGGTTTTCTTTATTAATAGTTCTTGTTCCTGTTTCTGTTTACTATTTATAATCCCCTACTCGTAAGCATCGTAGTTATTTAACTGCAACATTTCTCAATTTTGCGGTGGTCTTTATTAATAGTTCTTGTTCCTTTTTCTGTTGACTATTTATAATCCCCCACTGGTTAGCATCGTAGTTATTTAACTGCTACTTTTCTCAATTTTGCGGTTTCCCTTATTAATAGTTCTTGTTCCTTTTTCTGTTTACTATTTATAATCGCCCACTGGTTAGCATCGTAGTTATTTAACCGCAACATTTCTCAATTTTGCGATTTTCTTTATTAATAGTTCTTGTTCTATTTTCTGTTTGCTATTTATAATCCCCTACTGGTTAGCATCGTAGTTATTTTACCGCAACATTTCTCAAGTTGGCGGTTTTCTTTATTAATAGTTCTTGTTCCTGTTTCTGTTTGCTATTTATAATCCCCCATTGGTTAGCATCGTAGTTATTTAACTGCAACTTTTCTCAAGTTTGCGGTTTTATTTATTAATAGTTTATGGACCTATTTCTGTTTACTATTTATAATCCCCCACTGGTTAGCATCGTAGTTATTTTACCGCAACATTTCTCAATTTTGAGATTTTCTTTATTAATAGTTCTTGTTACTTTTTCTGTTTGCTATTTATAATCCCCCACTGGTTAGCATCGTAGTTATTTAACTGCAACTTTTCTCAAGTTTGCTGTTTTCTTTATTAATAGTTTATGGACCTATTTCTGTTTACTATTTATAATCCCCCACTGGTTAGCACCGTAGTTATTTAACTGCAACATTTCTCAATTTTGCGGTTTCTTTATTAATAGTCCTTGTTCCTTTTTCTGTCCTATTCTACATCTTCTCCCAGGTATTTCCTTTTTCTGTCCCTATTTTCGCATTAATTTTAAACCTTTTAATTACACTAACATTTTGAGCTATCTGTAATAAAAACTGGACGCCGAATATAACTTAAGGATAAGCTTTATTTAACCATTTGTTGCTTAGCTAGACAAATAGTGTTTTAACATTCACTCTTAATATACACGAATGTAGAACATTCCATTATTACTCCAAGGGGGAGACAGGCATCAATTATCTTTGTTACTACATTCTCCCCCATCTATCTTCTTATTCGTAGGGAACAAAATCATCCCATCGACCTGGCCTCCTGCGGGTTCTTTGAGGGCGTCTTGGTTGTTCGTGCCCGACATTCATTTCTAATCTAGGCTCCTCGGGACCTGACGACGTTTCGGGACTGTCTTGTGTTGCTGGTTTAGGGCTAAAATATCTTGCTCCAAATCGCTCTCGTTTTCTACGGCGCTTCGGTCGCTTGGTGTCTGAAGATTGAGTATCTGTCTCAGATATTGGGTGAAACCGCTTTCGTGGTACCCATCTGTCGTCCGAACTAGAGTCAGAGACGACTCTGTTAGTATATTCAGATTCGTTTTGTTGGGACTCTGAACTTGACGTATCTGGCACACGATCACCTAAGAGGGTCGGACTTGTTCCACGAACCGGAGCTCTATATCCATCTGAAGCAGTTCTACGTTCATATACATTTCCTGCTGGGGCTAGATCCCTTAAGGAGACAGTAGATTGCCTTCCTTCTGAATTTCTGACCAGTGCATACTGAGGGTTCGCTTCGATTAATTGTACCTCGCTTACCAATGGGTCATGTTTACTATGACGAACATGACGTTTTAATAAAACTGTGCCAGGTTGTGCAAGCCACGAGGGAAGTGATGTGCCTGCTGAGCTTCGTCGTGGGAACGAGAAGAATCTCTCATGTGGGGTAGCGTTTGTCGCTGTACATAATAGAGTCCTAATAGCGTATAAGGCCATGGGGATGAGACTTTCCCAATCGGAGATCGGACTATTGCGATTTGCTGCCGCCAACTGTACTGTCTTCCATATTATACCATTGTATCTTTCGCACTGTCCGTTTCCTTGAGGATTGTGAGGAGTTGTTCTACTTACAGCTACTCTTCGTTCATGCAGAAACTGCTTGAGTTCGTCCGACATAAAAGCAGACCCACGATCTGAATGTATATATGCAGGCACTCCAAAAACGGCAAAAATGGAGCAGAGGCCTTGAATTACTGTTGCAGCCGTTACGTCTGGGCAGGGGATGACGAACGGAAATCTTGAGTACTCGTCTATTATTGTGAGCATGTATTTATTTTTAGTTTTAGAGGGTAAAGGGCCCTTAAAATCCAGGTTAAGTCTTTCAAAAGGCTGTGTGGCCTTAATGAGTGTTGCTGGAGGAGGTTTGTAGAACCTGGGCTTATTTTCTGCGCATATCCGACAAGAGTTCGTAATTCTGTTTACGTCTTCAACAGAATATGGCAAGTTTCTGCTCCTGACTACGTGAATCATTCTTGTGATACCTGGGTGACACAATTCCCTGTGTATATACTGAAGATCATCTGAGCCAGTTACCAGGCCACACACCCTTGAAAGCGCGTCGACCGCGGCATTCTCCTTACCAGGGCGGTAAGTGACGTCAAAGGAGTAGCAAGAAAGCTCCATTCTCCATCTCGCTATTTTCTCGTTTTTTATTTTACTCGTTGTTTTTGGGTTAAACATAAACGAGACCGACTTTTGGTCAGTGATTAATTCAAAATGTCGGCCGATTAAGTAATGCCTCCATTTTCGTAATGCCTCAACTATGGCGTACGCTTCTTTTTCTATTGCAGAGTGTCGTCGCTCGGATTTCGAAAGTGTTCTTGAAAAAAAAGCTACAGGACGACCGGATTGTCTCAGTGAGGCAGCTATCGCACAGTCGGAGGCATCCGTCTCAACTAATAGAGGGATAAAAGGATCCACAGCAGAAATGGCAGACTGAGCAATGTTCCTTTTCATGTTTTGAAATGCTCTGATGGCGGAACAGGACAACGGAAAAGTAGATACTTGTGTCAATGGGTGTATTTTTTCTGAAAAAGACGCAACCCATTGGGAGTAGTGAGCAAACATACCGAGGGCTCGTCGTAAAGAGGGCATGTTTCCAGGGATTGGTAATTCCATTAGCGGTTTCAGTCGCTCGGGATCCGGCGTCATGGTGCCATTTTTGACAATGTATCCCAATAATTTGATGCTTTTCAAGTTGTAGGAACATTTTTCACTGTTCAAAGTCAGATTATATTTCTTGACGGCAGCCATGAATCGTTTAAGGTTGTGGTCATGTTCAGCTTGGTTATGTCCGCATACTGTGACATTGTCTATATATGCAACAGTAGCCTTCAATTTTTCATTGGAGATTATTTCATCTATTACCCTCTGGAAGCTAGCCACACCATTTGTTATCCCAAAAGGAATTCGGCAGAACTGATATAGGCGACCGCATGCCTCGAATGCCGTGTAGGGCTTATCCTCTGGCTTGATAGGTACCTGATGGTAGGCACTTCTGAGATCTAAAGTACTGAAAGTGTGATATTTTGCAATATTAGAAATCATTTCGTCAATACGAGGCAGTGGATAGGCATCGAGTAATGTGTATCTGTTGATGGTCTGGGAATAGTCAATGACCATCCTTTTCTTGTGATTTTCAGTGGCTGTTACGAGGACCTGTGCTCGCCATGGAGATTCACTTGGCTCTATAATTCCTTCCTTAAGTAGTTTTGTTACTTCTGCTGCTATGAACTGCTTGTCCGTTTCTGAATAGCGTCTTGATTTTATTGCTATTGGTTTGCATTCAGGAGTTAAGTTTGTAAAAAGTGACGGGTGCCGCACTTTGACAGCTGCTAGTCCACATACGCTTAGGACTGGCTTGGGGCCACCAAAAGGAATTTCAACGCATGAATGTTGTTTTAGAAAATTGTGACCCAAAATCACTTCGCAGCAGAGGTTTTTCATTACTGATAATTTGATCCCTTGATAGGAGTTTCCTTTTAGTTTCAGGTTAACCATGCAATATCCAATTACATGGGACGATAAAGATGAATTTGCCATTGATATTTGGTTGGAACAAGGAAATATTTCCCATTTATTTGCTTTTACAATACTGGCATTAATAAAACTTTCGGAACTGCCTGTATCAATAAGCGCATGAATAGTCAATCCATTGATTTTTACCCTCACGATTGTTTTTGAGAGGCAGCCGGGGAATGCAGCTGATATTGTAATTGGTGCTACAGTAGCAAGAGTAGCCGAACGTTTTTTTTTAGAAGCTAACCGGCAAACTTTCGAAAAATGTCCCTGCTTATCACACTTGTGGCATCTAACATCTCGAGCCGGGCAGGACGAACGAGCATGTATACGAAGGCCACAAAAGTAGCATGTGGATCCAGCTGAGGCGGCAGTGATAAGTTGTTCGTGATCGTTAGAAAGGGGGGTGGCAGCATCTTGGACAATGGAAGAATTTTGAACATGCAGAGGGGGGGCTACGATAGCAGCTCCCAAAATATCGGGTTGTAAATAGAAGACAGACTGCTTCTGTGCCATGTCCAACGTTAGAGCTTGTTCATAAGCTGTTGGTAAGTCTAGGTTTTTATTCTCTAGTAGTCTTTGTCTTATTTGGTTGGACTGTATTCCATTAATAAATGCGTCCCTGATAAAAACATCTCTCGCTTGGTTCGCAGTTAAGGCTGTAAATTCACACTCGCGACTTAACGTCTTTAGAATCTGAAGGTATTGTTCAAGGCTTTCTTCTGGTTGTTGACGCCGGGTAGCAAGTAAATGTCTAGCAAAAATAGTATTTTTTTTCTTTACAAACATGGCTTCTAAAATGTTCACCGCAGTTTCATAATTTTCACATTCAGATAAATTTCTATAAATAGCAGTAGAGACATGATGTAAAAGAAGGGTATATTTCTCAGTACCTGTTAAAGCCGCGTTTGAAGATAACTGTAGAGCTGTAAGGAATCCTTCGAACATTTTTCTCCAATGCCGCCATTTTTCAGTAGATTCCGAGTCGGCCGTATCAAGGTCTAGACGATCGGGTTTCAAGTAACGTTCCATAACGAATGGTTAAATAAATTGTAATAAAAACTGGACGCCGAATATAACTTAAGGATAAGCTTTATTTAACCATTTGTTGCTTAGCTAGACAAATAGTGTTTTAACATTCACTCTTAATATACACGAATGTAGAACATTCCATTATTACTCCAAGGGGGAGACAGGCATCAATTATCTTTGTTACTACACTATCAATCTGTATTAAACCTTCAATTTCTATTGTCTTTGTTTTGTGTTAATTCTCTCGACAATATTTTGGTTTTTAAACATGCTTTTATTTCATCCTTGTATTTGCTATCTTACATTTTCGGTTTAGTGTTAAGCTTTACAATCCAACTCCGAAATTTCGTAGATAAAAGTAGCAAAGCAGTCGGCATTTCAGACCAGCATTAAAACAGATATTTAAAGTGATTGTCAAATTATCAATTATTTGCACTTTGTTTACACTCATAATAATATCGACACCTCCTACTTACATGAAATTACAATTTAATGAAACATGAACGTGAACATTACTTTCCTTATAAGTTTAATATAATGGGTATTTTTGTTCCAGCACTAGACACACTTTAATAGTGTCTACTTTAGTATTTTGTAGTTGTTGAGCTTTGATAATTCTAAAAATATCAATCCAATTTTACAATCATTTTGCACATTTCGAATAATGTTCTGCTGTGCGGTGTATCTTTACTTTTCTATCATATGTTCTCGTATGGGAGGTGACGGTGGTTAAGTGGATATCGACACGGACTGAAGACCTGGGAGTTCCAAGTTCGAATCCACTCGGTTCCACTTTCGCTTTTCGTGGTCCTTCCCGTAAGTACTCGATGACTTTCCAGAAAGATTTCTAACTAGAAAAAACTTCGAGGAAACTAATGCCAACACCAGATTCATCTGATTCACACGAAAGAAGAAGAAGAAGAAGAAGAAAACAATATGTTCACGTATGAGTTTATATATATATAACATTTTGAAAGAAATCGGTAAGATCTTAGGTTGAGTGTCTGTGTAGGGCAGCGACGATTATTTTGCTACATCAAAAGTAGGCCAATGCAACCCTAGTTTATAGACAAAAAACAAATTATAGCATATATTATTTTTATTATTTTCAAGCTGATATTCTAACTATGTACCTATTGATCTTTTTCAGCCTGAAAGTATTCTGCTTCATAAGATATTGCCTTGTAGTCATATCGCAATGTGTTTCCTGTTGAAGGTATTTGTGAAATTTTTTGAAATAATTTAGTATTTCTCATTGTTACTTTACTCTAGTAGTTTCATTACAATATCATTTTATGAATAATTTTAGTAGCAGTATTTCAATCGATGAGTTGTTTAAACTGCTTGTAGATTCATATGAATACATTACTGCATATTTTCAAAATGTTTACCGTTTGCTTCTACCGTTAGCAGACATAGCCTATCACAGAGTTACAGGAGTTTGGTTTGCACCAACAGGCATCCTTTTTGCATGCCACTTCCCCACGCATTCATCTCCTCCTCTTTCCCGTCCCTTGTAGTTGATGGGTTCAATTTCTGACAACATTTATAAAAAATACAAACAGATATAGTGTAATAAATTTTATTTTTAAAAGTATATGTTTTATTATACCAGTTCCTGCTTGGGTCATCCAAGATGTTTTGGTCTGGCACCAATCGGTATTAAGACTGAAACCCGGTTTATCGAGCCTCTGCTGACAGCCAAGACGCGCCGTATCCGGAAACCAACGGCTACAAATCATAGTGTCCCTACGTTTGCTGATAATATGTTACAAACTAGCCGTTCTCGGATCAGAGATTCACTTACGACTAAGGAGCGCGAATGAATTTACTACTATCAAGATTTTTTATATATTCGACGATGCTTCTCTCATTACATAGAACGAGTTATGGTATGGCGGCCGCAGAAAATAAGTCGCTTACTTCCCAAATGATGTGAGTATCAAATCAGGAAACTGGGATGATGATAAAGCATATAAAGGACTATTTGTTGTTATTGGAACGTCATAACATTGATGCAGGAAAAGAAAAAAAAGTTGCTCACAATGTACTCTGTTCTCAAGTTTAACATCAGCATAGCCTACCTGTCAGAATTCAGAGTTCCTGATACAGGCTGTCATAAAATCGAAGTCCCTCGACATGACGCTTCATATCACTGCGGTCCGACCTAAAACTTTAGGGAGTTACCTTCACATTTAGTGATCATGCAAATTAATCGCTTTCCGCCTGAAAAAAACAATCTACCCTCCATCTGGGATGTTATCACTTGAGGGTTCGTTTCTCAATATCACTGTCATCGTCGTCTAGGCTCCCACCCTTATCGCTGATGATAAATATGATTAATCCGTCTATGAAAATATACAGCATACTGTTAATCGCGTACCGTCGAATTATCTTCACATCATTGTAGATGAGTGGAATGGCCGCATAGGCGCAGGCGACACTAGTAACAGGCAAACGTTTGGACTATTTGCGATTAACAACTAATGTTCTAGTGGTGAGAGACGTTTAAACTTCGCTGAAGCAAGCCAAAGTACCCTATCTTGCACGCGTTTTCAACATCCGCAGCAACACCTACTTACACGGTACGCCAATGGCAGTGTCACCGCACACTAAATGTACCACTTTCTTGTCTAACACCACTCGTCGTTGATCGTGCTTTATTATCAAGTGTTTCAAGCACCGGATACGGTACTAAATTTGGTGCCGAACATTTATTGTGACGAGCAAGTAAACCACTAGGCTTGTCAGATAGGACTGTTCGAAACTTAAAAGTAAACAAACAGATAACGATTACCGCATACAACTCTTCAATCAGTTCAACGTGCTCGAAGTTGACCAAACTTAAAATGCTACTTCATATGAGATGTGGAAAACTGTCAACCGTAACCTCCAATATGTGATGATAGAGATGTTCTGAATCACCAAGCGAAAAACAAAGCTTGTATCTCGGGCAAAACTATTAAAATTGTAAAAAGAAAATCCAACCCGTTACAACAAATTTAACATGTTAAAACAAGTGTGCCATGAAGCTTCCTGTTCTGTTCTTGCTAATCAAAATACATTCTGAAGGAAAGCGGTAGAAAACATCGCAAATGACTCAACCGTTGGACACTCCCGTAAACCTTTTATCCTCTTCTGATCAAGCACAAACATACTGGAGTAATAACTTAAGCATCTTGAACCAGGATTGAGAGCAATCTCAATGTACACCTCATCCGCTGAGCAGATCAATTAAACAATCTGTTGAACAACGATAAACAGACCCCATGAAATGATCTTATGAATAACGCCGATGAAAATCTTTGTGACAAACAAACCATTCCCCTATATCCATGGAGAGATTGTTGCTGTTATCCAAAGTCTACAAAATAACAAAGTTGCATCTTATGTTCAAACACAGCGGATATATACTATAGCTTATCATCCATCACTGTATCAACTGGATCTTAGAGATCGTAACTCTCCCCGCAGACGGAGGCGATGCAACACTAGTTCCATTATGTAATAAAAATGATAAGCGTTGCTGTAGCAACTACTGTGGTATCAGCCTCGTCGTCGTTATTGCTTAAATATTCGATTTGATTCTTCTGACACTATACCAATCAAAACGCGATTTCAGAACGTGGCACATATCAACTCCTCACTCTCATGCGAATCATCAAACATCGTTGGCGCTTCAGCAAATGACAGTTATCTGCTTCATTGATTGTGTTGTTGCTTATGACTGACGACCGTACAACTCTCTGGAATATTATTTAACTAGATGATATCCAGTCTTATTAAAGCATACATATGCTCAACACGATTCCGCATACACATGCACGGTGCGATTTCGGAACTCTTCGAAATACAGGGTTTGCGTTCAGCAAACATATGTCTTTCGCCAAAACTATTCAATTACACCATTGACGTTAGAAATATTTCCCGGTGTCATTGTTCTGTCGCAACGAACTTAGACTACGCAGAGTATAGGACTCTACTCGCTTTACTGGTGTCTAATCTGTTATTAATGAGCTTCAGCATGTTGCATCATAGATTGGAATCAAAATAAATACTTTGAAGACAACATTCATCGCCACAAATGTGATGTTCTTGAAGAGGTTGAGAGGTTCAAATATATAGACGTCATCAAAGCCGCCCCGGGTCAAGGCAGAGCTGATATCAAAACGCAAGTTAAACTTGAACTTCATGCTTTCTGCCAACTCAATGTCCGGTTCAAGTCAACATCGGAAATTAGATGCATCACTAGCGTAAAGATTTATAAAAGGGCTGAATGGAAAGAGCCTCTTTCATGTCAGTGAGTTATTTCCAATAATTATTATGGATATTTGAACTTTCGGTCACCACTGCCTGCTTTGCACCAACTGTATTCTGTGCAGCACATCTCCACAAGTATTATTATTATTATTATTATTAGTAGTAGTAGTAGTAGTAGTAGTAGTAGTAGTAGTAGGACTATCATATATAATTATAAGTATGTTTTATTTATCTTATATAGTAGTAACACAGACTCGTTAGCGTATCAACTAATTTGCATACGTTTCTTGTGTGTTCAGAGATATTTAGTTAAATTTGATGACGCCGCTTGAAATAGAAGTCACTCTTTCTCTAAAGATACACATACATTTTGAAATATTAGAGACAACAAGAATAATAGAAAGATAGTAAAGACTGAGATGCGCGAATTGTTAAGCTTATGATAAATTACGGCTAATCAAAACAATTGGAACATTTTTTTTCAAATATAACGGAATTCTGGGACTAAGTACACTTTATAATGATGCATTTTCTCTTATTAAAGTATATAGTGACATTCTTAAAAGAAACAAACTCTGACAAGAATATAGGACGTAGCCAGATACGCTGACACACAACTACACATTAACACTCTTGCACAGACACTACACACACACGCACACGCGCACACACAAGCCCCATATATATATATATATATATATATATATATATATATATATACATATATGTATATATATATATATATATAT
The DNA here is from genome assembly GCA_963556195.1 of Sepiola atlantica. Taxonomy (NCBI): domain Eukaryota; kingdom Metazoa; phylum Mollusca; class Cephalopoda; order Sepiida; family Sepiolidae; genus Sepiola; species Sepiola atlantica. The sequence goes on from OY744515.1 coordinate 7,645,693, forward strand.
GTGTGTGTGTGTATAGTAATATATGTGTGTGTACGTGAAATTAGATTGTGTAGTAATTATTTAAAAAATGATCGATCGAGTTGATACGTGAAAAGTAAAAATCGTAATTACAATGTTGATTGAAGTCTGTCACCAAAAAAATCTTTTTTGATCTTTAGATGACAGGCACAAATATCCGGCCAGGCTATTAAACGGTGAAATAAAATAAACGCACAAAAAACATGAAATATTAGTTTTGTGTAATATTACTTTAATGAACAACGCCGCACCTTGACAATCCTGATCAGTTGATGCTTGAAGGTAACTGTACTCACTATTTAAAATGTATCCAAGACAGCCGTCCAAATGGACACACCTTATAATGTATTTTGTTGCCTATAGTCTCCCTAATTACTCGACAGAGTTGGTCTAAGTTCGTAGAAATCGTCCTTGCGATTATTAATCCGGCAGCCATATTAATACTGCTATTACTACTGCTACTGATAATGCCATTAAAACATACGCTACAAAACTTTGTGCATATAGTTTACAGAATATGGCGTGAACACCCGTAGAAATAGCGCATATTACTACTACTACTTCTGCAATTATTACTGTTTTAGATTGGACTCTTTATATTACTACAAATATTACTACTACTACTACGACACCTACTAATAATAATAATCATAACCCATAAAGAATATAATAACTTATAGGAAAAATAAGTTTGATTTGCAATTCAACAGTCTTGACATAACACAAAATAGAAAAGGTAATATTGTAATATTACTATACGTACTACTAACACTATTATTGCTGCTACTAATAATACTAACAGTTATCAGTATTACACGATTATTGTTTCAAAAGGGTTCAAGAAAAGTGTACCAGTTGTAATGGCATTAATTATACCACCTAGATAGGTATATGTTTCTTTTGGGGTAGTCGTGGCCAGTTTGCCTAACTGTGTCTATTTGTACATTTGACCCTGTAGAGATTTATTCTGATGTGGATAAATGCAAAGAGGATAGCTTTCTCATGTTAACTTTTTCCTCATTAATTAAATACAAGAAACTACGTGATTCGAGATTCATTTTGCTACAATCTCTATGTTATGAAACGAACCAAAATAGAAAGCCAACCTACATATCAGAAATACACATCTATTTCTACTATTTATTTCAATGGAATGTTATAATAATTTTTCGAGCCATATCACAAAATAATTATGCATTGTTCAGAAAAAATAAATTAGAAAATCGATAACCGTCAAATCTCATCAAAAACATTGATTCGAAAAATGATATATATAGAGATCGTTCCAGAAAATGTCAAAAGTATTAGTGAAGTAAATACACTTTGAATGTTTTGTGTGTTATCAACGTGGCAGTTATCTACTTGTTAACAAAACTAGTTCAGAATTATTCCATACATCTTTAATTCTACATACATTCCATGAAAAATGCCAGTATACTGAAATCATATGCGCTTAATAGGGTTAAGATGAAAATTCATATACACTAAATGTCCAAAAACAAGGACATTTCCACATTCTTACACTTTTATTGTCATTAAGGGTATGACTACATATCAACCAACCATTTCATTATCCCATCACTACACTATAAATCTATATGCATGAGTGGATGAAGTGTGAGGTGCGCGGAATAAAAATTCCTACTAGTAAAATACATAGCCCTGTTGTGCTCGCATACCCTTAATAACAACAAAAGAGTAACAATTTGTGGATTTCCTTGCTTTCGTCCATTTAGTGTATATAAATGTTTATCTTAACCCTAGTAAGGGCATATGATTTCAGTATACTGGCATTTTTCATGGGATGTCACTACTTTTGTAAAGGCTATGCCTCAATACAATGCCTTCTCATAACTGATATAGTTGGTAGTTTGACTAATCAAAGTATATGTTAAACTGAAATTAAAATGCCATCAACTAGACACTAGAACCTCTATCTTTCCCAACAATCAGCTGAATCAATCAAATGGTCGATAAGATATAGAATAAAGTGTATGAATACTGCTCATTTAAATTTTTTTTTTTACTTTTCTGGAAAACTAAGATATACCGTAAACTGAAATTAAAATGCCATCAAGTAGACCCTAGAACCTCTTAATCCATCAAATAGTTGATGAAATACAGGGTATTATATACGTACGTACGTACACACAGATACCATGCTTTCATGATTGAACTTTCTGAATCTCTGGATTGCCTTGAACCTATAAAATAGAAATGTTGTGCAAAGTTTTAACTAATTTGGTATATTGTTTTTTTTAGTTATTATTGATCAAAGAAATGAGATTTCCAGCATAGGCCATTCGTGTCGTCTATTAAGGGATAGAGCGCTCTCGCGCCTCCCTCGATTGCTATCACGTATTTGTGAATAGGATACGAGTTGCAAAGTTTAAACTCAAAGATGTTATTGCACGCAATCGGCTTATTAAAACTCGAATTCCGATGTTGTATTCGTGCGTTTATTATTATACTCTAATGCACGTTTTACCTCCATCTTAGCATTACATTCGCTAGATCACATACACGTTGCTTCGTTTGACTTGATACATTTTGCAGAGTGTTTAAAATTGTATTTCCATCCGTTATTTTTATTATTTAGATTGCATGTTCAATATTCCATTTTCTCGTGTTTAATGATTGTAATAGTTTATAACAAATAGTTAATATTGTAATAGTTTATAACAAATACAATTACTCCTGTTACGAATTCACTATTTAATTTATAGCACATTAACTTTTTAAATTTGAATTTTGTAAAAGATATCAGAGGGCAATATTTCGTTGCGAAAAAGTCGAATTTGCAATAAAAGTATTTACATCTATCTATTTGCGCACATAGTTATTCCTTATAATTCTTAGCTTAAATTACAATTCTCTAAAAAGAACATTCAGCCCTTCAACATAAAACATACAATACTATAATACTTTTTACAAGAGTATTGATATAAGAACGCTGTATCAAGTACCTGTATACGCCGAGTTTTCAAAATGTTACGCAAAAATGTTACACAATTATAAATGACATGTGTAATCAATAATTATTCATTATGAAATAGTTGGTATCGCAGCGGTAATTAAAATTGGTGTAAAATTATCAATGTTAGACATCTGCAGATATAAAAGTGTTTTTTTACCTATTAATATAGACTGAGGGACAGTCGAGTTCGGTAACATGTGCTTTATTTGATAACTTTTTTACTATCAAATTGAAAAGTAAAATAAAGTATTTTAAAAAAAGCTAAGAGAAATAATGTATTTAACTAATCTAATTATCACCATAGTACCAATCAAAAGTAATGGTGGTTATTTTATTTTTCACGATGCCTTCAAATGTGGAAACACATTTAGGTACTTATCTGCGTTGTCGAGCGCTTATTTCCACCACTATTGATGTGTTGTACGACTACCACCATCACTTAATATTGACATTCACCCATCTCCAATTACAACAGGAGAGACGCTGACCGTTATCGGTTCGCCAACAACGTATCGGCGTTGAGAATGAAGAAAAAAAATTAGAACAATGTCGGATTCTCGGTTTCATTGAAAGAAGTTGGTCCCGATTGAAATAGATGAGTCATTGTATATATAAAAAAAGAAATGTTGAATTCCGTATTGATTTCCTAAGCTAAATTGTGTACATCTACGAGGCCTTTCTAAAAAGTATCTTAACTTAGGCCAGAAAAATATTTACAATACTCGACAAGGTGGGGACTCTAAGCCTCTTCCGAGTAAGCCCATTGTGATTGTACACACTTAGCTCAGCCATTCATCGACCACCGGAAACATCTCTAGAAGTCTTCAATGCCGTCGCCTTTAGCATGATCTTTTCTCCAGTCTCAAAACTTGAACCTTTCAATAATGTTTTAAATTTTCGAAACAACCAGAACTTGCAATGACCTATGTCTGGAGAGAACGAAGGTTTACGAACGACTGGAATTTCATGTTTGGCCAAGAAATGTTGGATCAATTGGGATGAATGTGCGGTGCGTTTTCGTGATGAAGTTGCCACTTTTCGTCCGGTCTTTTGCGTAGTATTGTGTCAGGAAAAGGCCGTAGCACATCTAGATATACTCCTTTTTCACTGTTTCGCGCCTGTCGAACTTTTTGTTGACTTTGCCGACTCAAGATGCTTCCATTGCGACGACTGTCTTTTTGTTTCTGGGTCGAACCCATGACTCCTATCGTGTTATCACGCTGTTCAGAAACCTAGGATCAATGTTGGCGGTTTCCAGGAGGTCCTTTGCAACTTGAAAACAGAGGTATTTCTGTTCTTTCGAAAACAACTTGGGTACGAATTTCGTAGCGACTCTGTGCATGTTCAAATCATCACGCAAAATTACATGTACGGAATCATTACTCACCTGCTGAATCTTACGAATTGTTTACCTTTGAGAATCACCAAACTTTTGACAAAATATTATGCATTACCTTTGCTCAACATATCTCAAGAGTATCAGTAATCCAACGAACACGTTGTATTGCACCTCACCCAGCAACCGACAGGCAACGACTAACGCGCAGGAAAGCGGTAATAAAATTTACACATGTTTATGGAGGTGTCTTCTTTCATAGTGTAGATTGGATTCTTTCTATCGTCTCTATTTCGCCCGGAAAAATGAAAGTCGCCTACTGTTTAGATAATCCTCGTGTATATATATATATATATATATATATATATATATATATAGTGTAATAAGGACTTACGACATGAAAGCCAACTCCCTCATTATTGTGTTTCAAAAACATTAACCTGATAATTAAAAATAGAAAATGGTTCAATAGCCTGATGTGTTGTTGTGATGATATTTGATTAAACAAACGTAAAAATAGATCTCCATTATGAAAATGTATAATTGAAGGTAAAATACCCATTATTTTTTTATTCACAATTTTAGATATTGAGTCAAGGCAAGAATTGCTCGTAGAGCAGATTGTTGCGTTAAGAAATGTCGCTGTCAAGGTTTGAATTAACAGACTCAATTAATTTGAAGGGGAACTGGTTTTCCCCTTCAGCTTGAATACAGAAAACAAATTAGACAGATGGGAAATGCAGAGGACGATTTAATAATAATTTTAATAAGGAACAAGACAAAACCAATATCGACAAATGAAAAAGAAGACATCGAAGAGGAATTGTATAGTTTACACCGTAAAAAATAAATATGGTTTCGCAATTAATGAAATAGTACAATGACATGAGATTTCCACAAACAGTGAAATATATTCTGAGAAAAAGAATTGGATAAACCGTACTTTAATAGGTTATTCCTCACTAAAGTTATGAATATATATATATATATATATATATATATATATAAATATATATATATATATTTATATATATATATATATATATATAAATATATATATATATATATATATATATTTATATATATATATATATATATATATATATAAATATATATATATATATATATATATATATACATATATTATGCATATATGATAGTATCTGTTTTTGTTTGGAGAAGTGTTGATCAATTTTTTCTTTGTTAATATTAAACAGCACATTTCAATAATAGAAATCCATGTTTAAATTAAAACGTGAGATAAGTATTGCTCAGAATATTAAGAAATATGTAAACCACGATGCATTTCATTAAAACACATGTTTAATGACATACATTATTACATGTACTAGCGAATATATACTCCCTATGGTCGCATATATTTGCTTCTTGTTTAATTTAATTAAACTCGCTTTTAGCCCTTTTCTCTCTCTCTCTCTCTCTTTCACACTCTCCTTTTCTCTCTCTCTATTTTCTCTTTTTATTTCCTCTCTCTTTCTTGAAATATAACTTTCACGCATTGGAATAATGAGAGGGCGAGTAACCAAATGGTGGAATGACTGCCGGCTGCTCCATCATATTCAATTACAATATAATGTAATTACGTAACTCAATTATATAGATAAAAAACAATGTATGTTATTAATTATATTTATAATTTGTATGAAGATTATTATCTATGAACATATTTTAAAAACATCTAGAAATCTGAAACCCAATCATAAGTATATGTGTTCGAATATTAATTCATTAGAAGATTTAAAACAGATTAATTATGTGAATTTGATAGACGTGTAATTTTGGGGGAAGCTTGGGAATGGGTATATATATATATATATATATATATATATATATATATATATATATATAAATATATATAACAGCTGCTAAGAAGATATAATGAGTGTATATTTGCGAATATTAATTCATTAGAAGCTTTAAAACAAATTCATTGTGTAAATTAGAAAGCCGCGTGATTTTTGGGAAGTTTTGGAATGTGTATATTAGAGCTAATAAGTAGATATAAAAGAAGAGCGATACAAACTATTACAATAGTTTCGGCTTAAGACAGATATACAGACATACACATAATCTCCATTTGTATTCGATATTTAAATATAGCCGTATATAACAGGCGGCTTCAACATTGTTATACAATTAGATATTATTCCGACCTTGTTCATAATTATTTACTAAGGCATACATATATATATATATATATATATATATATATATATATATATATATATATATATATCGTATATGTATTGGTTTCTGTAAATGTAAATCCGTAGAAACTCAAGTGTTTATAAAAAGTGCAACCGAAACATGTATGCACATATGTAACCGATAATGTTTGTATAAATAAAAATTTATACTTATATATATATATATATATATATATATATATATATATATATATATATATATATATATATATTGATTGCTGAAGATCACATCTTATATATAAAGTAAAGACGTTTTTTCCCCTGTACCTTCGCGTCGAATAGGAAAATAAACACATACATCACAGGCTACTAAACTCACCGCTATACTACACTGATTCACTCGAGCGTATTTTAGTAAAGTTGTTATTAATTTTTCCAACCTAACACTAAATATTATATTTGGCCCACCATCAACGTCTCTCCGAAAAACCAACTCCATATAGGTGGTAGCAAATACTTTCCCCCTAACAATTGTGTACTGTGACTACACTCATCGACACCGGGTACTATTAACCACAGTTTATTTTGCACAAAACAGTCTGTCCTTATTTATTATTTGCCTGGTATTAATTTACTGCATAATATAAAGCAATACGCAAACAAATAATGACCGCTCCCGTTCAATCCGATGATATTCCGCGAATATCAGATTACGTTTTTCCTATTTCTAACTATGATTTCCACATTTACATTCAATCCGGAATTAAGCGAATGACATTAACGAACACAGTACCTGCAACATTTATTCTTCAAACATGACGGCTAAAATTCCTTCATTAAATCGACTTCCTACTTAATTCAATAACCGCCAAGATACTACATAATAACAAATATATTACATTTCATCTCTAAAAAATGATATAAAAAATTACGTTTTCCATACTAAAACAAAACATACTTCTACCGATTTTGCCCCACCGTAATACTTTACGAATCAAAAATAACAACAGATTACGTTAAGAAAAAAAACATGGTTAAAGAATAACCGAATTACATTCCCAAATTCCTGCTTCGCACAGATTCTTCCCATTCTTTTTATGTCTATTCATTTAAATGATAACTGTTGATTTCCAAAAATAAATGTTGACTATTTTGAGAAACTTTTATTTCATACAATAACAAAAAAACAAATATTCTTTTTATAAATTATTACTAACTAAAATACAATAACAATTGCTTCTTTGGGAAAACTTCCCTAACCCTAAAATACTTTGATAAAATAAACAAAACATAAACAAACCGAAAAGATACATTTTTCCTTTACGTGTTTCTCATTATTACACTTAAAGGACAGCGATTACAAAATAACAAACATGAAAACTTCCAACTATAAAAAATAAGATAAAACACTTACGTTTTTACTTACTAAAATAAAAACAAAAAAACTTTACATTCTACAGAATTTGACCCAACGTAATACGTTCGGAAAAAAAAATTATACATTAGCCAAATGACATTCCCATTCTCTTAATGGCTATTCATTTAAATGATAAGTTTTTATTTTCACAATAACTGTTCACTATTTTGATACAGTTTATTTCATATAATAAAAATAAATATTATTTTTATACATTATTAATAAATACATTACACTAACAATTGCTTCCTTGTGAAAAGTTCCCTCAACGTTAAATACTTTCAGAAAATTAACAAAACATACACAAACACCATAGATACATTTTTTTTAATCCAATGTTGGGGGAGGGGGGGGGAATTGAAATCTCAGCGATTTATTAAAGAGGCCTACAGATCTTTGTATAGAAATCCCATTTTCTTTGCCTGAAAAGACAATTTGAAAATGAGCATTACAAATTGTATTCGGATGGTCGAGGGGAAATAAAATGACGATTATATGATTATTTTCAATAAGGAAGACTATTCGCTATTTTTTTAATTGACTGCGATTGAGTGACATGAGTCAAATGCCTAGCAGCGGGGTGTGGCGGGATTGATAGGTTGATGTGGTGGATCTGTTTTGAAAAGTAACAAAATATAAATAAACCGAAAAGAAAAATATCGTATTCGAGGGAGGGGGGCATAAAACACCGAATTGTACAATATATTAAAATCGACAGAAGAATCAGGAATGTGCGGAAAATCCATGAACGTTAATTCTACTATTTCGAAAAGTAAAACAAATAAAACTAAACCGAAATAAAAAAACATGTATTGGAAGGGGGGGGGGGGAAATTGCCTATTATATGATTATTTATAATAATAAAGACTATTCTCTATTTTTAAATGAATGCGATTGAGTCACATGAGCAAAATCCCTGGTGGCGGACGATGGTGGCCGTGAAAAGTGCTGCCCGTTTTATGTTACGATTCACCTTCTGGCGAGCAAATGTATTGGCCGATTATATATAACTCTTTCTCAAACACTAAATTAGATATTGTTCTTGCATTGCAAAGCATCCTTCACGGAGAAAATCTATATATCCAACAATTTCAGATGGCGACGGAGCATAATGGAGGTGCAACAAAAATTGAGATCCTATGACATAGATTCAGTTATCAGTGTGGAACTTCCGGATTCAGTAGGCACCATATGATTCACGGAGCATGTTGAAACATAAACAGATGTTCACTCTGTCTCAAAGATGGACACTGCAGTAAGAGATATCCCAGACACTTCTGGAGTGAAACTCAATCGGATACAAATGGCTACCCACAATATCGACGACTATCTCCTTTAGCTGGAGGTTTTGAGATCGCAGTTACCCTACCTGGCAACATAACAGTTCCTGTAGACAACCGATGCGTTGTACCACATAATAAACTGCTTTGTAAGATTTTTTATGCACATATCAATGTTGAATATTGCAACAGCGTGAAATCAATAAAATACATTTGTAAATATGTAAATAAAGGTAGTCATCAAGATACCTTCACACTTGAAACTAATGCTCATGATGAAGTTAAGAGATACGAAATGGGACGTTACATATCAACCAATGAAACCATTTGGAGAATACTTAACTTTCACATACATGTATATCCTCCCCCAGTTATTCACCTATCAGTTCATCTAGAAAATGGACAGTGGATATACTTTTCTGAAAGTACTGCGGCATATAGAGTTGCTTCTGTTTGAGAATACTTCTACACAATGTTATAGGTACACAGAGCTTTAATGACCTAAAAACGATCAATGGTCAAGTTATGACTACATTCAGGGATGCATGTAGTGCACATGGACTTGTTTGCGATCATGTGCAGTGTATCATCCAAAACGACTTCGGGATGCACACAAAAACACTTTTAGACGACATCTTCAATATGGCTTTAGTACATATAGAAGCTATGACTTATAGGATGAATGGTAAAACACTGACAAAATTGGGTCTTACCTCACCTAATCGATCATTACTGCATGGACGCGTGAAAAGACATTTGTTACCAAGTTAATTCTTGCTAAAGTTAGGTCAGAAAGCAAAATAGATGTGCCAGTGGCATCATCGGGCATTGCAACCACTATTCTTCCTGATGGTAGGACAGCTCACTCCACATTTGTTGCCATTATCCTTAACAGAAGATGCTGATCCAATTTGTCAAATAGAAAGAGGATCAGATCCAGCTAAAGTTTTACAGAATTCTTCCTTGATCGTATGGGATGAATGTACAATGGCACATAAACAAGCGTTCAATGCTCTAGATATAACATTGCGTGATCTCAAGAAACGTGATGTTGTTATGCGTGGCATAACACTTTTATTATCAGGTGACTTCCGACAAACGCTTCCTATTGTTCCATGTGGAAGTCCCGCTGACGAGCTAAATGCTTGCATTAAATTGTCATATTTGTGGAAGTACATTAACACTGTAACGTTATTTACAAACATGCGTGTACATCTCAATAGTGACCCAATGGCTGGTGAGTTTGCCTCCCTACTCCTAAAAATAGGTGATGGCAAGCTTGCAACAATCAATAATGGCACGATTGTTATTACTCCAGGTATTGGCTCAATTGTTTCATCAATCACAGAACTTACTAGCAAAGTTTATCCAAATATAGCCGAAAACTATGTGCATCCTGAATGGCTAACGGAGAGAGCAATTCTAGCTACTAAAAATGACATGGTACATGTCGTCAATCAACAACTCCTTGATGAAATTCCAACGCATGAAACCTCATGTGATAGAAGCTGTAATACTAACTGGTGTGGCAAAGAGGCAAACTTACATTCTTTCTCAGAATACCCATTATTCCGTCGGATTCAGCAATATAATTTAAAAGGCTTCAGTTCCCAGTTACATTGTGTTTTGCCATGACAATTAACAAGTCCCAAGGACAATCATTGGCAGTGGTTGGTCTAAACTTGACTTCACATTGCTTTAGGCATGGGCAGTTTTATGTAGGATGTTCAAGGGTAGGCTCTCCACAATGTCTATACATAAATTTAAATCAGGCTGTTATATTTCTCCGGGCAACGCCGGGACACGGGTCCTGCTAGTATGTTAATAAAGTGAACAAAAACCTTATTTATCAAAAGTGTTCAATGCAAAGTAGAGTATTTATAAAAATAGTATAGAAACATTGGTCGATTTACGTAAGACTATAATATTGTGTATGTAATTGTATATATATATATCTTTGTATGTATATGTGTATATATATGTGTGTGTGTGTGTATAATGAAACATATCTTTGTATGATAGTATATATATATATATATATATATATATATATATATATATATTAAAATGTGTGTTGATGTCTGAAAGGCGCGTAATTTAGGTATTATATATATATATATATATATATATATATATATATATATATATATATATATTTATATATATGAGGAATAAAAGAAACAATGTTTCAGAGAAAATGTAATATAAAAATGGAATAAAGGATAAGAAAATCAACGACTAGCCAAAATAAACTTAAAAACACATATTGAATAGTTCTACCAAAATATTTCAATTGTTAGGACAATCATCATCAGTTGGTACGGAACTGTAATTAAACACAGAAAAGTTTTCAAATTTGTACAAATAACGCAATTCGGAAAAAATATAGTCACGTGTAATAAACAGTAGAAAGGAGGAAAGAAATGCATGTTAAAAAAGAAAATTAAAGAAAGAACAAAATCAGCAGTTAGCTTGACATTTTTTCTTAGTTGTTGATTTGCTTATCTTTTATTCCATTTTAATTTGATATATATATATATATATATATATATATATATATATATATATATATGTATATATCTGCGTAAAGTTGTGATCGTACTTATTCATTATTCTTTTTAATTATAACAACATGGACAGACCAGGCTGAACTAGAATAATGTGTTAGCTGGAAATGTATGTACATATGGATCCGCATAAATAACAAATAGTTAATAAATATATAGCGATACACATTATTTAGTATAATTATATAACAACACTTAGACTTCACTAGGTTTTCTCTTATAAACAATTTTATATATATATATATATATATATATATATATATATATATATATATATATATATAACATAAAAGTATTTAAAAGGTCGGAGGCAATGCGAAGTTCCGGATCGCTGGAAGTTGTGAAGAACAAAAACAAAACAAAACCGAAATAAGTCGGATATAGATCGAAAAGTTTTGTTTATTTTTCTAGACAAACTTACAAGACAGTACGAGTGTTAGTTTGTAATAGTCTGGATGATCAGGGATCAATTTAATATATTTCGAGTGATTTTTTCCTCTCCTTGTCAAAGATGAATAAAAGAAAAATTCCGGATTCCGAGAAAATGCCAGAAGCGCTGGGGGGTTAAACCGGAAGTGTTCAAGATAAAGTGTGCAGAGGAAAATTAAATAGATCATAATAAGTTTTGGATGAGTGTTGTGTAACTGTTAATTAGATATTATATCTTATATTATTATTCTTTTTTCATATATGTATATATATATACTCGTGTATGTTGTATCTATTTATTTTTTTTTTTATATATATTTACTATTATTATTTAAAAAAAAATGTTTTTTTATCGTATATAAAACGTTGATTTTACTTATGATATATATGTTTGTCAACAGGCTGGTTCCGGCATTAGATGTTATATATGTTATAGATAGATATTTAGTTTGTTACCGGTGCAGTATATTATAATTTAGTTATGTCTGGTTAAGATTAATCCTTATTTATTGGTTTAATTCACCTCTTAGGTGTCTTTTGTTTTGGGTAGGGAGATTCATTGATTTAATGGTCAAAGGCAGAAAAATCTGTCATCTTTGATATTAATTTATAAAGGAAATTCTGTTAATTGGCTTTGTTTGTTGAATTTATTTAACAAATCTCAGATTTCTTTATTCAATTGTTTGTATGTTTTATTTGCTTATTTATTTATTCGAATAATGTTTGTTTATTTATTTATTCAGATGAGGTGGGGCGTGGTGTGGGGTTTGAGATAAAATAGTGTGGATGTCAGGTATTAATGTAATGGTCAATTCTTTTGTAGTAGGGTAAGCTGTAAGTTGTAATATAATAGGTATGATTTGGGCAAATAGTGTTTATTATGGGGGGGTATTATCTGGGGGATGGGTTCTGGGGGGAGTAGGTTTTATGATGAAGGTAGAATTTAATTCGTGTCTCTGGTTTAAAACTGGATTATGTTTGGAAATGAGAATAGCTTCAATCAGTCTAAGGTCGCCTAGGTTCCTGGTCGAGGCTAGAATGGAAACGTTTATGTCTTGTTGTGTAGTATTTCACGAGGAAGTATGTTTAAAGAAGGAAGATAATAGTAAATATATAAAAAATATTAAATGAATAGAAACAACATACAAGTATATATATATATATATATATATATATATATATATATATATATATATATATATATATATATAAGGAATAATAATATAGGATATAATATCTAATTAACAGTTACACAACACTGATCCAAAACTTATTACGATCTATTTACTTTTCCTCTGAACACTTTATCCTGAACACTTCCGGTTTAACCCCCCATCACTCTTGGCATTTTCTCGGAATCTGGAATTTTTCTTTTATTTATTTTTAACAATGAGAGGTAAAGAAAATCTCTCGAAATATATCAAATTGATCCCTGATCATCCAGACTATTACAAACTAACACTCTTACTGTCTTGTAAGTTTGTCTAGAAAAATAAACAAAACGTTTCGATCTATATCCGATCTATTTCGGTGTTGTTTTGTTTTTGTTCTTCACAACCTCCAGCGATTCGGAACTTCGCATTGCCTCCAACCTTTTTAAAACTGTTATTATTACTCCCAGCAATGCTTCCAGCAAAGTACCAATTTCTACTATATATATATATATATATATATATATATATATATATATATATGCAATTACCTAGTTCTTTCTAATGTTTCCATAACTCAATACATCACCACTGTTTCAGAGTAATTCCTTAATTTCGAATCACTTCCTTTTAACTTACAGGTCAGCAATGTGTTCAATTAACCGTTACTTCTGTATAATCGAACCAATTATAGGCGTTTTCTTAAAAAGGTAATCTCTTACCAAATAGAAAATATGGCTCATAATTACAAAGCTAGACGATCATACTTGTTATCAGACCTATATCCTGCTCGATTACCTGTCCTATCTTGTCGTACGAATGAGTGGTCATGTATGTTTCCGAGTTCTTTCCGACTCAAACATATCCGTTAGAAGAGAAACGAAATTGATCGACGCCTGTAGTCTTACTCACACAAGATGGAATTCGTATTTTTTGTGTTGTATTTTTTTCTATCAATACTTTCCTCTCTTTTAATATTCATACATTCTCACCCTTCTTTACTTCACGTCTACATACTTCGATTTACATAGAAGATATACATACATTCGTAGATAAATATATATATAGGTATATATATATATATATATATATATATATATATGTGTATATGTATGCATACATTATTATACATATCCACAGACTAACGATAATATTATTATTTACCAAATATGAACATATACCTTTTGCAAGTGAATTACACATGGACATGTGTGTTGAATTTCTTTAGCCAATTAAGACTTACGATTTTCCTAATAGAAACAAAAACAATAATCTCTTGTGTAAGTCAATTTGCTGAAGTATATTTTATTAGTATACTGGAAGAGTGGAATATTTTGAAACACACATATGTTAATAGTTTACCGACACACTACAGTAGATACCTCAACAAACGAATGTTATGTATATTTAATAAACATGATTTAAACAAATTATACAAAGGTACAAATATTAAACACTAGTTTCTCTTGATGAAGGATATATATTCAAATTCAAAATTGCAATATAGACAATAATCTCGGAAAAAAACGGTTACAATTGAAGTCACAATAACAGAAGTTTAGTTGGAAAAATAACATATCCTTTCAAACAATTACAAGAAACGACTAACCATGCCCTATGTTATGTTGTTGCTTCCATATTGTGTATGTTTCTGTTAAAAAGTACACACTCGAAAATACCGTGAAAATACAGAAACAAAAAAAAGTATGTTTAGAATGCGTGGAAATAGATTATTAATTAATAAGCTATAACAATCCACATGTAGCTTATATAATAAATTAAACATATATATGTGATACACATAACTTATTTTGCCAAAGCAAGATAACCAGTATTGGATGCTGATGTATTTGGAGATATGAAAAACTTGTGAGACGAACGCACATAGAACAAATACGTGGTCAGGCAAGAACCAGGCTAGTCCAAACACGTAGTTACCGTTTCTATTCAGGAACCACGGATATATAAAAATAGATACATTATAGTGTAGTGGCAGTTTCATTTCTTTCACCTATGCACGCAAGACAATTAATCTGTCAAAATGAAGATAAATATAAGTAAAAATATTTTAATGTTATTTATTTAAAATAATAGTGTTATAAGCACCTTTATAAGATTTAAGTTGAGACCTTATTGGGGAAGTTCAAAATAGACTCGCACGTATCTATACGGAATATTCCGACAAATATGCTGCTCCTCGCATAAATATAACGTAAATCCCCTTCTTGAGTGTGATAATGTCTCGTAGCCTTATAATTACAGCGCTTGCTTACAGAGTCTAGGTTGATTTTGTGACAGGAGTTTGAACCGTGCGACCGTCTCAGATAATAATCCTTGCACTAATTAGAGCAAAAGCTGGAAATGCTAGCGTATGTATGTAAACATCATTCGATATTATTTATTTGAAATTAATATATATATATATATATATATATATATATATATATATATATATATATATATATATATAAAGAGAGAGATAGATAGAGAAGAGGAAAGACACATAAAAGTAATTACAGGTAATATGCAAAAGTAGAGAACGGCCAGTCCCACACCAGAAAAGAAGAAATAATCCGACGAAGAAAGTATTCATCTCACTCTTCCTGATAAACATATTAGACTATCGTGATCATTACTGACCAAATAATATTCGATATTAGCCATTCCTTATAATGAAGTATATTACTTAGCTAAGTCACATTTAAAAAGATATATAAAAAAGAATATGGACTTATAAAAAAAGTAATGGCATATCTACTTATAGTGAATAGCCATTTATATATTTCTCTTTTCGCAATAGTAAATAACAATTTTAATATTTCTCTTTCCGCAAAGTAGAAAACTACTTAACGATTTGATTTATTAACTAATTAGTTTAACTGCTAATGAAGTAATCTATTGAATAAACTGTTTTTGAATAAGTATAGAAAAATCAATAGGTTATAACACCTCACAAGGGAATAGTTAAAATCTGAGTAAAAAAGAAACAGTAAGGTTGTTTGCTGGAACTATCGGATACTATATGTATAATAATTTTATATCAATACTGTTTTTTTATCGTGCACATTAAATACACAAGTTGAATTGTGAGGATAGTTTAGTGTAAAACTGCAAAGTCAACTATAACAAACACATAGAACAAAACGGATGTCATTTTATGAGGATATTCTCATCTGCTACAAATGGGCGTGTTCTTTTCAACATAGCTGATAGATTTTAGGTATGCATTATGTTGTTTCATTTGATTAAATGTTAGCTTAAATGGCGCCTCGTGCCATTCTTACAGCTTTGTGAAAACGCAGAAGAAACAAAATCTATGACGTGAGAAAAGAAATACAAATATTACATTATATAATATTTGGGTAGGTGGAGCTTTGTTTTATACGATAAAACACTCTACGATTGGTTAAAGGCAAATCGTTTTGGAAAATGAAAAAAATGTTTAGAGAAACTCTGGATGAAGATAAATGGTTTAGTATTAGGATCAAAGGAATTAATAAAAATAGCGCCTAAAATCAAAACGGGTAGTGAAAATTACACAGAATGGGAGTATATAGAAGGTAGGAGGTGAAAGTGAAAGGGAAAAGAGGATGAGTTTTTAGAGTGATATATATATATATATATATATATATATATATATATTACAGCGGAATACGGGGATAGATGCGACACTTGCAAAACAGAACGAAATTAAGGTAAAATTAAGACATGAAGAAAAAGAAAATGGCGTGATAGCAATATTTGTTGAGTGTAGTAACGTCAAAATAATTATAAAACATAAGTAACATAAATTAGAAACGTAGAAATAATAATGAAAGCACGAAACAAAGAACCAACTGTATGAACAAAACAGAAAAAAATAATAACAAAAAAAGGCAACATAAAAGAAAAGTAACGCCTAGGAAGAAAAGAAAATCATGAAAAAAGAAAATTGAAGAAAACAATACGAACAAAATATTAAAACAGGGGAA
This sequence comes from Sepiola atlantica, assembly GCA_963556195.1. Classification (NCBI taxonomy): domain Eukaryota; kingdom Metazoa; phylum Mollusca; class Cephalopoda; order Sepiida; family Sepiolidae; genus Sepiola; species Sepiola atlantica. The sequence goes on from OY744515.1 coordinate 7,663,007, forward strand.
TAAGAATAATGCGAGAAAACGCACAGCATAATTAATAAAGAAAAAACAAACAAACAACTACCTGAAGCAGGAAGTAAAACTGAAAAGAAGGGGAGAGGGAAATACGACAGCTAAACTGAAATATTTCAACAACCAACCGAAAATATGTAAAGGAAATTAATAAGCATTTTCAACTACAGTAAAACAAATATAATAACTACAGAGGCTGACATGGAATAAATAATCAGTCAAATCGCTGAATAAATAGTGCAAGGTTTTCTCCTGAAAAAAACGTATGTACGTAAATATTGTGAATACATTTCTCGCTCTCTCTCTCTCTCTCTCTCTCTCTCTATATATATATATATATATATATATATATACATATATATATATGTATATATATATATATATATATATATATATATATATATATATATATATATATACTCCAGACGGATCCAGTAGACACTGTATACACGGATATATTAATGCATTTAGTATAACAAATGTATATATATAAATGTTTTAGTTTGTTATTTATTATTTTTAAATAAAATTAAATATAAATATAAATGATAATTTAAATACATAAAACAATAAATAACCAAATAATTATTGTAATGGATTTGTCCGAAGACTATAAAATACAGAAAACCTTTTAAAATAACAAATACAGTTTATCAGGCACAGATGAATAACACTGGTAATGCGTACCGTTTTAATAAAATAATGAGTTAGCAAAAATTAATGTGGAACAAACACTAGATCTTACATTCGGAACATATATATATATATATATATATATATATATATATATATAGAGAGAGAGAGAGAGAGAGAGCGAGAGAGAGAGAGAGAGAGAAAGCGAGAGAGAGAAAGAGAGAAAGAGAGAGATGCAGACAGACAGGCAGAGAGGCGGGGGAGAAGGAGAGAGAGAGCGGAAGAGGAGGAGAGAGATAGAGAGCGGAAGAGAAGGAGAGAGAGAGAGAGCGGGGGAGAACGAGAGAGAGCGGAAGAAAAAGGAAAGAGAGAGAGTGTGTGTGCATGCAGACATAGAGAGAAAGTTAAAACAAATCAAATAAAATGTTTCCAAGACTTATAACAAACTATCTCTTTTTGTTTCTGAAAAAAAAAAAAACGGTTGTAGAACCCCTACTGTTGCAGCATTTAAAGTGTACCGGTGTTTTGGTCATTTTCCTTCCGTCTTTTGTTTTGGTTTTTTATCCGTACGTAACAACATGCTAAATCCCTACTTTCGTTATTTGGTCTGTCTTAAATAAGCCTTGAACTTACAGTAAAAAAATTACAAAAAGTGATATTCTTCTCTTCTCTCCCTCTTCTGCCCATTTATTTCCGTCTAACCGCCTCTCCATGTCATTTTAATTCTGCATTCATTCAAAACTTTTACGTTCTTATGTACCCCTTTACATTTTCGGGTATTGTTCAAGAAAACTTTTAAATATTCATATATAAATTTAATTCACCTATTAGAGTCAACCTTAATCTTAGTTATAACTCCTTTTGTCATCCTTTTATTTGTACTCCCTCACCACAATCACTCATTCGTCAACTCATTGTAAATATCTTACTTCTTTTAACTCATCTTGTTTCATAACCATGTTTATCTTCTCTTACACTTCCATCTTTTCTCCTACTCATAACTCTAGTACTTAACAAACAAATGATGTGCAAACAGCCAAAAAATACAAACAACCGTGTTTTATATATGGATAGATAAAAAAAGCGACATAAATACGTAGCGACTGAAAACATCGAGGGATATACGGATTTTGTCAGGTCGAATGTCATTAGAGAGGATGAAAAAAAAAACAACGAGTTACAGGAAATTCATCTGAGGGCGAAAACTGTGAGACATAAAATCGATGGAAGAAGAAAAATGGTAAAGCAATTTTCCTACTGGAAATTACAGTTCCGGCCTTATGTCTTCTATAGATACAGATTCGGTCAACCGGTACGAGGCAGACGGATGCGATGACGAAACAGAAGAATTACACAAACACGAAGAAGACAAAGTAGAAAGAGAAGAAGAAGAAAAAGAAAAGACAAGAAATGGAAGAAGAACAATAAAATAAGAAGAAAAAAAGAATAGACCATTGCTACATAACCTTGATCTTCTCAAGAATGTGCAACGTTCTAAATCTTGTGTGCCAGAGTTGTTTGTGTTAAGCTCACGTGATTAACGATACGTGACTTTTATTCGCTGTTGAGCGAAAACATTGCTCTGTTTCCCTTTTGTATAGCCCTTCATATAAACTGTTGTATATCTCAATCATAAGGTTTTAGTCAAGTTAAAAATGTTTAATACTTTTCTGATTTCAAAATCAAAATATATATGTGTGAATCATTAGTAAGGAATAAGAACATATAAGCGAGATGCAATGTTGCAAGTGACAAACATATACGGGATTTGATGTGTTACTTTGGGATTTGATGTGTTACTTTGTCACAGCTCATGAATAGTAATGGATAGTAATGTTACACGTAATAGAAGCTTATATCGCATTGATGTATCTACATATCTGTTTGTCAACAAAAATATATTAGTTTTGTAAGTTATGTTCTCTCATCTATATATGAAGATGTATTTGTCATTTTGTAAGGCTGTGATCGAGAGAGCGTTACAGAGACAAGCCGAGAGAAACAGAGGTGGCAAAATCCAACCTTTGTCCTGGCTATTATATGCACAGAAAAGGTTACAGTTCTGACTACTGACTGATTAACTGACTTTATTCTCCCCCGAAGAAACAATGTACACCTTCTGAAAGGGCGCTTCTCTCATGAGAAGTTTAACGTGACGTATAATAAACCTTAATTCGTTAAGGTTATGTAATTAGCGTTTATGAAGAGTTTGTTTACCCCGTTGAGATTCATTCTTATAATCATGTTTCTAATCGAAGGGTTTGTATACGTATTCAACGCCTGACATTTTAAGAGAATGTGTGATGTCATATGTGCAAAACTTATTATATATATATATATATATATATATATATATATATATATATATATATATATATATATATATATATATATATATGACAAGTCGATTAAAAATAATTAGATTAGCAGATAGATGCAAATAAAATATCATTCGTAGTTCAAAGCAAGGGCAAATAATGAATAATAATAATTCACTATTGCTCTCCTTCGTACCTTAAGCCGGCTTTTCAAAGAAATAAAAATTATTATCATCAGAGGAAAGTTTTAGAATGATAAGTTGACATATAAGGATAGTCAATTTTTAAATTTTTGAAAAAGTTTAGAAAAAGTTTTTTTAAAAATTTATAAAATTCTAAAAAAATGTTTACATTCAAGTGGGCATGTTCCAGTGTGAAAAAAGTCACTAAAAATGAGTCCAAGACCGGATGAAGGTCGAACAATTGGCGAGTCACGAATAATCCATACAGGAACCCACGACGACGTTTCCAACCAAGTTTGTAGTATATATATATATATATATATATATATATATATATATATATATATATATATATATATATATATATATGAATTTTCTAAATATTTGTTTGTGAAATAGTTAAATCCGCTAAAATGAACAATGTTGGTCTATTGGTTTTTTTCTTTCTTAGAAGGCGTTCGCAACGCGTAAAAATATTTCGTGTATATTTGAAAATCTTGACGGATTGAATTTGCAGGAGATGCAACTAAATCATTTACCCAATCCACGTTTATCAGTTGTGGTGTTAGTGATCCGTAATTCTCGTAAAACATATATGCATATGAGAGACTGACTCAATGTTTAAAATCTAAATTTGCAGAGTAAGCAAATAGAATAGTATGTAGTGGAGATGTACGTTATCTGCTTTCTGGCAAAATTCCACTTTTTTGTAATCTAGGAAAATGAGATTTTCGCTTGCATCGGTAGAGCCTTTCATAGATATGAGTAATCTGCTTTTTAGGTCGAAAACAACTTACTTTTTTTAAAATAAGAAAACATTGCGAGAGCTTTGCCTCCTTATTCCTTCGTTGTAATTTGTGTGAATTTTATTTATTTCCGCTCCCCTCGTTTGCTCGCTATCTTTAATATTGTGTTTCTTTCTCTCTTTGTCTTGTTAAGTATTGGTTTCCTTTTTTAAAAACGACTAATAATAATTTTTCCAAAGAGGATAGTAGAAAATTAAGTTTCCTTTTACTTTCGGCAGCTTCGTAAATCTCACCTCCCTTATTTTGTTCTTTAGACCTCACATTCCATAAGCGATGTTTATGACAAAGGGGGGGACATTGCTGTCTTTTTGTTCGTATATATCTATCTAACACTTATCTTTGGCTTGTTTTTGACTTTGAAATAGTATGTTTTTGCAACTCCTTAGATCAAGTGGATTCATGCCTTGTCCGAAGCGATTTCCATTAAAAAAAACATGAAGTGTTCATCTTGAGATTGAGTATTTGTTCATATTACTGTTTCAAATTGAACATTGAAAACAAATGTAGGACGTTAAAAAAAGATCACCACCCAACTTACTTATATATTAATAAGTAAGTAATATATGTATATTATTTTAAAAAACTATTGTTATAGAATTAGTATTACGGTCGAAAGAAGGGAGACCTTTAATATAGAAAAACGCCTGAACGCCAATGCTTGATAGTTTGTCCAATATAACGTAATTCTTGACATACATACCCTTCTATCGGCATGATATGGTGTCAAAAAAGATTTTACACAAGAGAACACGTTATTTTATTACATGTAATTCTAAAGAAAGTTCAAAGTGTTTGAACCGTAATTTCGAAAGTTTATATACAAAAGTTTCAATTGATTGTTCTTAAAATATATATAGCATTTTATACAGCACGCCTTTTGTTGCAATGAAGTATATTTAAACTAGAGATATAAAGTACATGAACATTAATTATTTTCTACTGATATACAGTATACGGTGTGTTTATATTGTATACATTTGTATACGATTCACTCCTGAAATAAAATAACAGATTATTTTGAATTTTTGAAATGAACTGCAAGGGGTAATTGATAAACATGTAGATACTATCTTGTTTATTTTATTGTTATCCAAAGGGAATAAAATCAGTGAACACCATTCTTGAATTCAGACGTCTCTTATTTTTGTAAAAAAAACATAATAGGTATTGGACATCAATGATGAAATTTAATGACATCGATTTAAATATGTACATAGTGTTAGCAGAAACAATCACTCATTATAATATTCAAATACATTTGTTTCTGATTTAAATAAACTCCATGCTTAGTAGACACCAATCAAGATCCGCTGAATGCCTATTTGTTCTAAAGCTTCCTTAAGCTTCAGTCTTAAGATTTAGTCATTATCTTAAATAAAAGGTATTTGATGGGTATTATATTATATATATATATATATTATATATATATATATATATATATATATATATATATATATATATATATATATATATATATATATATATATATATATATTATATATATATATATATATATTAACACAGACTAAGGCGACGAGAAATCCTACAAATACGTCTAAAAACGTCAATAATAAAATTACGTATGCACTACCTTCTATAATTAAAACGTTAAATCAAATCACAATGAAAGCTGAAGCCATCTATTACACAATAAATTCAACCCAATAACGTTAAACGTTTTAATGAAATAATATAAACACAAACATAATTACACACAGATGATAACACCCCTAAAACATAATATTTGATAAACAAAATGAGTGTAATTTACTAACAGGTCAGATTGACCATAGAGGATACATAACAGCATCCAAATCCGGTTTTAAACAAAACAAAGAATAAAATAATA
>OY744515.1:7671303-7776303 GCA_963556195.1 Sepiola atlantica
TACTTTATTTTATTTTATTTCATAAATTAATAAAGCTACTTTAAAGCGTTTCTTCATCAGCGCCCTTAGCACCAGGCCCTACAGAAAGTTAAAGACGAAATAACAAGCTCGTCGTAGAGGAGCATCTATAGACAGAAAGAGCCACATAGACAAATATTAGTAAAAAGAATAAGTTACAAATATACAATACAAATAGAAATATAACATGATAATAATAATAATACAACATCATAAAGCACTTTCAATAATATATATAAAAAGATATATAAAAAAGTAATCAAATAATAAATAAATAAATAAATGAAAGAATAAAATAGTAAACTAATAATATAGAATAAAGGTAAAATCAAAGATAAATATAAAAACAAAATAAAAATTAGAAGATGATAATAAAAATCAGAAATACAAAATGAAAATGGTAGATAAATATGAAAGAAATAATAGATATTAAAATAAAATAAATAAGATAAAAGTAGGAATTAAAAACAACATAGAAATATAAATAAAATTAAAAAAAAAGGTTTAGAAAACAAAGATTGGATATTATCAAGACTCCTTTTATAAAGGGCTTTTTAAGAAAACATCCGGCAAGAAGATTTGTAGGGCAAAAGGGGAGGAGGAAAACCACATGGGAAGCTATGGACAAAGATATTTTTTAGGGGGAGAAAAACATCTTAATGTTATCGGAAAAGGGGCAGGGGTGTCCAGCAAATAGGTGATGTAATATAATAGGAGTACAGTGGGGGCTGTACTAACAGAACTGCACACACAAGTGCATGAGTGCATATGAGATATGAGGGAGGAGAAAAAAGTTTCTTATTAATTGCACTGGTTCGTAAGGAGGTGAGAACCATTTTTACAGAAAATAAATAGTATATATTTCCCATTGTGGTCCTATACCAATTCAGCGTTCAAACCAAAAATGAAACTGGAATGATATTAGATGTCGGAGGGTGAAGTATTTCAGGAAATATTTTAAATGGGCAGTTAAGGACTACATTTGGAGAAAATCGAAGTAAACAGAATCTCTGTTTCGATGATCGAATATAATTCCTGGATGGATTGGAGGCGAACCGTTATGGTTGGAGGAGATAAAAAGTGTGTTTAACCTACATTCCATTGGGTAAAGATGTAGTCATACCTCCAAGGCTTAAGTCCGTTTAACCTTATAATTACCTTTTACATACGTTTTATGTATGCAATCCAGTTGGTTAGGAGAGTCTTAACGACCATTTGTAGTTATTCCTCCACAGTAGTTTTTCGTGGGAATCTACATGTTACTGCTTAAGTGATGAAAGGAGTGTTCCTCACGTTTGGGATTGTTGAGTTACGATGGCTAGGCTAGGGGTGGGAGTGAAACATGGGCAGTTGGACATTAAATCTTAGCGTGTGGGGTATGTAGACAGACTGAACAGAGACTTCTTAAATTAGGGGATTGGGAGAGACATTCTAGCTTAATGGCATTGGGATGAGATGACTCATATTTGTTAAAGTGTTTATTTAGAGATTAGAGTTGTTATGTACTTTTTTTAGATGTTGTGTATGGGGGTTGATTTTGGTTAGATTAATTCATTACAGTTAGACACACGCACTCGCACACAAACCCACATCGATTTACACTCACAGACTTACACCCTTATCGACGTACATTCCTAGTGTATTGGTAAATTATTTTAAGAAATTTGGCAATAGGCAAAAGGCGCATTTGGGGTTGATATGAGGTACTTATTTGGATCGACCAGATACGGTAATATTATAGAAAGGGGGGGGGGTCTAATTTACTATATTCGTACTAGTTATACGTCTTCCCCCCAAAAAGTAAATAGGAAATGGGCTTAATTGTGCTAGTAATTACCGCCTATGTGTTCTATTAATGATAATCGAAGAAAGGGGTATGGGGTGAGTCAAAAACGATTGGAGGTAGAAGAAAATTACCGTGACAACAAAGAAGTGCAATAATAATAATAATAATAAAAATAATAATAATAATAATAATAATAATAATAATAATATCAATACAAGCCGTGGGACTCAGGAGATATCAATACAAGCCGTGGGACTCAGGAGAAAGACCTGAGTGTCATGATGGGCAGGTGTTCCCTCGTTAGCCGACATGAGGGACCCGGTCCGCATCCTGCGAATGTTGGCCCTGCTCATTTCAGAAACAAGACACCGGACAAGAACCAGGTAAGTAACCTCTCTGATTCCAGGTATGACAAGGACACAGACCAGAGACAAGAAAACCAGAGCGAAAACAGCAAACTGGAAATATATAGAAAGAAATGGACCACAAAAGAGAACAGACTGGTGATGGAGTGCTACTATAAAAGCCGCTACCCTGCAGAAATAGGCAACCAAAAACGAATGAAACATCTCTGGGACATTGCTAGTGACTACCACACAACGGAACAAAGGATAGCAGATCAAGCAAGACAGATCCTCAAACGAGGATGGTTCTCAGAGATGGAACTGACGGAAATCAGACAGAAGGTTAATGGCGAAACGGAGCAAGAAACACCACCAAAGGAGAGACCAGAGGAAGAGGACGGGCAAAACATACACACTGAAACTGAAGAGATTGAAGACTACGGAATCACAGAACCAGGGGAGATAGAAGACTGCGGAACCATAGAACCTGCTGAGATAGAACTCAACGAAAATGAAGCAAGTGAAGTGGAGAACATTAGACGATACATGTTAGAAAACAAAACAAAACTCCCATCTCTCAGGAATGAAGTAGCGAAGAAGTTACAAGCAGAAACAGAAAGAGTAAAGAGACTCCTCACACACATCCCAACAGAAACTATTACAGACCTAAACAACTTGATATATGCAGGGGCAAAATCGGTAAGTATGAAACTAAGAAACGAAGAGTATGAACAAAAGAGAGGACCGACAAAACCTGGATGGGAAATCAGACTGGAAACCCAGATCACCAAACTTCGAAAAGAAGCTAAAACCGTGACAGAAGGAAGGAGGACATGAAACGATTAAGAAGCAAAAATAAGAAAGGCAAGGAAAACCTAAATGAGAAACATAAAGAAATAAAACAAAGGATAGCAGCAATAGACGGAAGACTGAGACGATACAGGTACACATCAGAATGGAGCAAACAGAACAGGACCTTTGAAAACAATCAAAGCCAGTTCTACAAAAATGTAAATGGAGAAAAAACAACAACAGAGCAACCGAACCCAACAGAAACAAAACAATTATGGAGCAAGATATGGGCAGCACCAAAAAAGCACAACAAGAATGCTCAATGGTTGAAAAACACGAAAGATGAACTGCAGGAAATCGAAGAACGAACCGAAACAGAAATCAACAAAGAAACGATCAAGAAAACCCTGAGAAAAATGGCAAACTGGAGAGCACCAGGCCACGATGGAATACATGCATACTGGTTTAAAAAATTCACGACCCTGCATGAAAGAATAACGCAGAAACTGAGTGGATGCATCCGCAAAACAGACGTACCAGAATGGATGACGGAAGGAAGAACAACACTAATACAAAAAGACACCAAAAAGAGAACGACCCGCAGCAACAACAGACCGATAACATGTCTTCCAATAATGTGGAAAATTCTCACAGGACAACTGAGAGAACAAATCTACCAATCCCTGGACAAACGTGGACTGCTCCCCGAGGAACAAAAAGGATGCCGGAAAGGACAAAGAGGGGCACATGATATATTATACATTGATCAAAAGACCCTGAAGGAGGTGAAGAGCAGACAAAAGAACATAACCATGGCATGGACTGAATACAAGAAAGCCTACGACAGAATCCCCCAAACATGGATAATTGAATGCTTAAAAATATACAAGATACCAGACAGGACTATTAATCTCATCCAGAAAGCAATGGAAACATGGAGACTAAAACTGACAGCCGGAGGACAATACCTGTCTGAGATAAAAATACAGAGGCATTTTTCAAGGAGACTCTCTATCACCACTACTGTTTATAATAGCCATGATGCCACTCAACAACATACTCAGAAAGTGTGATGCCGGATACAGGTTTACGGATACAGAACAAAGAATAAACCACCTGATGTACATGGATGACCTTAAACTGTTTGCAAAAAACAAAAAAGAACTGGAAAAGCTGATAAACACAACAAGGATATTCAGCCAGGATATCCAAATGGAGTTTGGAATAGAAAAATGTGCACTGCTAGAGATCAAAAGAGGAAAACTGGAGACGACAGAAGGTATAGAGCTCCCCAACCAAGAGGAGATGAGGGCGCTAGGAGAACAAGAGGTCATAAATACCTGGGAGTTCTGGAAGCAGACACAATCAAATCTACAGAAATGAAAGAGAAGATTGGAAAAGAATATCTACGAAGAACAAGGAAACTCTTAGAGGCTAAACTATATAGCAGAAACTTAGTAAAAGGGATAAACACATGGGCTGTATCACTAATAAGATACTCTGGACCATTCATAGGCTGGATCAAAGAAGAAATCAGGCACCTTGACCAAAGGACTAGAAAACTAATGACTATGAACAATGCATTGCACCCAAAAGACGATACGGACAGACTCTACATGAAAAGAAATGAAGGAGGTAGACGACTTGTAAGTATAGAAGACTGTGTGGAAGACACAAAAAAAAAGCTGGAGAAATATGTAACCCAGAACACGGAAAGACTGATCACCACAGCAAGAGACACCAGCCCAACAAACAACACCGGAAGCACTGAAACCAGAAACATAAAACAAGAAAGGACAAGTGGGAAGAAAAACAACTACATAGACGCTTTATAAGACTCACAAGCGATGAATCCATTGAAAACAGCTGGGCATGCCTAAGAAAAGGACACATGAACAGAGAAACGGAATCTCTGCTGACGGCCGCACAGAACAATGCGATTAGGACAAACTTTATTAAAGCAAAGATAGATAAAACCCAGGCAAACAGCAAATGTCGATTGTGTGGACAAAGAGACGAAACGATAAATCATATAATAAGTGAATGGAGCAAGCTAGCACAAAGGGAATACAAGAACAGACATGACAGCGTGGGGAAATAAGTACACCGGGAAATGTGCAAACAACTGAATTTCGAATATGCAAAAAAAGGGTACAAACACAAACCAGAAACTGTACTAGAAAACGAAAAACACAAAATCATATGGGATATGAATGTACAAACAGACAAACCCATGACAGCAAGGAGACCGGATATGATAATAATCAACAAGAAAGAAAAATCCTGCAAAATCGTGGACATTGCCGTTCCAGCAGACCACAGAGACGAAAAAAAGAAGCAAATATACTGAACTTGCCAGAGAATTGAAAGGAATATGGAACATGAAGAAAGTCAGTATAACACCAATAATCATAGGAGCACTAGAAACAGTCCCCAAAAACATGGAGAAAAGACTAGGAGAAATAGGAATCAAAGGGATAACTGAGACCATACAAAGGACAGTATGATCAAAACAGCTACAATCCTGAGATATGTCATCGAACGCGGAAACATACCCACATAAGCAACGAATGGAGAACAAACACATAGAAGCAAAAAACAACAGAACCTGGGAAAATACAACCGCACGAGAGGGCGCAAGCATAGACTGACGCCACGAAAATTATGAACAGAGGGTCGAGGAGGGAAAGCGCAAACCAGACCTCCACTGGAAGAGCGCGGACACCTCTGGGACCTTGGGAAGGCTTGTTGCCACTCGGGCCCCGGAGGGGACCAATGGCCCTTATCAGCGGGAAATCCTTGGTAGGTGGCTGTTGCGATTACCGCAAGGTCATCAGCGGTGATGAACGAAAAGAGGTGGAGCATACTGGAAGTCTGAGGAGACTTGTTGTCACTCAGACTCCAGGGAATAGCACAGGTTGTCGGCAGTGGGCGATCACTGACGATGACCAGTGTGATAACTCCTAGTGAGGAAATGATAATAATAATAATAATAATAATAATAATAATAATAATAATAATAATATCAATGATAATAATAATAATAATAATAATAATAATAATAATAATAATAATAATAATAATAATAATAATAATAATATAATTCATAATTGGAGTAGAAACGCTGAAGAGCATAATCGTGGCAATGGTAATCATTTTTATGATAATAATAATAATAATAATAATAATAATAATAATAATAATAATAATAATAATAATAATAATAATAATAATAATAATAATAATAAAAATAATAATAGGGATACTGGTAGTGATGATTATATCAATAATAGTAATTATTCTTATAATAATAGTAGTGTATGATAACTCATATTATTAGAGTGGGATTAGCCTTATATACGGATTTGAATTTTTACATTATTTATAGAATTTAAGAAAGGAAAACCTCCTAGATATACAAGAGAATGGACCGAACTAAAACCCCAGCGCAACTCCTCGGATTAGTGGTAGCATATCATTTCATTAGTTTTCTTAAAGATAGGAGAAGTTTTGAGTTGGTTAATGTGCAAAAAAAAAATATTATTTATACTGGAATTATTAATAATACTACTACTACTACTACTACTACTACTAATAATAATAATAATAATAATAATAATAATAATAATAATAATAATAATAATAGATGGGTTTTAATTTATAGGAAATAGAGTTTTCTAATTCTATTTTACTTTTATCTCCATCCTATGAGAGACTTTCATAGGTCTTATAGAGTTATACTGATGCTTAAACATATCAGACTATCTGGGAAAGTAGAAAGAAGATATGCGACGTCTGCTGCCGAGTTACGGTGGAGGGTTGGGGTTAACGCAATAAAAAGATTATTAGATAACTACAGATTCAGGGCTCATGGGATGGGGGTTCCGGAATAGAGAGCTATCTATTAACTATAGGAAGTATGACCGTTGGAGGGTGTGTCAAGGGAGAAGGGATCCTCCAAAGTGAAAATTGATCAAATAAGCGAGATGATATTACCGGTGGAGATGCGGTATTAGTAATGTGGATTTATAGTATATACTTATATATAGGTGCTGCTTGACATGCCCAAGGTTAGGGTACCTTGAGGTAACTTAGCTAATTCTTACCTCGTAGTCAGTTATTAGCTGATTAGAATATATTATTGCTTGGGGTTATCAGTGGCCTGACATTGGACTTGGGATGCCTAGGGATATATATTAGGAGTATGACTATTTCCCAATTAAGTGTATAAAGGTGTAGATATAGGGGTGGGGAGTTACAAGGGAGTATGAGTGAAGATTTAAGGGACCTTAAAGTTGTTGTATTTGTTCCAGGTGTTGTGTAGACAATTCGATATCACCTCATCTTTTTTATTTAGAAGAACTACTTTATATTTGATGATGGCTAGGGCTTCTTGACTACACAATGTGCAGTACCTATCTAGCGGTTTATAGAATTTACTTTTCTTGATCACATGTCACTTGAGGTGATAATTAATGTTTCTATCCGTTAGGTATCAGATATGCGTACTTAGAGAAGTGTACGTAGCCAGGTGGCTATTATTAAAAGTATAGATGTGTCTGGAAATTCTATTCTTAATTTTACACGCAGTGAAGCTTATGTATACCGCCTCTCCAGATACTACGGTGTTTTGGTTAGTGTAGGGTATTAGAGTGCATTTATAGACTACACCTTCGTGTGTGCACGAGCCATTCAGGAGGCAGGAATCTCTGTCATTTCAGTTGCATAGGATAGGCTGAATTGAGCTGTTTTGTGGCTAGGGCCGCGTTTATTTTAGCCGTGTTAGAGCCTATAAATCTATGTTCTAAATTAAGAAGAGTTAAGTGTGAAATTCTAATCGTACTCTTGTTGAAAGATTTGCTATATTTATGTCGGGCTTTAAAATTATCTTGGATAAAGCTAAACAATTTTGGGGGGATGTTAGATTGAACGTTTTTGCTGAATGGAAGTTTAAACCAGAGACAGGAGCGTCTTCGAGTTCTCCCTCTACCCAGGTTGGGCGCCTGAGGGAGTTCATCACTTATTTTGCGGTTAGTACAAACTATAGTTAGGTTTATATGGTTATTTCGATTATTAGAGGGGATGCATATATGTATATATATGCATGCATATGTATGTATATATATATATATATATATATATATATATATATATATATATATATATATATATATATATATATATATATATATATAGTCTAAAGAAGCTTTGAGTCATTAAAAAAAAAAAATTTTTTAAATGTAAAATGCAGTTTAAATTCCCAGACAAACTAACTAAATCCAAGATATTGCAGACTTAACATTCGTTGGAAAATTAATAAATGAAAAAATATAAGTAAAATAAAAAAAATATATGAAAAATAAAAATAAAAAAGGGGGGTTAATTATCTAAGAGTGAAACAAAAACAGGAGACCTTAAGCGTCTAATATTAACACGGGGATCATCAGCTGTTTACCGTGTAACTGTTTCGGAGATTTAAAAACAGGTACTGATTATACGACCACAATAATCAAGTGTCGAAATAATTCAGCTTAAAATATCACTAATATATACATAAAAAAAAAATAATGATAAGATAATAATAATAATATATTACCCTTAAGACTACCGTATGATATAGTAATTTGCATATCAAATAACATTAATTATAACAATAATATAAAAATATAAAAATAATAATAATACTATCTAAACACTATATCCAAGAACCATTCTGCAATATGGTAGCTAGCAATAAAATTATATAGGAATCAAAGTTGCATTAAAAAATATAAATAAAAAATAAAGCTTAAATACCTTTGATACCAGAAAATTAATTAGATAAGAGGAAGGAAACCTAGCCATACATATCTAAATACTCAATATATAGTCTAAAGAAGCTTTGAGTCATTAAAAAAAAAAGAAAATGTAAAATGCAGTTTAAATTCCCAGACAAACTAACTAAATCCAAGATATTGCAGACTAAACATTCGTTGGAAAATTAATAAATGAAAAAATATAAATATATATAAATATATTAATTAATTAATAAATGAAAAATATAAATATATATAAATATATTAATAAACTAATAAATGAAAAAATATTAATATATATAAATATATATATATATATACATATGTATATATATACATATATATATATGTATATAGACATATGCATATATGTATTTATATATATATATATATATATATATATATATATATATATATATATATATATATCAACGTACATTTTGGAACAAAATGAAAAACGAAGACATTAATCGAAAAAAGTCAAGATAGTAGTAATTAGTCTAATTGCTTGACGAATAAGACAGTCGTCCGAGGCGCTGCTAAGTAATTCAACTTCAGATCATTCTATAATATGAATCTTCAAAAAGTAATAGAATTTCAAGGGCCTTTTTGCCTTGTTATGCTTAAAAACGGTACACATATCGATATAATTAATATAACAAAAAGTTAACTTAGCATGTACAATCGATATTTTAAACTGATGCTCGGTATAGTACGGCTGTGAATTATGTTTGTCGGTGAATGAAACAAAAACTGTTAAAGTGTATTCGTACTTAATTTACTCTCAAATACATAGATATATGTATAAATATATAAAATTGTACCAGCGTCAGGCAGCTCCGTAATCGTAAAGTTTCAACAGTGTTGCTATAGCTAGGAAGTGTATTCACTCTGGGATTCAAAACTCAATTTGATGGTCACCTACAAACAAGATAAACAATACGCTGTCCTGTTCGCAAACAAACTCCGCCACGCAGAGTAGAATCATACATAGCGCGATTTGAATTATTTATCTTAAGATATCATACACTGCTTATGGTAACCCGTGGAATCTACTGTTTTACTCTAATGGGACACAATTATTTCTTCTACCAGAGCAGTAGAGGAATGGATAAGTGGCATATATATATGTATATATATATATATATATATATATATATATTGGTAATTTATAAGAAATCTGAAAAAATGTTGATTGCCGTAGTGTTATTGGATATATTCCAATGTGTGGATACACATCATCAAATGCTGTTTTTTTAAGAAACACACAACAAAAACATTAATTATATGGTATTTAAGATATTCAACGTTGATAAACTTTATTTTATTTCAGGCAAAAAATTAAAATAACTTCCCTATAAAAACTGGTTATATAATGAAATTAATACACATGCGGATGGAATGTCGATTGGTCAAAGACAGAGAGTTTATATTACAGAGTAATTCAAAATGAGTACTTTGTATTGTTCTCCTTTATTTTAAAAGAAAGAACATACACGTAAAGAATATTAAAAATAATATTTTTTGTGATTTAGAAACATTAGATTGTTTTTCTATGACGAATTTGTTTAATTTATCATCATCATTACTACCATCATCATCATCATGATCATCAGTACCAACATTTTAAATCCTTGACCTTTTTGCTAGGAGCAAAATGCAGTATCTGTACTGAATCTGCACTAAGTTGTTATGTTCTCTGTCAGTGAAGGAGAACGGTTTCTACACCGAGGCAATTGAAATGTTAGTTCTAATTAAAAGTGCCCATTTTAAGGAAGTTGAATAACCGTCACGTTAAATAGTGCCTAACTCTGCTTTTGTGGGAGGAGGTAAATAGGAACAGCAAAAACAACGACATCAACAGCAGCAACACATTCATTAAAAATAATAAATGCATGTATTTAGGTATTTACAGATTTAAACATATCAATTCATTAGAAACTGAAATAAATAAATATACAAATGAGAAGCTGAGAAAATGATATCATGATGAACGAATTACCAAAACCGATCCCCTCAAAGAAGGGGTTAATGCCTGGGATTATTATACTATGACAACATAATAGATAGTACACTACCTTCCCCCACACACAAAACGGGTAATCCTGAGGAAATGGTATCGTTAGCAACGAATGTATACTGTACGCCCCCCCCCGAAAAAGAGGTAACGTCTGGGAGGAATGTATCATGACGAATTTAAATATGCTACATAGAATCAAATAAGCATACAGCGTTTTTATGTCAATATAGTTTGAATTGGGTGAACCAACTTTTGCATTCATTTATTTAGATAACATTAAACATTAAAAACCATCGACAGTTTCATTGTCTCCGTAAACGCTTAAATAGAACTTTTACTGGAGAAATATAGTCGGCACTGTTCTATACAAAGGTTAATATGCTAGCTAAGGAAGAACGATGGCTTTCAATATTTTTTTACTGAAAAAATGCATGTTTATTATAAACAGGAGTTATCGTTTTTTTCTCAGCTAGTATTATGGTAAACCAACATGTATTACACTGACCCCCTCTGCCAGAGGTTACTATCATAATGAATGAACACTACTTCCCTCTCCACAAAAAGGAGGAAGTCATATTTGCGTGGACGATGATAACAGAACCGATATTACACTCCCCCCTAAAAATATATTCTGACCAAATCGAGTCTTGTTCTTCTTCATTCTGAGAGGATCCCCCTATACACCTTTAAAAACGGGGGAGGGAATCCCTGTGAGGACAGTATCATGACAAAATAACCGATACTACATCGCCAATTAAAAATATTCCAATTTAATCTATTTTTTAATCTAAAAATGCCTAGTCACAATAAAGTATGTTTTAGTATCTTTCCTAGGGTATTTGTATATATTCTTATATCATTAGCATTAAATAATCTTAACGTATTTTGATGTAATTATAGTTAGGATAGATGGGCACAACTTTCGCATTTATATATATATATATATATATATATATATATATATATATATATATATATATATATATGTGTGTGTGTATGTCGGTGGGTGGGGGGGTGTATGTGTGTGCGTGTATATATTTAAAAATATACATAAATATACACACCACTGTTTCGTCATTTACGAATCATCGGTGAAGCATGTGTATTTGAGCCGTGATAGGAAACTCGAACGGCACTCACATACGAAAGCAATCAGCAGCCAAACACACACTGCTCCACTGACAATAGAAGAAATTGAAGAGCAACATAGATACTTTATGTTTATGGTTTTTTTTTTACCTAGAAGACCAACACCAGCAAAAAATAAAGGCTAAGAGTGGGTTGAGATGATGAAAAGTCATTTGCAATTGTTATCAAAAAAGGTAGGGAGTATAAGAACTCTGGGGAGGCTTGTTGTCACTAAGACTCCATTGAACAGCACCTGTTATTATTACTGTGTAACTGATAATGAAAGCCTTTTTAAAATCGTTAACTACTTCCCAAGGAAGAGAAATGGTCCCGAAAAATGAAAACAGAGGGAAATGACATGTTATACATACGGAAAAGGATCTTAAAGAAAGTAAACAGAAAAAAGATGGCTTATATTCACTACAAAACACGCCAACGACAGACTCTTTTACGCATGGAAAATTGAATGTTTAAGGATATACAAAAATATCTAATGAAATTATTAATCTTAGAAAAAAGCCATGGAACCATACGAGACTAGACCTGCCTGTTGGCGGACAACACATTGTTGCGATAAAAATGCAATAAAGAATTTTCCAGGGAGACTATCTGTAAACTGTTTGTTACTGCCATGATGACATTCAACAAGATACTCAGAAAGGGTAATGCCGGATACACTTTCACAGATACGAAAGAGAGAATACATCACTTTGTGTATATGGACGAGCTGAAGCTATTTGCAAAAGAAATACTAAAAAGAAATAGAGAAAATAATAAACACAACCAAAATAGTCAAGCAGGAGATTCTAATTGATTTCGGAGTGTAACGTTGTGCACCTGTAGACATAAAAATAAATAATGTAGAGTGTAGCGACTGTATTGAACTACCCAATAGTAGATAAGGTCACTTGGCGAACATGTAAATTGAAATTATCTGAGACCATCACATAAACAGAATAAAACGATAATGTTGGAGAAAAAAATACATGTGAAAAAACAAAAGAACTCGTAGAAACAATGTTATTTAGTAAAAACTGGTAAAAGCAATAAACACCTGCACAGTAGTCGTAGTAAGATATTCTCGAACAGTTGTAACACGAATAAAAGAAGAACTCAGACACTTTGACCAGAATACAAGTAAATAAATAGCAATACACAAGGCAGTGTACCCAAAAAGTGATATAAGTCGACTCTACGTAAAAAAAGTACAGACGGGAAATAAGACTGGTAAGTATAAAATATTATATTTATGATACATAATAAAGAACCAGAAAAATATATAAACACAAATGCTGATCACTGAAGCAAAAGATAAAGAAAACACGGAAATTGTATAGAGCAGCGACACTAAGAATAAAACTACAAGAAACATCGTAAACTGGGAGGAAAAACAGCTACATGGACGATTCATAAGACTGAGCATCAAAGCGACACAAAAAACAACATATGGATACAGAGAAAGTACATTGCTACTGACTGCCTTACAGTACATTGCGACTAGAGCAAACTATATCAAATGTAAGGTTGACAAAACCAAAGAAAAGATTAAATGTTGACTCTGTAAAGAAATGTTAAAACGGTAAAACATGTAATGAAGGAATGCTGAAATCTAGCCCTAGAAAAATCACAAAAACATACCCGAGAGTGTCAGTACATTACAAGCAGTTCAATTTTGAACATAAATCCATACGGTAAAAATACTAAACCGGAAAGAATACTTTACAACGAAAAGAGTCATTTCTTCTGGTACATGGATGCCCAATCAGTACACCCATCTAAACAAAGAAACTGGATGTTATAATAGTTTACAAGAAAGAACAACCTGCCAAATCGTAGTGTTCGCCTGACCACTAGATCATGGTTAAAAGAACAACTTCATACTTCAATGGAGTTTGCTCCGATGAACTGGCTACTCTGGTGCCCCCTCAACGACAATACACTAAACCAACTCGACAATCAGCAAAAGTTCATACATTCACTGTGGAGGTCCCATATGCTGGAGAGCCTTCTACTCCAATAGCTTTTCGTCGTACTGCCGGCCTTTAGAATTCCCTCCTTGCTCCGTGTTTCCCTGGCAGTACCGACATGAAGAGGTGTAAAACTAATGTAAACTGGCATCTCACTACACTGTTCACAAACTAGGATGACACCCAAAACCTGCATCCTAATTATCAGTTACCCTTTGCGTCTACAGTGGCTTGTTAGGGGTGAAAGATGTTTCCAAAAAACTAAAAAGTAAATAAAATATAAAAAAATACAATGGCAATAAATGCAAGGGAACTAAGCACAACCCAGAGAACTTAGAAAATCGATTAGAAATTGATATGAAATGGGAGGTTGATACTCTATCACCGACGGCATTCGAAATTGTTATGGGTGAACCTACCTACCCTTTAATAATAACTAAATGGTAGCAACCGGCTACCATAAATACCGGCTTTTGTCGGGAGAACATTGGGAGGCACATTTAGGCACTAGCACTGCCAACACTGACTTGTGTATAATTTCTCTGTTGAATACAATTCATTATTATTATCTCTAAACCTGTTGTTCTTTTATTTCATTGTTGGTACCCCTAAACGGGTCCACAACAATAATAATAGCCGAAATCTTTTAATTGCTATTTGAATGTGGAGACCAAAGTAGATTAACTCTGAATGCTTACAAGCAAAGCAAAAGTTAAATAGAAATAACGCGAAATCATAGAAATAACATACCAACCCAATAAGAAGTGAAGCAATAAAAAATACAATAACATACCACCCCCCACCCCCGAAAAATAAAGAATGTTGGCACAATCCTCCGCTGATACCTTACTAAATCATTTAAAAAAAACTTATAAAAGAAGGCGGAGACAGCTGGAAATCTGAAAGGGTGTGTTGTCACTCAGACTCCAAGCGAACACTACTGTTAATTTCCAATAAGCAATCAGTCAAAATTAATAGTGTTAACACTTTTTCTAAATAATACTACTGATGATGATGATGATGATGATGATGATGATGATGATGATGATGATGATGATGATGATGATGATGACGACGATGACGACGGCGACGGCGACGACGACGGCGACGGCGACGACGACGACGACGACGACGACGACGACGACGACGACGATGATGATGATGATGGTGATGATGATGATGATGATGATGATGATGATGATGATGATGCTGATGCTGATGCTGATGCTGATGGTGGTGGCTACGATGTTAAGCTAATTTACCATGGTTTAAACAATAAGCTTACATTTTTCGATTTCTTTCTTAGACACGTCTTGGGATATCGAAGCCTAAATAGACCGCTCTGTTAGATTTAGCATGCTTCTGTTGTTAGTGGTATTAGCATGGTTTTACGTGCAAATTTCATGAACACATTTATTTTATATGCATCTCAGCATAACCATAAAAGGATCAATTTAACTGTTCAACTATAAAGCTGACATTTTAAATGGCATTTACCGCGATCTATCAAGCTTACGTTGGAAATAGCATTTCATTTGTATTTCACACCCGTGTCAACCAACACGTCAAGCTGAATGCACAGATTAAATGGCATCATCTCGTCGAGATAGTCATGTCTAGATGAGCGCTTCTGTTTACGGTGATGTTTAGGTTCGTTATTTCTTTCTAAGCGTATGTGTGTAAGGTTATATTGAGGTGCGTGTTTTTACTTTTCGAATCCGTTTTCCAGAAATTCGGATTTCAATCTCTGATTATTTATTTTCTCATTTTTTTACTGTCTGCTCACGTTAAACACTTTTAATTCTTCATCATCTCTCTCTAATTGTTTTTTCCTGTGTTATCCCCTATTCCGAGTGCTTTCCCCTCCCATTTCAATTCGGCTTCCTCACCATCTCTCATCAAAACACTCGAACCTGACTCAGCTTCACACCTTTCCCCGCTGCAAAGCGCTTCGATCTATTCACTGCTAATGGACCCATTAAATTTGAAAACCTTTTCACAAACGACAAGATGATTATCATCGATCCTCCGTCACGTTCAATACCCGTTTTGATGGGCCTTCTTTTCAAATCGCGCCATTTTCACACATTAATACTTACGAGTCGTGGGCAAAAGAATACAGTTTCTTTTCATTGTTACATTCCATCTGGTTCATTTTCGACGTTTTTGCTATTACTTTTTCAGAAATCATACCAATCTTCTGTATCAAAAATTAAAAGCAGACCGGCAACACACTCATATATTCGTTCATTTCACTCGACTGGTTTTATTTATATATTTTAAAGTATGTTCTTTATAGGTGTACACTTAAGATAAAATACATTGTAAAAACATTAGTCATGGAAAAGCCAAAAGAATGATATTCTTAAAATACATTTTTTTAAATATGTTTGCAATAATTCTTCAAATAGGGAATTAACATTTACAACTCTACTGAAGGATTAGTATCAGCTGATTATTATTTCAAAAATCGAACTCGCAGACATCGGAACGTGATGTAGATTAGGGTATGCTTTTTCTGTTGCATTTTTACTATATTTGACTAATATTTGTGAACGGCCTTTTGGATTGAAAACATGGTTATAATCTGATAACACATTAAATAGAAATACTGTTGTTATTATTTTTAGTATTTTTTAAAGATGAGAACTGATAATTTTATTATTTAGATAATTGGGATTACTCTTCTGATTTTTTAGGTTATTCTCACAACGTTTCGGTCGATGTAACTGTAAACATGTTTCAGTTGTTTATAGTAGGGTTCAGTATTTATTTCATGTCAAACTCGTGAATCTGTTCAGAATTTCGAAATTAAGTCTTCATTTCATCTACGAAGTAGATTCTGTTCTTTCAATTGAACATGATCGGATTAAAATCTAATGTAATTTAAGGCCTGCACAACATAGAGGAAATAACACCGAAGATTACTACAGTAATCGAATTAATAGAGCCACAATTAATTGTGTTGAATGTATACAGTTTATAAAAAGTATACAAACAAAAAAATATATAATAATCATATACTAAGTAATTATAATCTTTTTAATCTCAAGCATTCTTCAGGATGGTTCATTGTGTTCCATGCGGAAAATATATACTTCTTACTCTGCACAACGAACCAATAAATTAGTTCATTTTTCTATCATTACTGAAGGAAGTAATAATTTCAGACGGTCAGAAGATTTGGACTCTTTTACAGAATCAGTCTAGACTCTCTCTCTTTTCTCTTTTTCCATATATATATATATATATATATATATATATATATATATATATAAATTAGACGGTTTTTATTCACTGTCACTTAGAGGACATTAAGAAAATAACCGTATGCATGTAAGGTGAACTATTTCACCTCACTATCAACAGTTATTTGGAAGGCATGTTTCAGGGCAACACCAATTACATTTCAATTTCTAACAAACCACACATTAAAATTAGTCTGAGATTTCCACCTCGCACACTAACATCTTCGAAAAAGAGAGTAGCTCAGAGTATCCTTCTCTATAGAAATAGTCTTCACACTCACCCCACCTACACCGTAAGCTTTGTGTATACATGGGAGCAAATGTCACCGCACCACCAGACCCATGATTGTGGAATTTGTATTATGTAATTATGGCTGCGTTTAATTTAGACGTTAATCAATAAACCCATTATCTTTAATTACACATATTTGCTAACATGATTACAGGCATAAACATTTTTGGTCAATAGATTTTTCAATTCATTTTTCCCATTTTCGTTGATAAACTTTAAATAGACTCATTTTCATACGACATTTCTCTTACTTTTAATATTTGTATTCATGGCTTAACAATAACATAATTATTGCCTACTTTAAAAGCAGTTATTTATTTCCTTTTTCACGTGAAAAGTAAACAAAACAATGCAATTTTGATATACTTTTTTACTAATATATATATATACATCTGAAATTGTACGTATTTTAAAAGTTTATTTCATATTATTTGTAAATAAAAAACAATATGAACGCGTAACAAAAAAAGGGTAACCCTTTTATCGCCGTTTGTCGCCGCCATCATTCAAAAAAGTATTTGAGTACGTGACTAAAGTTAAACAATCAATCGCAACCATTTAAAAACAAAGACAGGGTTATTTTTATTTTTACTATTATTTTTTATTTTTTTAAAAACTAGACTTACACATTTCCTACTTTTAGTAATTTTTAAACTTCAAAATAGAATTATGTTTAACTGTAGTATTTTATACTGTATATTCTTCTTGTAACTCTTGAGTTTTAGCTGTAATAATAACGTTTTTATTTAGATACCCGTTCGTAGAAGGACAATCCCTCAAGATTGCAGATCAAAGTTTAATATAAATCAACCATAATCACAAGAGACGCAGGCATCAGCAGGACGACAAAAAAGATGTTAATGTTCCATGCAATTCTCCCTGTTAAGGGTTGTGCACATTGTCTGATCTAGTTAACCATACACATTTAATCATAGATTGTGGGAATTAATGAGTTCAGAAATTGGCCAAGATTATCGTAATGAATTGTTTTACTGTAACAAGATATTCTCAAACAGTTACATGACTTTGAAACATGAGTTCACATGAAATTACTGAAGTAAAGAAATATTATGCTAGGTCAGTCGTCAATTAACTTTTCGGTCATCCTTCGATAAACATTTTGATTTTCGTCCCAATCCGAGACGCATATTTCTTTTTTTTGGGGGGGGGAGAGATTAATGCAGTATAACAGACAATACACTTTAACATTGTTTCTATTTCTAAAACTAAGAAATAACATCATACATATTATATGATACGTTATTTGCGCGTTTATAGTGCTTATTCACTTTACGGACCAGGCAATATTTTAGAGAGGTTTTTCAAGTGAACTTCAATTCTTACGATATCTTTTGTTTATTAGATAGTTAGGTAAACGTACATCATAGTTAACTAACTCCCAACATATCCATGTTAAGTGTGTGTTCATGAATTGCCACGTTATTATTACAGCCCTGTATTTAAACTGTATAGGAACCCGCTTCAGATATTTATATCCGGAAGCCACGTTCAAGGTAGAAACTTCAACTAAGTTAATTAATCTTTGAAACTAAAAGAGAAACGTCACGTATTACAGAATACATACGTATATCAAGTCATGAAAAATACGTGATTAAATAAGGAGTTAGCAGCGGAACGTAACTAAACTAGGATATACAAACGAAAATACTGATACTTTCCGTTTCTTTATTTGAGAGGTCTTCTACACCCTGTAAAAGGTGAGCATAGCTTTAATAAACACGATACTACCACTGTGTATTTATAAACCAGTTAGTAGAAAGATACATCCTTCTAGAGTGCAGCAATTGGGATGTTTGTTCTGATCCGAAGCGCCCCTTTCTTGTGGGTAGATGGATTCCCCCCAATTTAAAACACCGACCTTTTGTCGAGCTCTGCCCGATATTTAAATCTTTGCCGATTGATATAAGGCATTTTCTTACTTTTATTCAGGATTGTTCGATTGTTAACTATTCGGTATTTTTACCATTTATGTAGTTTCGATTTACTCGCATCCCCACGAGGGCATATTAAGACACACGGCTGGGTTTTAATTTGGTAAAAATCCATCCACTCAAATACGGCCACTTAGGATTGGGACAAAAATAAAAATTGCCGCAGTCTACAAGGAGTTACTCTGTACTGACCGAGGAGAGAAATAATTAAGTGCAGAATAACAGACACGTTAGGAGTTATTTCTATTTTGAAAAGTAACAAATACCATCAGACATCTTAGATAATACTTTATTTGCTTCTTTATGGTGTTTGTGCCGTTTACGGGACGGGCTAAATTTTAGAAATAATTTGTAAGTGTATTCCAATTATTACGGTATCTTTTGTTTATTAAATTCCTAGGTAAAAGTACGGAATAGTTAATCAACCACCCAACCCACTTCAACCTGTTAAGAATGTGTTTCTAAATTAGTACGTTATTATTTCAGCCAGCTACGTAAACTGAATATGTACCTTATTTATGAATTAATAAGCAGATACAACATTCAAGTAACAATCTTTTCTTTAACCAATATAATTAATCGCCGACACTAAGAGCTAGACGTCAAGTATCTCGGAACACATACACAAATCAATTCACGATCTTTGTATATCTAGGATTTACTAATAAAACGTGACCAAACTAATATATACATTTAAACATACTGATACATTCTTTTTTATTTGAGACTACTACTACACCCAGTTAAAGCCCCATATAGCTTCAATGACCTCGAAACTATCACTGGTCAAGTTAGGAATACATTCAGGGATGCATGCGCATGGACTGCTACAGGATGTTAATGGCTGGGATTCTACTTTACAAGAAGTATTTACGTTTGAATAGTTAAGACATTTATTTGCCATCATGTTCACTACATTTGCAGTGGCTCATAATAAACTAAGTGGTGATACCAGCAACATGGGCAAGAATCAATTGTTCGGGATGGTATTGCACAAGTAAAGAGAAATCAGACTTCGGACAAACACACGTGGAAGTCCCGCAAATGAGCTGAATGATTGCATTAAATTGTCATGTTTGTAAAACTACATCAAGGGTGTTACATTTTCTACCAACATGCGGACGCATCTCAATATCAAGACTGCGACAATTTTCCATGGAATAAGTTATATTACGCCATGCATTGCATTAATTCTAAGATCGCTTGTTTTGCATTTTCATTGTGGGATATTATCCGTGCTGCTCAATCATACGCACAACATTATTCAATAGTTACAGATTTGTCAAGGAATTTCTTCAGTTATTGTACTTTCTAGGGCAAATTCGTGGCACGGGTCAGCTAGTGTTTGAGAATTGTATAGTGTGCCATATATATTAATCGTAGTTCTGCATTTCATCACACATCGAAATAATAGGAAATATCAATATTTGAAAGAACTAAATGACCGAGGCTAACTGAAAACAATAGACAGACTTGATATTGAACAAAAAAGATATATTCTTCAGATGTTGAATAGACGTTCAAAGTGATATATGTTCTATAAACGATTTAACAAAACTTTACCAAAGTTTAATATGCGTATTACATGTGACACAACACCCATCGAATTGGTAGTCAAACATAGGCAAATCAAGGTGTAGCTTTTCTTGCCTAAGAGTCTTAAATATTACTATGGATATCTTCTAGAGTGTCTCTTAACATGTAGAAACAAAAAATATTTCATCGGCCATTTCACATATTTCCATATATAAAACTCATTGGATGTAAACATTTATGTTCAAAGTCGTTTATAAAATCCACATTCCTCTAAAAATCATGTTTCAATTTTGATGAATAAATCTTATACATGTAATTATCAAATCTAATTACGGTCGTAACGGTGTTTTAACTCATATGTTCACAGATAGAAACGCTGTGACATTCTGAAGGAAACCATACATATCTCGTAACTTAGTAAGATGAAAATATTTCCATTAGGACAAATAATGTTCCACCAAATGATAAGTGTGAAAAACGAGATGTATAGTTAAATAAAATTTGCATATTTGACAAACACACGTTTAAAGAGTCGACATAATTTAACTATAATTCTAAATAAAGATCAAAGTTTAATATAGATCAACCATAACCGCAAGAGACGCAAATATCAGCAGGACGACAAAAAGATGTTAATTTCCCATGCAATTCTCCCTGTTAAGTGTTGTGCACATTGTCTGATCTAGTTAACAATACATTTAACCAGAGATTGTGAGAATTAATATGAGTTCAGCAATTGGCCAAGATTATCGTGGAGAATTGTTTTACTCTAACTAGATATTCCCAAACAGTTACATAACTTTAAAACATGAGTTAACATGAAATTACTGACGTTAAGAAATATTATGCTCGGTCAGTCGTTAATTTTACTCTTCGGTCATCGTTCGATGAGGGTGAAAAAAACCTCAACAATGTAGGGTGTTGATGACTACTATTTTCATAATATATATACTTATATGTTGGCAGTAATATATGAATACATTTTTCATGGGGATCAAATGAAGTTACTCAATTTGCAGTCACTCTATTTTCGAAACGTAAACTATCGCGTATTCCCAGATTACTGAGCAAACTCGACTTTACTTAAATTCGGTGATCCCGTGAGAATTGATGTTTTACCCGGGTATAAGCATGAGTTATGATGTTTATAAAACATGTTCAACCACGCAGGTATTATCTAGAATTCGTCGTCTGTTTATATAGCATATCAGCCCATTTAGTTTTCGATTGGTAACATACACTTATAGGCGTTAGGTCTCCCGTTCCTAGCTGATAAATTGTCTAGCAAAAACGACATTTTATACTACATTTATTTGTTACTCATTACGGTATATTGACCCATTGCGGTTTGGTATTGTTACTAATTAAACTCTACGTCGCAAAGTCACAATTTAAAAGGTATAGCATCGTCGGCCGACATCGTCAGATTACTTAAATAGCTTAAATTTCGAAGCACTGTTTAAATTTTAAAGATATGCTTTGTACGTTTAATTAAACACGTTATGCCGTTTTACATCAGTATGAATAAGCACTAGTAGCGCGCTTATACTTGCATTAGTACTGCGCGCATGTAGAACAAAGCATAGCATTTAGTAAAGGCAATGACGGTATTCATTAGACACATCACGCACCTCCTCAAAGATGAAAGACGTAAATTGTTTTCCAGCTTCTTAATGAGATTAATTAGCCTCTTGTGCGTGTTGCCAGTGCAAATTGACAGCGTCCACAAAAAGCTTTGGCCACTTATTAGGCTCTAGTCCAAAACTCGTTAGCTGCTTTACCAAGGATAAACAATGACCATGTGCACTTGTTAATTACCTTTACTGACCGAATGAGCCCCAAATAATAGGTGATAACATCGGCGCGTTTTGAGTAATGCCGTCGCAAATTAACAAGAACAGATTTACACTTCAGTCACACGTGTAACATTCTTAATTGTATGATGAAGTAAATAATAAGAAGTGTGGCATTGATTTACTTGCACGTAATTAAACTCAAGAATCCAATGACATTAAACTGAATAGACGTCCCGATGAATTGCTTATGAGAACGTCATTTTTGGAAAGTTGAAAACAAACTCTAAACACGAGGAATACATTTTTACTTATTTTAAAACTGTTTTTCTAATATTTCACATAGATTCGTTCGTATAGAAAGTGTTCAGTCATTTAACTACTGATTCGAATCAAACATCGAGGAATCCGCTGGGCAACTCATGTGGTCACAGTGAAGAACATGTAGATGGAGTTATTTAATTTTCTTTTTTTTTTATCGTTTTTTCTTATGACAGTAAATTAATGGGTTACAAGATATTTGAATCTTCTATTTAGGAACAACAAACGACTAGCAGTCGGCCTATATGAAGATGTATTGACCACTGTGAAGAAGGTAAAATTGACGTGCTACGCCGATGCCACACATGTAAAAACATAGGTGCATGAAAATGTATAGCTAGGAAGACAAAAAACGGGTGGGGGGAATCCTTACAAGAGTAACACGGCTAGAAAAGCAGGAAAGCGATAGGGCTATCATAAAGCATCCAAACGACCAACTAGCCTACGGGGAAGATGCCAATTAATGGGCACGATATATGAATAAAAACCGCATGAAAACACATCGGAGAAAACATTATATTTGTACAGCAAGGCATGCTAAAAGTAAAAAGAAAACAAACATATTTTATTGTATGTCTCAATCTACGTCCGCATAACTTTTTCTATCCCAAAACTGATTTGCGCATTTACCCATTCCAGTAATAAAAATCAAGTAGTACCAAAGACTCGACGCTTCTTGAGATATGCCATCTAAAATACTAGCTGGGTTGAAAGAAATGAAGGGACGACACATACACACACTGACACACACACACTGCTTGCATCGACCCAGTCCTTTGTTCTACAGACAAATGGTAACAACTAACATTTTAAATCAGACACAAAACACAAACAAACAATAGACTAAGACAAACAGCTTAATAGTTTGTTATTTGTAAATAATAACGTAGGATTTGTTTACCTTTTTTCTTTTCATACAAAATTTGATTTTCTCATTTTATTATAATTCACATAAAACTCATGGAATATATTAACTGGAAACTCCCTAACACAGCGAGTTCAAGTACAAATGACTGTTTCCTAAGATACAGAACGTAAGACGGTTTTGGAAATGGAATGTGATTGGTACAATCGAAAAAAATGTTTGTTTCCAATACCCAAGTGTTTATCTTTTCTTTATTTAATAAATTGTTCTTTTGAAAGCTGGTGTATTCATTACATATTTATGCATTCGTATACCTTATTATTTCATTTTCCGGTGAAGTACATTATAAAAAATACATGGTATTTCTAGTATAAGTGACCCCCTCCTACATTTAAAGAGTTCACTTTCGAATGGCATAGTGTCACAAATAAGTCAACATGAACGTTTATATTTATATATGATTATGAAAATTAACGAACACGACAAAAATAGCTTATCTGTGCAATAATTTAAATGTAAGTTTGAAACGAAGTTCTGCCTAAAATTAAACTTTATAACACAAATTCGAATATTATCATTAATATGGGTTCTTAAACCAGAGATACAATTCCCAGTAGATTCAATATATTTGACCTACTTTTATCTGTTCACTTCATATATTTTACGATTTAGACTGTACTATATTGTACAACTCTTATTTTATGTTGATAATAAATTAATGCCAGGGTTAGTATTATTTAAATATCTAAGTGTTAAATGTAATTTGAAAGCCTATAATCTTAATAAGATACTTTTAAATTACCTTAAACTAGTATATTATTTAAAATTTATGCTATTAAATGAATATGCAAAAGACGAATGATGGTCATAAAGAAAAACACACATTTGAAACTAAAGGCGAAACACATGCAATTTAAGAGACTTCTACAGTTTAGTAAAATCTAATAATTTAAAATCACAATAGTGTGTGATAAACTTTCTAAAACTTTACAAAATGTTTTCTCAATTTCTGTCAAATGAATACACATTCTCTGCAATTGTTGCTTTATTGTCTTTCCTAAATTCAAAATATTTTATATTCCATTCAATAATATATTCCCATGAACGAGCTGTAAACCATTAAATATATATATTTAAACTACGATGAGACAATAATATCGAATGCTTAGAGATTCATTTTAATAAAATGTTATAATGTGAGTATCTTAAAAAGGTGTTAATATATTTTAGAAGAAGATATATAACATTACCAACATTACTTAATTTATGAACTGAGATTGTGAACGTGTTCAATTTAATAATACATCTATTGTGTTACTTTAGGTGTGTTAACAGAACTTATTTTTGATTGTTGGACGTCAATAACGAAAAGATGGCATTGTAACTTTTAAAATAAATATAGAAAAATGTGTGTATTATTTTATTGATCGCTTTAGTACAGGTAGTATTTATTTGGTAGAATTTCACTAAGCCGTCGTTAGTGGAGATACTTATAGTACACAAACACATATTTGTACGATATTAGATATTGAAAACTAGTGCACAAATATGCACATATGCTGTACTTGGGGGCAAAGCCGATCAAAAATAAAAATAAAATATGTCGATAGGCTTCAGAGATTACTGGGAATACACTCGAAATAAGTAATACACTTTCAAATATTTGAGTTCGAGTTACATTCCTTCTACGTGGTTTGATGGCGTATCCCATACACCTTAATCTTAAAAGAAAACCAATATCAGTTTCCATACTAGTGTGTTACCGATCATCATAGCCCACATGCCACTCGAGGTTAATGAGTTGGGTAATTAGACGATTAACACAATCATAGTTTAATGTTGTAGACAAGAGGTGTGAATACGCAGAAAATTATTTTAGGGTAGCTCGGCAACTATTTGTAAACATTGGCTTTCAAACGACCATGTTTTTTCAGTTGAGCCACAGACGCCTTCTATTGTGTTCGATAGATGTGATTTTTTAAAATAAAATAATATGCAAGTGAACATTCCGTTCATCTCTAGCAACGCAGAGGACGAAAGTAAGCTTTTTCACAGTGGTTGTAGTTAGACGAGGTTTGATGTGAATGTTTTACAGAAGGGAACTAAAAACTGGAGGTAAGCCGATCTACTACACTAAAATGTACGATGCAGTAGAGAAATAGTAGCAACAGCTCTTCGGTGAGAACATGACAAGATTTGGTGTTGTCTGTTAAGGCTACAGAGTGTGCTCTCACCGGGGCCTCCAGATTTGATAATGGTAAACTATATGAAAACATGTGTGACTCTTTTCAAGGTAGATAATTTCATTAGGGGTAAGATAGCTTTTTGAGCAGTGGAATGATTAAACCATTTTTAGCGACCTTTCAACTAATAGTATGTAAGTCTTCCATTTAACGTATCAAGTGAAAGTGTGTCGTTGGAACTTATTAAAGCAGGGTTCCTCCTCAAAGAGACACTCATTCATTTAAACTGGGTCAAACCGAAGATCTGAGTGTTGTCGTAAAAGTAAAGGGGCTTTGTTGTAGAGGTCTTAAAAAGGGCCACGTTTCCCTTATTCGGTACGTACTCAAGATCCAAAGAGAGTGTTTGAGAGATAGAGTCAGAGAAATATCGAACTATTATTTTCGGATGTGCTGCTATAGCCTGCTGGGTAATCTGCATGCATGTGAACATATTATCTCTGAATATTGTTTGGAAACTTATTGATGACGATCATGAACACGTTTAGGCCGAAGGTGCATCATTGATGGACATCGGTGTTGATCTAATGTGCTGCATAATCTTTCCTTACAGCAACAACTTTATAGATAAATAAAATGAATCGTTGAGAGAATAAGACTAGGAAATGACGATGAACATAGCGTCATCTTTAAAATAAGAACACTCAAGTATCTCGATAAGCACTTGATTTACAACTCCAGGAATATTGAAAAAGCTGACATCTAATGTTGCAGCATTTTGCATGAGCTGAAGCCACTGCATGCACGATGCTATTTGTCTAGCTCTATGGATACATTATATGTTTTAAGTATATGTTTAAAAGAGAGTCACTAAGTTTCATCATGACATCAATATTTATCAAGACAGTGTTTGAACTCCCCACTAACATTATAAAATTGTTTAATAAAAATATGAATCCCTCTCTATTTTACAATAAATTAACGTAGAATATTTCCTCTTTCGGGTGAATAAGTCTTAAATGAAAGCCTTATGATTCGGTCTACGCCAGTATTTAACTAATAACAGATACATTAAGAGTATTACGAAAAACGTTCGTCAATAGCTCAATGAAATTCAATAAATCCAATTCAATACATCAAACAGAATGTTAGTACAATATTATAAATACACAATCGAATTAGTACATATTTTTCCATTAGTCTTTATAATCTGATTAATGAAAACGAATAGCCGCGTGTCAGATGACGTCAAAGCTCGGCACAAAAAATGAACCAATAAAATCATTTGAAATAAAATATGAATTTCAACAATGAATATTAATGTGATATTGACTGCTGTAGGGAAGTCGAGAGAAACCTTCTCCCTGTAACGTGATATTTTTTTATACACACTGGAAATGAAGAATACAAATAAAAACGTACAATAGAACAAAATAACAATTATTCATTATTTTAATAGAAAATGAAAAGAAGCCCACTAAAACGAAATTGAGAAGGCCAGCACTCCAATAATCTAAGACTCCAAAATGAACACATCCAGATAAACACATATACGATGGCATTCGTTTTATCTGGTAGAATACAAAATGGTCAGGAAGGATCAATGCAGATTAGAAATACAATGAAATGCCGCCTGGAGATTACTAAAACCTTTGGGTAAAATATTGCCTATAAACGCGGTGATTTCTGGAAATCTCGTGTGTATTTCTATCTCGAAGAATTTAGGAACAGCGCTTGTTATTGTAAATGGAGACTGTAATAACCGATATTTATTCAGATGAACACTGCAAGTAAATATCTGCAAATAGCAAGTGATATAATGTGCGACGGCTCTGTTTCAGTATATATATATATATAGTCTCGGAAGTTTTTTTAACCTTCAAAACTGGAAAAAAAGAAAGAAAATTGTTGAGAGATGTGTGTCCAATAAGTCAATCAATCTACTGCACTCACTATGTTTGTTAACTTCCAAGAATTTACTCTAATATAAATATATTTTTATATATGTTTTTTGATATAAGGGATCGTCAGTTGTTTACCATGAACACTGTTTCGGGATTTTAAAAACAAAACAGTATTCCTTTATCATGGCACCCCAGCAGTGTTGATCAGACACCACCTGGCTATTTAATAATTATTTTTTTAGTTAAAAAGTTTACAAATATTTGATTTAGTTTTGCCTCCAGATTTGTTTTTTTAAAGTTATTAAATATAGTTACTCCTTACCTGTGTTGTTCCTTTAAAATTGAGTTTACCATTTTACAGAACATCTATTTTATAGTGTAAGATGATCCTATTATAATAACCCCCCTTTTTCCGTCTTGGTTATTTTCTTTAACTACAAATGTTTTAAGATTAAAAATATATATTTATAAAATAATATTTCATATATACATATATATACATTTATTTATTTATTTATTTATTTCATCATGGACTATTTACATATGTTATACATTTTTATAGTAGAGTTTTGGATTTCTTTTATAAATTTCTTTTGATTTATTTCATATACTTTAAAAGCGTCAGGATAGCGTGTTATTGCCTTATTTAATTGTCGAAATATTTTATTTTTATCTCCACCTTCTTTAAGCATTCTTATTACTAATGAAGTGACTGGAGGTATAACATGCATTTATCTTAAAGTAATACGGGCTATTCTTAGAAATTCGGACATAATACTCCCATAAAATATATACATAGGTACTACTTTTATGCGGCATACGAACGATATAGAAAGGGAAATAATTTCTTTTATCAAACATTTTATAAATAAATCTACCATCCTCAATGTTCATATCTAAATCTAGAAAGGTAGCATGTATTCCTGTATGTTCACAATTTAATTTTAACTCCCTAGGATATATTAAATATTTTGTATTTTAAAACTCATCTCTATCATTTATACAGACAAGGTCATCAATAAACCTCCTGCAGCCGTCGTAATATTACGTTCTAGATATATCATTTTTCATTAATGATGACATATATATATGCATTCATATCTATGTAAATAGAGATTTGCCCAAAATGAGGCAAGGTCAAAACCTATAGGAATACCTATTGTTTTTATTATTATTTTATTTCCTATTTTAAAATAACTTTCTTTAATCAGGTGACTTATGAGTATTTTAAGGCCATTTTTTGAAGTAATAGTTTTACTGTTTTTAGTCTTACATCAAAAGGTTTAAGATTTTGAAAAATCTATCTATTTACCTTTACCTCCGGCAAAAGCTAAACCTATTATGTTACCTAATGTTTATATATATATATATATATATATATATATATATATATATATATATATATATATATATATATATATATTAATTAATTAATTAATTAAGTTTAAACATATTAATAAGATGTTTATGAAACCAATATTTTCAGGTGCACGCGCTATCAAATAGAGCATGTATAAAATTAAATAAGAATTGTTACAGTATACGGCAAATACCCGGGGTTTCGATTATCTTGCATCTCATCACAAACTGAATACAAATTTTAAAACAAGTGAATAAAGGAAAACTCGTGTTTACATCGCCGCAAGAAAAAAAACATACAGGTAAAAAAAGAGAAAGTAAATAAAAGGTAAAAGAGAGAATCAAATTCATCCAAAGGCGCGTCAGCAAAAATCGGTCACTAGCGGTTAATCCTTCAAAATTGCACAACGTATTGTATTTCGGTATTAAAAAAAACACAAAAATGTATATGTATGATAAATTAAAAAAAGAGACTAGATTAATGCAATACTCATCTAGCAATGTACTGTTTATATTAAACGCTCCCAAACCATTGAACCAATTTTCATAAACGACCACAACAGCACCAATTTATGTTAAAATACGTATGTTTTAAATCAATGTATGCTTCTCTACACTTAATTATTTTTAAATAAGTCACTAATGCTATTTAAAAATGAATATTTTCTATAACTCTTGTATTATTTTAAATAAGTGTATTTCTGTAATATGTTGTGATTTAGAAAAACATCTTAACCAAAGAATAAATTATATTCTTTTTTCCTAAGCCATGTTTTCTATATGAAGTTACGCATCGCATTGAAAGAAAAAAAAATATGGTCCTGTTTACCAATGCTGGCTTTTTTCTAACAATTCTAACAATAGTTGTTAGTTTCTTGTTGTAAAAACGGTTCATAATTTATAAAGACTCGTGCATTTACAAGATATCCATATGTTGAGTAAACGTATATTTGAAAATTATTATATCATTGACGTTTTTTATACGAGATTACCAATACCTCCTCTCGGAATAACACACTTTTATCACAGCTTATGAACAAATCACCTTTTTATAACTGACGAACACGAGTACAGCATATTGTATATTATTATAGTTTCATGCATATTGTCCACTTATGAAGTAGCGATTTGTTCCACGTTATTCTCTTCCCAGCTAATATGAAATTAATATTATAGTTTCTCGGCTAGCATTATATTTACCTCTAAATTTTTTACAGATAAAAATCTTGGTAAATTTTGCAGAGTATTATCTCCCAGCCAGAATGAAGGAATACAATGTTAACTATTTTTTACCTTTACTGCCTCATCTCCAAATGATGCACAACTTTTTTGAATAGCATAGGATTATTTCTGTCCATTTTCAATTCCTAAAAAAAACTTGCACAATCTTTTAATCAACCACTAATAAAAATCAAATTATTATGATTGCAGAAATTCGAGTGAATAACGAATTCACCTTTGAAAAATATATAAATAATGTAACTAAACTAAGATTAATGATGAATAAGTAAGGTAATGACATTTTCGACACCTGGTATGTTTGGCATGCATATTTCCCGGTGTAATCGATTAATAAACTGTGACAATGAAGAAAAACACTTACCAGCAACAAAAAGAATGGGGTACTTCACATGTCGTGTCTGCAGGGTAAAAAAGGATTCTTTTTATAAGCAATTACTTGTATAGTGATATCTGATTTGCATATGTTGAGATAAGCTATAAATAACCAAAAATACAATTGGGAAACAAAAGTGATTTTCATTGCTGACAGAAAGGTAGAAAAAAGTGGTGGCACTGAAAATCGGTTGGAGGTTGGATTACCGTTAAAATATTGTTATTTTAAAATAATTTCTGGCACAGGTAAGTAAGAGGCTTTTTCGGCATATAATGAACAGCCGTTACGATCTGAATATAATTCCTGAGTTTTAGTGGGCTGGAGCAGTCGTTGAATGGATTTAGAACACGGAATTAGTGTGTGAGTTATCTTGAGTGAAGCGGCTTGATAATATTATTCTACTTAAACTAACAGGGGAGTATCTACCATTTACCAGCAACTAACTTAAGAAATAACATCCGATGCAGCGCAAATTAAGAGAGTTCTATTCTGATGCCAGATCTACAGCGTATGAGATGTTCAGTACACGTGTGTTGAGTCCGGGTGAGACATTAGACGTGGGTTTATCAAATGTTCAGAAGCTGTTAGTGATATTTGGAGGAATACCAGATCATGTGCGGAGGTATGCGTTTGAAGGTGGGCTTCTCAAAACATGTGAAAACACTGTGACGGTCCTGCTCCAGCGTGGACGATATAACTTTAGAAGAACTGTTGGCTCGATCTCGGGCATTTATTTAAGACACTTCTTAAGTGGGGCAACCAGTAGTGGCTGCGACACAGCCTGCCCGAATAACTAAACAACCTGTGGGCATGAAGCGATCTGATTATACATGTTACAAAAGCAACGGCCATAATCATTTCGCAAGAGACAGAATGCAATAGAGGTAGACACCCTGTCGACGACGTTATCAGTGCTACAGGACTGGCCTTCTGGTAAGAGATTTTCCGGAGAAAGAAGTTTGTGACGAGACATCAGCGCTTGTCTATCCTTTAGTCATAATGTAAACGCTACGCTACCTGTCATTACTATCTATATTGATAATTCACTATGAATGGCTCTCCTCGACAAAGGGTGCTCACGTTCTATCTTAAGCACCCAGTTGTTGCAGTCATGGGCAAAGCAGAGTATGGTAGTAACTGCATTGACCAGCGCTATGCAGGCCTGCTACAGAACTAGCACTATTAGGATTTATACAGAGACTCGTAACGTTTCCACAATCAACGTGCTGATTATGCAAGGGAACCCTCTTGAGTTTGATATGTTAATTGGCATTGGCGCCATTCAGGCATGCAGTGGCGTTCGCATCACACAATCTGAAAGTGTGAAGTTTGAGGAGGCACAATCCCTCTGTGCAGCGCTTCGTATTTACGAAGCCGATTTTTTTGCCAAATTTGACGAGCGGAAGGGAGTGTGGGTTAAAGCATGCAAATAGTCAGCCGGACGTACAGGAGCGAAACTAGAAACTGAATTTCTGAATATCAAATGCCCAATGGAGTAAAGGCAGAAGTATGAACACGAGTTGCAGAACTGGATAACAAATGGTTTGTTGCTGCCATATAATTAGGAAGAGTTTGTCCCACCCAAGAGATTAATATAACTGATGGATGTACTACAGCCTAATAAAAATTAGGTGCGTTCTGTGATGGACTATCTTGGATGAAACACATATGTTGATGAATACACTTGTGATACAGAGTTTTTCGCAGGAAAAATGCGAGACTGGAGACAACAAGGAACGAAGATACCCATTCTGAACCCTAGGAAGGCATACCTACAGATACATGTCGAGAGTTCTTACTGGCCGTACAAAACAGCAATATTACAAATACAAATATATTGTCTGACAAGGTAAGGGTTTGGCTTAAATGTTGTGCCTCTTATAATGTGGGTTGTCCACGAAGATATGTTAGACCAGCATGGAAAGATAAGGTCGGCATATATTGATAGCATATATATTAATGAGGCCGTTGCGTCGGCGGGATCTAGAAGAAACCATCTGGATATGTATGGACTCACAAGTAAGGACCTCAAGAACTGAAAAAAACGACTGTTGGGATTTGAAGTTTCGGCAGGGCATGGCAGACTGCGATGGCAGCGAGGAAGCAGTCCTGTGGGAAACTCTCCTGTTTGTGGATGGCTTCGGGTAGCAACATGCCTCATTAATATCACGC
Organism: Sepiola atlantica; assembly: GCA_963556195.1. Classification (NCBI taxonomy): domain Eukaryota; kingdom Metazoa; phylum Mollusca; class Cephalopoda; order Sepiida; family Sepiolidae; genus Sepiola; species Sepiola atlantica. Next base: position 7,704,391 of record OY744515.1, read on the forward strand.
TACAACTGTCAGACAGGATTGGATGGCAAGATTAGCAATGCTCCGCTGGAGTGTATCATTTCAGATACACTTACCGGGGCACACCAATTAGATCCCCTACGAGGAAAATGGTGCGTGGACACAAAGGAACTGGATATGTAAGTGGTCGAAAGCTCATTTACTGTGGGCGACGCACATGGAGCAAATATCGAGTATGCATGCTGGTTGCGACCAGCAAAGGATACCCAACATATACACGTCGCAGAGCTTGATGCCGTACTAAAAGGACTAAACCTCGCACTCACATTGAATAACAATGTATAACACATAGAAACAGAAACTCTGAGTGTGTATACTTGATGATCAATGCTCTAACGTAGAAAGTCTCGGTTGAGCATCAAAGCCGCAAGTAAAATACTAATAATGAAGAGACTGAGCACAATACTTTCACTTATAAAAGAGTACAACATATCGGGTAATATAGCATTAGAAAGATCTATCCAGAACCGAGCAGACTCACTGACGAGAGTTCAACAATATTGCTGATAAGAACTTATTTATAATTATGAAAAAAATGATATATAAAACGATTTTTAAAAAAATATTTTTCGTTGGTGAGCTATTGTACTTGTTTGAATAAGCTCAATGATGTGAAGAGAGAAATTGAACCAATACTTTCAGTGTGTGCTCTTGCCACAGAGAACCTTAACCCTATCAGGCTAGACGAAATTCATCGACATGGCAGGCGTCTTGGAATAAAGCGAATATCATATAGTGTGTGTAGAATCGACCTGTTCTTGTCTAAAGCGGCAGTAAAGTCAGTTGTTCGGAATTGTGAGAAATGGCATGCAATACACATACCTCCAGTGCAATGGAATAAGAGAGGGCTCAGTGTGCAGCTGGTATGGTACCGGCTAGGCATAAAGATCACGCATTTCAACGGTGGTCATTTTTTTACATTATCGATTGTGAACCCACATAGTTCTAAATCTAGCGGTCATTACAACGGTAAGACATTGCACATATGATCCGGCGATTAGAATCAGTGTTTTCTAAAGTGCCTCCTCAGCTGAGATTCTGGCTCATAAGGACACTACCTTCTGCAGTCAACAATTCATGCAGTACATTAACGAGAAGGGTGTGAACTTCACACCGCTTCATGCATACAGGTCATCAAAGAATGGTATTATAGAAAAGTGTTATAGGACAGTGAAGCGGATTGATGCACAAAAGAGATGCCCTGTTACTGAGACTGTGTATAACGTTTGCCGAATCAAATTTATATAATCTTCATTTTTTTACAATTACGCATGTATATCGTTGTGGAAAGTATCAACAGATAATTAAATCGAACTATTGGTAACATTGGAACTTAATGTTCAATTAATCTTATATGATAGATGGTTGAATTATGTTGTTTACTCAGGTATTAGATTTGTTATAATACTTAAGCTGAGTTAACCAAAGTTTTTTTCCGATATATTTTAATAACACAGAATACATCCGAAATATATCTTACTTTTAGAATTCACTTATTCATATATATATATATATATATATATATATTTATATATATATATATATATATATATATATATATAAGATTTTATTGTATAATTAGCTCTAATTAAACAATTACTTAAACATCACCAATAACTCGCTAAGAAATGTATCTATTCATCTTCTTCTCTCCCCAATCTAATACTGTTTTATGCATCTGCGAGATTTTAACGAAAAAGTTTCTATGTTCTACCAGTTGAATCTAGGGTGAATATGCGTGACTATACACACCCCAGCCACGTATGAGCATTATATGTGAAAACTAATAAGTTTATTTTAATTTTATATTACAGAAATAAACAATAATAATATTAATAATACTAATACAAATAATAATGATTATAATAATACTTATTATTAATAATATTATTGTTATTATTATTACTGACTACCATACAACGGTACACATAGATCAAATAAGACAGCTACTCAATAGATATGTAATTAATGGAAATCAAACAAAAGATAAATAACATGAACACAGAAACTGAACAGGGATAAGACGACAAAACCATAAAACTATCTGTGGAAGAAGCAATAGAAGTGGAAACGATCAAACGATTCATGCCCGAGAACAAAACAATTCCAATCCCTAAGATACGAAGATTGGAAGAACTTAAAAGTTAAAACAGAGAAAGTAAGCAGAGTTCACGTACATCCCAACGGGAAGTATCACAGACTTAAGCAACTAGATATATGCGGGGCAAAATCAATAAGTATGACACGAAAAAGAGAAAAGTAGACTGGCCAAAAGAATAGACGGACGAAATCAAGATGGGAGATTATACTGAAAACCTTGATCAACAAACTTCAAAAGGAAGCTACAACCGTAAACAAGATGATGAAAAATAGTTTACGATGGAAGAGCGTGAATTTAAATCGCAAGGAAAGACTAACTAAGAAACATGCAGAATTAAAACAAAAGATAGCAACAACATAAGGCAGATTGAGACGATACATATACAAATCGGAACAGTACTAATAGAACTGGACCTTTGAAAACAACGAAAGCCAGTTTTACAAAAATGTAAACGAAGAAAGAACAACATCAGAATAACCGGACTCAAAGGAAACAACATATTTCTGGAAGAAGATATAGGAAAATACTGAAGATAACAATGTAAATGCTTACTGGCTTACAGACATGAACGAGGAACTAATAGACATTGACAGAGGGGCAAACACAGCAATTAATGAAGAAACTATTAAGACAACACTAAAGAAAATGGCAAACAGGAAAGCACCAGGTTACGATAGAATACATGCGTACGAATTCTAAAAAAATCACGACCATACATAAAAGGCTAGCACATAATCTGAGAGGATGTATCTATAAATAATACGTAACAGAGTGGATAACCCAGAGAAGGACAACGCTCATACAAAAATACGCCAAATAAGGAAATACCCCAAGCAATTACAGACCAATAACTTGTTTACCAACAATGTGGAAAATCTTAACGGCACAACTGATCGATAAAATAAAACTATTCCGTGAACAGTCATGGCTACTTCCCGAAGGAAAAAAGGATGCCAGAAAAGGAAAAGAGGAGCACATGATGTGTTATACATGAATCAAAAGAAAATAACATATCTATGGCATGAATTGACTACAAGTAAGCGTACGACAGAATACCTCAAACATGGATTATTAGATGCTTACAAATGTACAAGATACCCTACAGGATTGTTATACCGATGAAAACAGCAATGTGATCATGGAGATTAGAAGTGACAGCTGAAGGACAACACTTGACGGATACCAAAATACAGAGAGGCTTGATCCAATGACACTCCCTAAAACCACTAATGTTTATCATAGCCATTATGCCACTCAACTACATACTCATGAAATGTGATGCCGGATACAAGCTCACAGGCATGGAAAAAAATAACCTCATTGACCTGAAGCTATTTGAATAAAAGTAAAAAGGAAATGGAAAAGCTTATGAATACGACCAGAATCTTAAGACCGGGCATTTAAATGGAATTCGGAATGAAAAAAGTATGCATTGCTGAAAATTAAAAAAAGGAAGCTGAAGACGAGAGAGGGCATGGAACTACATAACCAAGAGCTGGTGAGATGGCTAGGCGCACAAGACAGTTATACATATTTGGGAGGTTTGGAAGCAAACAAAATAAAAAAAAATCAGAAATAGAAGTGTATCTGAAAAGAACAAAACTGATCTTAGAAACAACACCATATAGCAAAAAATCTAATCAAAGGTATACATAAATGTGCAGTATCACTAACAATATACTCTGGACCATTCATAAGCTGGATTAATAAAGAACTCAGGCACCTTGACCAGAGGACTAGAACATTAATCAACATGCACAACGCACTACATCCTACAGACGATACAGACATACTCTACGTGAAGAGAAACGAAGAGAGAATACGACTGGTAAGTATTGAAGACTGTGTGGCCTGCACTAAAAAGAGCGGGAGAAACATATAAACCATAACACAGAAAGGCTGATCACCGCAGCAAGAGAAACCGTTGAAACGAACAACGCAGGAAGCATCGACACCGGACACAAACAGACAAGAAAAGAAAAGTGGGAAGTAAAACAACTACATGTACACTTCATAAGAAAAATATCACTTGAACAGAAACACGGAATCTTTACAGATGGTTGAGCAATGCGATAAGAACGAACTACATTAAACTAAATTAGATAATAACCAGGAAAATAGTAAATGCAGACTGTGTGAACCAATAGACGAACCAGTAAATCATATAATAAATGAATGTAGCAAACTTGCCCAAAAAGAATACAGGCATATACATGACTGTGTGAGGAAAGCAATATACTGGGAACTGTGCAAACAATTAAATTTCAAATGGTACACACATAAACCAGAAACTGTATTGGAAAACGAAAAACTCCCTTTGTTATATTGATATACAAATAGTTTAACTCATGCAAGCAAACAGACATAATGTTATTATAATCGACAAGAAGGAAACATCTTGTAAAATCATAGACTTCGCTGGTCCAGTAGAGATAAGAGTGAAGATAATAGCCATGGATTTACGAAGCAAATACACAGAACGAGCTAGAGAACTGAAAGGAATATGGAGTGTGAAAAAGTGTGTATGGTACCAATAAACGTAGGAACACTGTGAACAATCACAAACAAATTGAAGAAAAGACTACGAGAATTTTGAATCGAAAGGACCATCGAAACAATATAAAGGACGGCAATGATAAAAAAGCTGCACTCTTAAGGTACATTTCTGAGAGCAGAAACAAACCCTCATAAGCTACAAAGGGTAACCAGTCACAAGAAATTTACAACAGGTAAACACCTAAACTACACGAACAGCACAACTACACAGAACCAAGGAACAGAAACTGCACGACACATAACTTCATAATTCCCTCCTAATAAATTACACCGGCTTCAGCTTACAAAATGAATCAAGAAACAGAAATTACAAGGAAAACGATAAGCTCCCACCTTTCACTCACGACCCAACCCCCCAAAAGTAAATAAATAAAATAAATAAAAAATGGTACCAATAGGCTGATGCCAGACACACTATTCATCGAGGGTCTAGGAGAATGAGAATACCGAGGAGGGACAGACCTCTACAAGAGGTTCAGACAATGCTGGGACCTTGGGAATGCTTATTGCCACCTAACCCATAGAGAAGACCAATCGTGTTTACCAACGATTAATTAATGGCAGGCGGCTGTAGCGATGCCGCAATGTTTATTGCGGTAGTTATCGAAAAAAAATGAAGAATACTGGAAATTCAGGGAGGCTTGTTTTCACTCAGACTCCAGGAAATACCACTGGTTTTTGTCGGTGACCAATCGCTTACGGTGATCTGTATGAGAACTGTTAGTAAGTACAAATAACAATGATAAGTATCATACTAGATATAGATGATTATCATATGGTTGTTATACTAGAAGGATTTATTAAAACATATATCACAGTTTATGAATTTTAGAATGACATAAAACGAGACCAAATAGTGAAAGCAGTTCTAAATAAACGAACCACATATACGTTTAGAAACCAATACAAATTAGCCGCAAATAAGCATTATTTGATTTTTATATCATATGATGTACATTTAGTGCTATTGCACTTATTTTAGAAACTTCTGCCTTAGTGAATTAGTATATCATAAATTATATTTTTTTGTAACTCTTTTTGTCATATTTTGTTTCAAGTCTTTTTCACAGCAATACAGTAATAATTGCGTTGACAGTCTCTTTAAATTTTAAGTACGAATCAATGGCCATCTATATTCTCATGAAAATGATCTGCATATTCACAAATAAATCTCATAAACTGATGTTATATCTCAGAGTCACTCACGACATATGCTTTACATTGAAACCTCACGTCATGAAGACAGAGGCAAATGTAAGCACACGTTACAACATAGTGCGAAAACTCACAAACACCAGATATGGCGCATGCCCCATGAAACTACGTGCCACAACCCTTGCCCTCGGCTTCTCTACTGCAGAATATGTCAGCTCAGTGTGGAAAAGCTCCACACATGCTAAGAAACTTTACCCCGCTTTTAACAGGAGCTGTATATGTATCACTGCGTGCTTGAAACCAACAACACCAACAACATCCACATCCTGGCAGGTGTCGCCCTTTAGCTATCGGAAGAGTCGACTGAAATCACGGATAATTATCATCACCAGCACTGACCCACTTGAAACAACACCATCTAAAGCCTGCATTAAACTCTGTAAGGGAAAGCTGTACACCCACTCACACAGGTCGCCTATGCTACTCTTTCCTGCCAATTCTCTTCCACCAGAATATAACAACTGGGCAAAATAAAAGTCCCTGGACAGACCCCGCTAAAGTGTCGGCCGTTCCAAGGAGGCCTTAAGAAGATGCCACTATCATAGTGACCCAACCACATGCGACTGTGGTACAGAACACCAGACAATGGAGCAGATCCGTCGATACTCTATGTTGGGCAGACCCTGCCCAGCAAAGGATCTAGCACTCTAGAATATCAAGGGGAAGCAATGTACCAAGCATTGACTGCATTCTATATAAGCTGAATAGCTTTGTGTATTGGACACAAGAAGAAGATTTCAGGAAAATATAAAGAGATGTTCACGTTAAAATCATGTAACGTAACATCACATTGCTGTTATGTGTGCGTCTGTGTATTTTTTTACTCTGACGAATAGACAGTAACTTTGTTCGATTTTTTTTACATCTTTAACGCTAAAGCTAAAAAAGTAAAATGTGTTCACCTAATGGTCTATATTTAATAGTTCACAATTAGAATTATTCCCGGAAAAACACCTTTGAAACGCAGTTGTTATTTCGTAAACATGCGAACCGAACCATTATGCGTATAGATACCGTAAAAAATACTGTTGAAACTTTGTATATATTGCGTAACATTTTAAACGTTGTATGTATCAATTGTAAGCATACTTTTCACCGGCAGCAACGAATAAATCAAACAACCTCATGCCAGACTTGAACTAATCTCTCAAGAGGTCTAGCTTAAAATTATGTTACGTGACTTGAATTCGATGTGCCGTGTATGAGGGGGTTAGTGAATCGTGAAGAATAGACAACAACTTTTCTGGATTCTATTTTGTTGTTATCTTTTCTATGTAAGTTCTTTTCTTCTCTTGCGTTGAGAATCATTAATTTTGATAATCAGATTTTCAGTTCCTCAGTTCTTTGCAACGCGCGGGAAATTGTCAGCGCTAACAGCATTTTCTCGTCAGAAACATTCGATTAGACGATCTTAAACTGATTTCACAAAATGTCACCAGACGAAAGGTACAGTTATCATGTCATTTGAAAGAAGGAGGCATTTTACTAAGCTCTAATTCTCACACGTTTCCACCCTATGACTTCCTCTATAGAAAAGTATTTCTCTCTCTTTCTATCCCGCCTTTCGTTTGTTTACTATATGAAATACTCTCACTATTTTCATGTAACTATTTCCCCGTCCTCTCTTTCGTTTGTATATCTCTCTCGCGTTGTCTCTCTATATCGTGATTTTTTCTGTTTGCATAAATTTCCCTTTGCTGCTTAACGACGGTCTTACGATTATCATTCTTATTCTTATTATCGTTATTCTTCCGTTTCGTCCTCCTCTTTCTTCTATGTCACCAGTTTTGTTTCTCTCTTTTAATCTTTTTCTCGCTATTTTCTCCCTGTGTTTCTTTTATCAATTTCGCTTTCATGCTGTTCTACCTCCTTCTTATTACCATCCTTCTTCTCTTTCGTGTTCTACTACTTCTTACATTTTTCTTCTTCGCCGTATATTTGCCCGTTTCTATTTTCCATCCTTATTTCTATTGTGTGTGTTCCTGTATCCCTATTCTTATCTCTCTTTCATTGCATGCTTCTCCATTTCGCATCCTATTCTGTGTTCTACATTAGATTGCAAGTAGTTTCCTTTCTCTCTCCATATTCTCGATGTGTTAATTGTTCTCTTTCTCCCAGTCTCGTCCGTATAAATTGCATGGCGTTTCTCCTATTTGCTATTTCTATCACTTCCGCTTCTATCACTAGCTTTTCATATAATACCCCTCGTACGTCCGGCCTTCAAACAAACCCCATACTGTATCCAATATATATCTCATTTTCTTAGTTTTCAATATAATTTACTAGTTTGTCAATTTTTTACTCATCATTTCATTCCTTGTGTTTCAATGTATCCCTCGTTCTACACCTTACTTTATTTTCGTTTGGTCACATCTTATGTTAAACTATTATGATTCATATGCACCTTTTCACACTTACATTCTATTGACACGTATATGTCAGATTAGTCAGCGACACTTACGACTTACTATAGACAACCGTTTCGACATAACATCTTTGTCACATCTACAAATAATCAACATAATTTTATCATCGAAAGGTAAAACCATAAAACACTTTCATATGTGTAGTGTATGTGTTTAAATAATATATATATATATATATATATATATATATATATATATATATATATATATATATATATATATATATATATATTACTTTAGCAATTTCCTTTCTTTCGACCCGCCCGTTTCATTGATTTAAATTATGTTTCCTGTGAAATTTTGTTTTACTTGAAATCTACTTACACATGTACACACACACGCATATATATATATATATGTATATATACGCTGTATTTGCATTCCATAAACCATAGTGAATAAATCTTGAAACATATTTTTTGTACTTCGATGAGTTTTATTTTTAATCTCTTATTTTACACAAAAAAGCAATGTATTCAAATTCATGAATATTACACACCCAAGTAATTAATACAAATACATTATGATATTAGTATCTGTTAATTTAAACACAAATATTCCCTAATCATTTTTTTAAGCGAATAAAAAACAAATTATATTTGGATTTTTTACGAGTGTGATTGTATTTATTTATTTAAAACCACGAGACTACCCAGAATACCCTTCCTACGACCGTATATTTTAGCTAGGTTGCCACGTTTTTTCCTTTTGAGATTGAAAATGTCCACGGTCAATCGAGCGAGTTCAATGAATAGTTTAAGGGAGTTACTTGGAAAGAGTTTAAAACCTGAAGTCAGTTAGCGCACTCAGTAACAACTAAGACGGTAAGCCTCAATGTTTCGATTCCCAGTGTCGGCGTCAAGTTACCTTATAGGTTATTTATTGATGTATATAATTTGTTTTTTAATTGCTTAAAAAAATGATTAGGGAATATTTGTTTTCGAAAAAACGCGGCAGCCTGGCTAAAATATTCGGTTGTAGGAAAGAAAATTCTGTCTAGTCTCGTAGTTTTAAATAAATAAATACAACCACAATCGTAAAAAATCCAAATATATTGTTTTTTCATTCGCTTAAAAAATGATTAGAGAATATATATATATATATATATATATATATATATATATATATATATATATATATTATTTTAGCAATGTCCTTTCTTTCGACCCGCCCGTTTCATTGATTTAAATTATGTTTCCTGTGAAAGTATTTTGTTTTACTCGAAATCTACTTACACATGTACCCACACACGTGCATACATATATATATATATATATATATATATATATATATATATGTGTGTGTGTGTGGGTGTGTGTGTGTGTGTGTGTATATATATATATATATATATATATATATATATATATATATATATACACATATGCTGTATTTGCATTCCATAAACCATCTCCTATATAAAGGGCAGTTGTCTGTATGTTTGTCTGTTTGTCTGTTTGTATGTCCAGTATCTCCTCAAAAACTACCCGACGACATGTCAAAAAGTTGATATCTTTAGCACCGTACATATCCCGGAATCATAATATCTAAAAATCACGACAAACGATTCACTCGCTGACAGTCAACCGGACCACTTTCCGACAAAAGGTAACAGTTTTTTTCGTATTTTACACGAAATTTCAACGTTAATATGTACTAAATTCGAAATAATCTAATGTATTTATGTACTAATCCGATAAAAATGCAGAGTCATTGTAAACATCCCATAATCCCTTGCCGGATGTACCCGGTCTTGCCCTAAATTGTGTCCGGTTGTATCAGATCATCCAATAACTTCTGTCCGGTTGCATCAATAACAACATAGGAATCCTACGTTAAGAGTGTGTAGTGAAACAAGGGTTGCTCAATCACATCACCACCTGTCCCATAATCCCTTGCCGGATGTACCCGGTCTTGACCTAAATTGTGTCCGGTTATATCAGGTCATCATGACGTCAGAGAGTGGCAGTTTTCCTTTCTGTCATTTTTCCCTCTCACACTTTCTTTCTTAATTATTAATAGACGCTAATATTCCCCCCCCCCTCCCTCCCTGTGGCCGTTCTGTTATCATGATAGGAATTACCTCCTCCTTTGAGGCCAAATTTGGGGGGGGGGGGTTACGGTATTCGCCGGTGTGAGCATTACCTCCTCCTTTTTTGAGAGTGTTAAGGTAGGGTAGTATCGGTTCCGTTGTCATGATGCACTGATCCCATGCATTACCTCCTCCTTTTTTGAGAAGTGTAGATGTAGAATAGTATCGGTTCAATTGTCATGATGCCCATGAATTGCCTCCTCCTTTTTTGAGAAGTGTTGAGGTAGGGTCGTATCGGTTCCGTTGTCATGATGGCCTCATCCCATGCATTATCTCCTCCTTTTTTGAGAAGTGTAGAGGTAGGGTCGTATCGGTTCCGTTGTCATGATGCACTCATCCCATGCATTATCTCCTCCTTTTTTGAGAAGTGTAGAGGTAGGGTAGTATCGGTTCCGTTGTCATGATGCACTATTCCCATGCATTATCTCCTCCTTTTTTGAAAAGTGTTGAGGTAGGGTCGTATCGGTTCCGTTGTCATGATGCACTCATCCCATGCATTATCTCCTCCTTTTTTGAGAAGTGTTGAGGTAGGGTCGTATCGGTTCCGTTGCCATGATGCACTCATCCCATGCATTATCTCCTCCTTTTTTGAGAAGTGTTGACGTAGAGTCGTATCGGTTCCGTTGTCATGATGCACTCATCCCATGCATTATCTCCTCCTTTTTTGAGGAGTGTTGAGGTAGGGTCGTATCGGTTCCGTTGTCATGATGCACTCATCCCATGCATTATCTCCTCCTTTTTTGAGAAGTGTTGAGGTAGGGTCGTATCGGTTCCGTTGTCATGATGCACTCATCCCATGCATAATCTCCTCCTCTTTTGAGAACTGTTGAGGTAGGGTCGTATCGGTTTCGTTGTCATGATGCCCTCATCCGATGCATTATCTCCACCTCTTTTGAGAAGTGTTTAGGGGGCTGGAGAGATTTAAGGGTCGGGGAAAATTTTAGGGGTCAGGACGAACTTTTTAGGGGTCAGGCATAATTTTTTTGTTTTTTTTTGTTTTGAAGTCAAAATATATCTCATGGTTGGGGGAGAGTGAAAAATTAGGGGGCTGGAGAGATTTAGGGGTCGGGACAATTTTAGGGGTCAGGACGAACTTTTTAGGGGTCAGGCCAAATTTTTTTGTTTTTTTTTGTTTTGAAGTCAAAATATTTCTCATGGTTGCGGGAGAGTGAAAAATTAGGGGGCTAGAGAGATTTAGGGGTCGGGGAAAATTTTAAGGGTCAGGCGGAACTTTTTAGGGGTCAGGCCAAATTTTTTTGTTTTTTTTTGTTTTGAAGTCAAAATATTTCTCATGGTTGGAGGAGAGTAGAAAAATTAGAGGGCTGGAGAGATTTAGGGGTCGGGAAAAATTTTAGGGGTCAGGACGAACTTTTTAGGGGTCCGGCCAAATTTTTTTTTTTTTTTTTTTTTTTTTGTTCTGAAGTCAAAATATTTCTCAGGGTTGGGGGAGAGTGAAAAATTAGGGGGCTAGAGAGATTTAGGGGTCGGGGAAAATTTTAGGGGTCAGGACGAACTTTTTAGGGGTCCGGCCAAATTTTTTTGTTTTTTTTTGTTTTTTTTTGTTCTGAAGTCAAAATATTTCTCAGGGTTGGGGGAGAGTGAAAAATTAGGGGGCTGGAGAGATTTAGGGGTCGGGGAAAATTTTAGGGGTCAGGACGAACTTTTTAGGGGTCAGGCCAAATTATTTTGTTTTTTTTTTGTTTTTAAGTCAAAATATTTCTCATAGTTGGGGGAGAGTGAAAAATTAGCGGGCGTGAGAGATTTAGGGGTCGGGGAAAATTTTAGGGGTCGGGACGAACTTTTAAGGGGTCAGGCCAAATTATTTTGTTTTTTTTTGTTTTTAAGTCAAAATATTTCTCATGGTTGGGGGAGAGTGAAAAATTAGGGGGCTAGAGAGATTTAGGGGTCGGGCGGAACTTTTTAGGGGTCAGGCCAAATTTTTTTGTTTTTTTTGGTTTTGAACTCAAAATATTTCTCAGGGTTGGGGGAGAGTGAACAATTAGGGGCTGGAGAGATTGAGGGGTCAGGCCGAACTTTTTAGGGGTCAGGCCAAACCTTTTTGTTTGTTTTTGTTTTGAAGTCAAAATATTTCTCATGGTTGGGGGAGAGTGAAAAATTAGGGGGCTGGAGAGATTTAGGGGTCGAGGAAAATTTTAGGGGTCAGGACGAACTTTTTAGGGGTCAGGCCAAATTTTTTTGTTTTTTTTGGTTTTGAACTCAAAATATTTCTCAGGGTTGGGGGAGAGTGAAAAATTAGGGGGCTGGAGAGATTTAGGGGTCGGGAAAAATTTTAGGGGTCAGGACGAACTTTTTAGGGGTCAGGCCAAATTTTTTTGTTTTTTTTTGTTTTGAAGTCAAAATATTTCTCATGGTTGGGGCGAGAGTGAAAAATTAGGGGGCTAGAGAGATTTAGGGGTCGGGGAAAATTTTAGGGGTCAGGCTGAACTTTTTAAGGGGCAGGCCAAATTTTTTTTTTTTTTTATGGTTTTGAACTCAAAATATTTCTCAGGGTTGGGAGAGAGTAAACAATTAGGGGGCTGGAGAGATTTAGGGGTCGGGGAAAATTTTAGGGGTCAGGCGGAACTTTTTAGGGGTCAGGCCAAATTTTTTTTTTTTTTTGGGGTTTTGAACTCAAAATATTTCTCATGGTTGGGGCGAGAGTGAAAAATTAGGGGGCTGGAGAGATTTAGGGGTCGGGGAAAATTTTAGGGGTCAGGACGAACTTTTTAGGGGTCAGGCCAAATTTTTTAGGAGTCCCATCCAAATTTAGGGGCCGCGATATGTACGTATTTAGCTTCCACACTGGGGCGGCGATAGGTACTTATTTAGCATTCAGCGGTGATGATAGGTACTTATATAGCATGTGCACATGGGCGGTAATAAGTACGTATATAGTATGCGCACCGGGGCAGTGATAGGTATGTATTTAGCATGCGCACTGAGGCAGCGATCGGTTCATATATAGCAAGCGCACCGGGGCAGGGATAGGTACATATTTAAAATTCACACCGGGGCGGCGAAAAGTTACATATTTAAAATTCACACCGGGGCGGCGATAGGTACGTATTTTGCATTCACACCGGGGCGGCGATAGGTATGTATTTAGCATTCACACCAGGGCAGCGATAGGTATGTATTTAGCATTCGCACCGGGGTGGCGATATGTACGTATTTAGCTTCCGCACCGGGGCGGCGATAGGTACGTATTCAGAATTCAGGGGTGCGATAGCTACGTATATAGCATGTACTCATGGGCAGCAATAAGTACGTACATAGCATGCGCTGTGCGGCGGCAGTCAGTACATATATAGCATGCGCACCGGGGCAGAGAAAGGTATGTATTTCGCATTCGCACCGTGGTGGTGATAGGTACGTATTTAGCATTCGCACCGGGGCGGCTATAAGTACGTATTTAGCATTCGCACCAGGGCGGCTATAGGTACGTATTTAGAATTCACACTGGGCCGGCGATAGGTATGTATTTAGCATTCACACCAAAGCGGCAATATGTACATATTAATTATTCGCACTAGGGCAGCGATAGGTACTTATGTAGCATGCACACCGGGGCGCAATTGGTATGTCTTTAGTATTCGCACTAGGGCAGCGATAGGTACTTATGTAGCATGCACACCGGGGCGCAATAGGTATGTATTTAGCATTCACACCGGGGCAACGATAGGTACTATTTAGCATTCGCAACGGGGTGGCGATAGGTACTTAAATAGTATCTGCACCGGGGCGGCGATAGGTACGTATATAGTATGTGCACTGGGACGGCGATAGGTACGTATATAGTATGCGCACCGGGGTGATGATAGATACGTATATAGTATGAACACCGGGGTGGAGATAAGTACCTATATAGAAGGTGCAGATAGAGGTGTTACTTTTTATAGAAATATGTCATACTATTACCCTGGGCAATAGGAGAAATGGTGAGGAAGAAACAGCTTTTGCAACAGACAAAATTAGAAAGTAGCGGCGAAATGGGGCGACCAGGGAAGAGAAAGGTAGCAGATAAAGAGACGGCTATAGAGAGAGGGGACGGACATAGAAGTTTGAATATAAAGATGTTACACACACGATCTTTCTTCAAATATATGTTTTTATGACCCCGAGCAACGCCGGGTAGCCCCGCTAGTCTCCTATATAAAGGCCAGTTGTCTGTATGTTTGTCTGTTTGTTTGTCTGTTTGTTTGTATGTCCAGATACTCCTCCGACAGGACCCAACAAACAGTCACACGGTTGACATCATTATAACCGGCCAGCCCCGGGACGTATAATATCTCAGAACCGGAAAAAAAAATGGACTCTTCGAGGGTCGACTGAGCACTTTTCTCCAATGGGGGGGTGCCTTTTTCCTCGATTTTCAACGTTGTTTAGTACTAATTTGAGAAAAAAACAAAGAATTTGAGAAATAATGCACCGTCATGATTTTAACAGGAAATGACGTCAGAGGAAATCCCTAATGGCTCTTTTTTGAACATGAGTTTATAGTGAAGCAAGTGTTGCTTAATCACAAACGGCACTTTTTTTGAACACGAGTCCATAGTCAAGCATGGGTTGCTTACTTACTAACGGCACTTTTTTGAACATGAGTCCATAGTGATGCAAGGGTTGCTTAACTCCTACCGGCACTTTTTGATACATGCGTTTATAGTGACACAAGTGTTGTTTAATCAATAACGGCACTTTTTTTAACATGAGTTCATAGTGAAGCAAGGGTTGCTTAATCCTAACCACATTTTTTCTGTTGACATGATAACATCCTCCTAGGTATTACCTCCCCCTTTATGAGAGGTGTGAAAGTAATAAATAATTATGCTCCCCCACTGTTTTCACTAATATTTGTATGCTCCCCCATTTTTTCATGAATATTTCTATACATATTGTATACATATTGAAAACTTGGGGTGGGTGTGGGGGGTGTCGGCATTCGCCGGTGTGAGCGCCTCAGGAGAAATTTGGGGAAGAGGGGGGGGGGTTTCGGCATTCGGCGGTGGGGCGCCTCAGGCCAAATCTGGGGAGGGTGAGTGTCGGCATTCGGCGGTGAGGCGCCTCAGGCGAAATTCGGGGAGGAGTGTCGGCATTCGCCAGTATGAGCGCCTCAGGCCGAATTTGGGTGAGTGTCGGCATTCGCCGGTGTGAGCGACTCAGGCCGAATTTGGTGGAGTGTCGGCATTAGCCGGTGGTGCGCCTCAGGCCAAATTTGGAGATGGGGGATTGTCGGCATAATGCAAAGTCACGATTTTAGCAGGAAATGACGTCAGAGGAAATCCCTAACGGCACTTTTTTGAACACGAGTTTATAGTGAAGCACGGGTTGCCTTATCCCAACGAAACATAAGTTTTTATTGAAGCAACTGTTGCTTAATCCCTAACGGCATTTTTTTGAACATGAGTTCATAGTGAAGCAAGGGTTGCTTAATTCCTAACGGCACTTTTTTGAACATGAATCCACAGTGAAGCCAGGGTTGCTTAATCAATAACGGCACTTTTTTGAACACGAGTTTGTAGTGAAGCCAGGGTTGCTTAATCCTAACTGCATTTCTTCTGTTGACATGATACCATCCTCCCAGGTATAACCTCCTTCTTTTTGAGAGGTGTGAAGTTAGTGCAGTATCAGTAAAATTAAAGTAATAAATAATTTTGCTCCATCATTGTTTTCACTAATATTTGTATACATATTAAATAACGTCTCAATAAGTAAAGTAAGAAGAAAAATAATTATGCTCCACCACTGTTTTCAGTAATATTTGTATACATATTAAATAACGTCTCAATAAGTAAAGTAAGAAGAAAAATAATTATGCTCCACCATTGTTTTCACTAATATTTGTATACATATGATATAACGTCTCAATAAGTAAAGTAAAAAGAGAAATAATTATGCTCCGCCACTGTTTTCACTTATATTTGTATACATATTAAATAACGTCTCAATATGTAAAGAAAGAAGAAAAATAATTATGCTCCACCATTGTTTTCACTTATATTTTTATACATGTTAAATAACGTCTCAATAAGTAAAGTAAAAAGAGAAATAATTATGCTCCGCCATTGTTTTCACTAATATTTGTATACATGTTAAATATCATTTTTTTGTTTTGAACTCAAAATATTTCTTAGGGTTGGGGGAGAGTGAAAAATTAGGGGGCTGGAGAGATTTAGGGGTCGGGGAAAATTTTAGGGGTCAGGACGAACTTTTTAGAGGTCAGGCCAAATTTTTTTCTTTTTTTTTGTTTTGAAGTCAAAATATTTCTCAGGGTTGGAGGAGAGTGAAAAATTAGGGGGCTGGAGAGATTTAGGGGTCGGGGAAAATTTTAGGGGTCAGGACGAACTTTTTAGGGGTCAGGCCAAATTTTGTTTTTTTTTTTGTTTTGAAGTCAAAATATTTTTCATGGTTGGCGGAGAGTGAAAAATTAGGGGGCTGGAGAAATTTAGGGGTCGGGGAAAATTTTAGGGGTCGGGACGAACTTTTTAGGGGTCAGGCCAAATTTTTTTCTTTTTTTTTGTTTTTTTTTGTTTTGAAGTCAAAATATTTCTCAGGGTTGGGGGAGAGTGAAAAATTAGGGGGCTGGAGAGATTTAGGGGTCGGGGAAAATTTTAGGGGTCAGGACGAACTTTTTAGGGGTCAGGCCAAATTTTTTTCTTTTTTTTTGTTTTTTTTTGTTTTGAAGTCAAAATATTTCTCAGGGTTGAGGGAGAGTGAAAAAATAGGGGGCTGGAAAGATTTAGGGGTCGGGGAAAATTGTAGGGGTCAGGACGAACTTTTTAGGGGTCAGGCCAAATTTTTTTGTTTTTTTTTGTTTTGAAGTCAAAATATTTCTCATGGTTGGAGGAGAGTGAAAAATCAGGGGGCTGGAGAGATTTAGGGGTCGAGGAAAATTTTAGGGGTCAGGACGAACTTTTTAGGGGTCAGGCCAAATTTTTTTCTTTTTTTTTTTTTTTTTTTGTTTTGAAGTCAAAATATTTCTCAGGGTTGGGGGAGAGTGAAAAATTAGGGGGCTGGAGAGATTTAGGGGTCGGGGAAAATTTTAGGGGTCAGGACGAACTTTTTAGGGGTCAGGCCAAATTTTTTTCTTTTTTTTTGTTTTTTTTTGTTTTGAAGTCAAAATATTTCTCAGGGTTGGGGGAGAGTGAAAAATTAGGGGGCTGGAGAGATTTAGGGGTCGGGGAAAATTTTAGGGGTCAGGACAAACTTTTAGGGGTCAGGCCAAATTTTTTTGTTTTTTTTTGTTTTGAAGTCAAAATATTTCTCAGGGTTGGAGGAGAGTGAAAAATTAGGGGGCTGGAGAGATTTAGGGGTGGGGGAAAATTTTAGGGGTCAGGACGAACTTTTTAGGGGTCAGGCCAAATTTTTTTCTTTTTTTTTGTTTTTTTTTGTTTTGAAGTCAAAATATTTCTCAGGGTTGGGGGAGAGTGAAAAATTAGGGGCTGGAGAGATTTAGGGGTCGGGGAAAATTTTAGGGGTCAGGACGAACTTTTTAGGGGTCAGGCCAAATTTTTTTGTTTTTTTTGTTTTGAAGTCAAAATATTTCTCATGGTTGGAGGAGAGTGATAAATTAGGGGCTGGAGAGATTTAGGGGTCGGGGAAAATTTTAGGGGTCAGGACGAACTTTTTAGGGGTCACACCAAATTTTGTTTTTTTTTTGTTTTGAAGTCAAAATATTTTTCATGGTTGGCAGAGAGTGAAAAATTAGGGGGCTGGAGAAATTTAGGGGTCGGGGAAAATTTTAGGGGTCGGGACGAACTTTTTAGGGGTCAGGCCAAATTTTTTTCTTTTTTTTTTTTTTTTGTTTTGAAGTCAAAATATTTCTCAGGGTTGGGGGAGAGTGAAAAATTAGGGGGCTGGAGAGATTTAGGGGTCGGGGAAAATTTTAGGGGTCAGTACGAACTTTTTAGGGGTCAGGCCAAATTTTTTTATTTTTTTTTTTGTTTTGAAGTCAAAATATATCTCATGGTTGGGGGAGAGTGAAAAATTAGGGAGCTGGAGAGATTTAGGGGTCGGGGAAAATTTTAGGGGTCAGAACGAACTTTTTAGGGGTCAGGCCAAATTTTTTTGTTTTTTTTTGTTTTGAAGTCAAAATAATTTTCATGGTTGGCGGAGAGAAAAAAATTAGGGGGCTGGAGAAATTTAGGGGTCGGGGAAAATTTTAGGGGTCAGGACGAACTTTTTAGGGGTCAGGCCAAATTTTTTTTTTTTTTTTTTTGTTTTGAAGTCAAAATATATCTCATGGTTGGGGGAGAATGAAAAATTAGGGGGCTGGAGAGATTTAGGGGTCGGGGGAAATTTTAGGGGTCAGGACGAACTTTTTAGGGGTCAGGCCAAATTTTTTTCTTTTTTTTTGTTTTTTTTTGTTTTGAAGTCAAAATATTTCTCAGGGTTGGGGGAGAGTGAAAAATTAGGGGGCTGGAGAGATTTAGGGGTCGGGGAAAATTTTAGGGGTCAGGACGAACTTTTTAGGGGTCAGGCCAAATGTTTTTCTTTTTTTTTGTTTTTTTTTGTTTTGAAGTCAAAATATTTCTCAGGGTTGAGGGAGAGTGAAAAATTAGGGGGCTGGAGAGATTTAGGGGTCGGGGAAAATTGTAGGGGTCAGGACCAACTTTTTAGGGGTCAGGCCAATTTTTTTTGTTTTTTTTTGTTTTGAAGTCAAAATATTTCTCATGGTTGGAGGAGAGTGAAAAATCAGAGGGCTGGAGAGATTTAGGGGTCGAGGAAAATTTTAGGGGTCAGGACGAACTTTTTAGGGGTCAGGCCAAATTTTTTTCTTTTTTTTTTTTTTTTTTGTTTTGAAGTCAAAATATTTCTCAGGGTTGGGGGAGAGTGAAAAATTAGGGGGCTGGAGAGATTTAGGGGTCGGGGAAAATTTTAGGGGTCAGGACGAACTTTTTAGGGGTCAGGCCAAATTTTGTTCTTTTTTTTTGTTTTTTTTTGTTTTGAAGTCAAAATATTTCTCAGGGTTGGGGGAGAGTGAAAAATTAGGTTGCGGGAGAGATTTAGGGGTCGGGGAAAATTTTAGGGGTCAGGACAAACTTTTAGGGGTCAGGCCAAATTTTTTTGTTTTTTTTTGTTTTGAAGTCAAAATATTTCTCAGGGTTGGAGGAGAGTGAAAAATTAGGGGGCTGGAGAGATTTAGGGGTCGGGGAAAATTTTAGGGGTCAGGACGAACTTTTTAGGGGTCAGGCCAAATTTTTTTGTTTTTTTTTGTTTTTTTTTGTTTTGAAGTCAAAATATTTCTCAGGGTTGGGGGGGGAGTGAAAAATTAGGGGGCTGGAGAGATTTAGGGGTCGGGGAAAATTTTAGGGGTCAGGACGAACTTTTTAGGGGTCAGGCCAAATTTTTTTGTTTTTTTTGTTTTGAAGTCAAAATATTTCTCATGGTTGGAGGAGAGTGAAAAATTAGGGGGCTGGAGAGATTTAGGGGTCGGGGAAAATTGTAGGGGTCAGGACGAACTTTTTAGGGGTCACGCCAAATTTTGTTTTTTTTTTGTTTTGAAGTCAAAATATTTTTCATGGTTGGCGGAGAGTGAAAAATTAGGGGGCTGGAGAAATTTAGGGGTCGGGGAAAATTTTAGGGGTCGGGACGAACTTTTTAGGGGTCAGGCCAAATTTTTTTCTTTTTGTTTTTGTTTTTTTTGTTTTGAAGTCAAAATATTTTTCATGGTTGGCGGAGAGTGAAAAATTAGGGGGCTGGAGAAATTTATGGGTCGGGGAAAATTTTAGGGGTCGGGACGAACTTTTTAGGGGTCAGGCCAAATTTTTTTCTTTTTTTTTGTTTTTTTTTGTTTTGAAGTCAAAATATTTCTCAGGGTTGAGGGAGAGTGAAAAATTAGGGGGCTGGAGAGATTTAGGGGTCGGGGAAAATTGTAGGGGTCAGGACGAACTTTTTAGGGGTCAGGCCAAATTTTTTTGTTTTTTTTTGTTTTTTTTTGTTTTGAAGTCAAAATATTTCTCAGGGTTGGGGGAGAGTGAAAAATTAGGGGGCTGGAGAGATTTAGGGGTCGGGGAATATTTTAGGGGTCAGGACGAACTTTTTAGGGGTCAGGCCAAATTTTTTTATTTTTTTTTTTGTTTTGAAGTCAAAATATATCTCATGGTTGGGGGAGAGTGAAAAATTAGGGAGCTGGAGAGATTTAGGGGTCGGGGAAAATTTTAGGGGTCAGAACGAACTTTTTAGGGGTCAGGCCAAATTTTTTTGTTTTTTTTGTTTTGAAGTCAAAATATTTTTCATGGTTGGCGGAGAGAAAAAAATTAGGGGGCTGGAGAAATTTAGGGGTCGGGGAAAATTTTAGGGGACAGGACGAACTTTTTAGGGGTCAGGCCAAATTTTTTTCTTTTTTTTTGTTTTTTTTGTTTTGAAGTCAAAATATTTTTCAGGGTTGGGGGAGAGTGAAAAATTAGGGGGCTGGAGAGATTTAGGGGTCGGGGAAAATTTTAGGGGTCAGGACGAACTTTTTAGGGGTCAGGCCAAATTTTTTTCTTTTTTTTTGTTTTGAAGTCAAAATATATCTCATGGTTGGGGGAGAGTGAAAAATTAGGGGGCTGGAGAGATTTAGGAGTCGGGGAAAATTTTAGGGGTCAGGACGAACTTTTTAGGGGTCAGGCCAAATTTTTTTCTTTTATTTTGTTTTTTTTTGTTTTGAAGTCAAAATATATCTCATGGTTGGGGGAGAGTGAAAAATTAGGGGGCTGGAGAGATTTAGGGGTCGGGAAAAATTTTAGGGGTCAGGCGGAACTTTTTAGGGGTCAGGCCAAATTTTTTTGTTTTTTTTGGTTTTGAACTCAAAATATTTCTCAGGGTTGGGGGAGAGTGAAAAATAAGGGGCTGGAGAGATTTAGGGGTCGGGGAAAATTTTAGGGGTCAGGCCAAATTTTTTGCTTTTTTTTTGTTTTGAAGTCAAAATATATCTAATGGTTGTAAGAGAGTGAAAAATTAGGGGGCTGGAGAGATTTAGGGGTCGGGGAAAATTTTAGGGGTCAGGACGAACTTTTTAGGGGTCAGGCCAAATTTTTTTGTTTTTTTTTGTTTTGAAGTCAAAATATTTCTCAGGGTTGGGGGAGAGTGAAAAATTAGGGGGCTGGAGAGATTTAGGGGTCGGGGGAAATTTTAGGGGTCAGGACGAACTTTTTAGGGGTCAGGCCAAATTTTTTTCTTTTTTTTTGTTTTTTTTTGTTTTGAAGTCAAAATATTTCTCAGGGTTGGGGGAGAGTTAAAAATTAGGGGGCTGGAGAGATTTAGGGGTCGGGGAAAATTTTAGGGGTCAGGACGAACTTTTTAGGGGTCAGGCGAAATTTTTTTGTTTTTTTTTGTTTTGAAGTCAAAATATATCTCATGGTTGGGGGAGAATGAAAAATTAGGGGGCTGGAGAGATTTAGGGGTCGGGGGAAATTTTAGGGGTCAGGACGAACTTTTTAGGGGTCAGGCCAAATTTTTTTCTTTTTTTTTGTTTTTTTTGTTTTGAAGTCAAAATATTTCTCAGGGTTGGGGGAGAGTGAAAAATTAGGGGGCTGGAGAGATTTAGGGGTCGGGGAAAATTTTAGGGGTCGGGACGAACTTTTTAGGGGTCAGGCCAAATTTCTTTTGTTTTTTTTTGTTTTGAAGTCAAAATATATCTCATGGTTGAGGGAGAGTGAAAAATTAGAGGGCTGGAGAGATTTAGGGGTCGGGGAAAATTTTAGGGGTCATGACGAACTTTTTAGGGGTCAGGCCAAATTTTTTTGTTTTTTTTGTTTTTTTTTGTTTTGAAGTCAAAATATTTCTCAGGGTTGGGGGCGAGTGAAAAATTAGGGGGCTGGAGAGATTTAGGGGTCGGGGAAAATTTTAGGGGTCAGGACGAACTTTTTAGGGGTCAGGCCAAATTTTTTTGTTTTTTTTTGTTTTGAAGTCAAAATATTTCTCATGTTAGGAGGAGTGTGAAAAATTAGGGGGCTGGAGAGATTTAGGGGTCGGGGAAAATTTTAGGGGTCAGGACGAACTTTTTAGGGGTCAGGCCAAATTTTTTTGTTTTTTTTTGTTTTGAAGTCAAAATATATCTCATGGTTGGGGGAGAGTGAAAAATTAGGGGGCTGGAGAGATTTAGGGGTCGGGGAAAATTTTAGGGGTCAGGACGAACTTTTTAGGGGTCAGGCTAAATTTTTTTCTTTTTTTTTGTTTTTTTTGGTTTTGAACTCAAAATATTTCTCAGGGTTGGGGGAGAGTGAACAATTAGGGGGCTGGAGAGATTGAGGGGTCGGGGAAAATTTTAGGGGTCAGGACGAACTTTTTAGGGGTCAGGCCAAATTTTTTTGTTTTTTTTGTTTTGAAGTCAAAATATTTCTCAGGGTTGGGGGAGAGTGAAAAATAAGGGGGCTGGAGATATTTAGGGGTCGGGGAAAATTTTAGGGGTCAGGACGAACTTTTTAGGGGTCAGGCCAAATTTTTTGCTTTTTTTTTGTTTTGAAGTCAAAATATATCTAATGGTTGTAAGAGAGTGAAAAATTAGGGGGCTGGAGAGATTTAGGGGTCGGGGAAAATTTTAGGGGTCAGGACGAACTTTTTAGGGGTCAGGCCAAATTTTTTTGTTTTTTTTTGTTTTGAAGTCAAAATATTTCTCAGGGTTGGGGGAGAGTGAAAAATTAGGGGGCTGGAGAGATTTAGGGGTCGGGGGAAATTTTAGGGGTCAGGACGAACTTTTTAGGGATCAGGCCAAATTTTTTTGTTTTTTTTTTTTTTTTTTTGTTTTGAAGTCAAAATGATTCTCAGGGTTGGGGGAGAGTGAAAAATTAGGGGGCTGGAGAGATTTAGGGGTCGGGGAAAATTTTAGGGGTCAGGACGAACTTTTTAGGGGTCAGGCCAAATTTTTTTGTTTTTTTTTGTTTTGAAGTCAAAATATATCTCATGGTTGGGGGAGAATGAAAAATTAGGGGGCTGGAGAGATTTAGGGGTCGGGGGAAATTTTAGGGGTCAGGACGAACTTTTTAGGGGTCAGGCCAAATTTTTTTCTTTTTTTTTGTTTTTTTTTGTTTTGAAGTCAAAATATTTCTCAGGGTTGGGGGAGAGTGAAAAATTAGGGGGCTGGAGAGATTTAGGGGTCGGGGAAAATTTTAGGGGTCAGGACGAACTTTTTAGGGGTCAGGCCAAATTTTTTTGTTTTTTTTTGTTTTGAAGTCAAAATATTTCTCATGTTAGGAGGAGAGTGAAAAATTAGGGGGCTGGAGAGATTTAGGGGTCGGGGAAAATTTTAGGGGTCAGGACGAACTTTTTAGGGGTCAGGCCAAATTTTTTTGTTTTTTTTTGTTTTGAAGTCAAAATATATCTCATGGTTGGGGGAGAGTGAAAAATTAGGGGGCTGGAGAGATTTAGGGGTCGAGGAAAATTTTAGGGGTCAGGACGAACTTTTTAGGGGTCAGGCTAAATTTTTTTCTTTTTTTTTGTTTTTTTTGGTTTTGAACTCAAAATATTTCTCAGGGTTGGGGGAGAGTGAACAATTAGGGGGCTGGAGAGATTGAGGGGTCGGGGAAAATTTTAGGGGTCAGGACGAACTTTTTAGGGGTCAGGCCAAATTTTTTTGTTTTTTTTGTTTTGAAGTCAAAATATTTCTCAGGGTTGGGGGAGAGTGAAAAATTAGGGGGCTGGAGAGATTTAGGGGTCGGGGAAAATTTTAGGGGTCAGGACGAACTTTTTAGGGGTCAGGCCAAATTTTTTTGTTTTTTTTTGTTTTGAAGTCAAAATATATCTAATGGTTGTAAGTGAGTGAAAAATTAGGGGGCTGGAGAGATTTAGGGGTCGGGGAAAATTTTAAAGGTCAGGACGAACTTTTTAGGGGTCAGGCCAAATTTTTTTCTTTTTTTTTGTTTTGAAGTCAAAATATATCTCATGGTTGAGGGAGAGTGAAAAATTAGGGGGCTGGAGAGATTTAGGGGTCGGGGAAAATTTTAGGGGTCATGACGAACTTTTTAGGGGTCAGGCCAAATTTTTTTGTTTTTTTTTGTTTTTTTTTGTTTTGAAGTCAAAATATTTCTCAGGGTTGGGGGAGAGTGAAAAATTAGGGGGCTGGAGAGATTTAGGATTCGGGGAAAATTTTAGGGGTCAGGACGAACTTTTTAGGCGTCAGGCCAAATTTTTTTGTTTTTTTTTGTTTTGAAGTCAAAATATTTCTCATGTTTGGAGGAGAGTGAAAAATTAGGGGGCTGGAGAGATTTAGGGGTCGGGGAAAATTTTAGGGGTCAGGACGAACTATTTAGGGGTCAGGCCAAATTTTTTTGTTTTTTTTTTGTTTTGAAGTCAAAATATATCTCATGGTTGGGGGAGAGTGAAAAATTAGGGGGCTGGAGATATTTAGGGGTCGGGGAAAATTTTAGGGGTCAGGACGAACTTTTTAGGGGTCAGGCTAAATTTTTTTCTTTTTTTTTGTTTTTTTTTGTTTTGAAGTCAAAATATATCTCATGGTTGGAGGAGAGTGAAAAATTAGGGGGCTGGAGAGATTTAGGGGTCGGGGAAAATTTTAGGGGTCAGGACGAACTTTTTAGGGGTCAGGCGAAATTTTTTTGTTTTTTTTTGTTTTGAAGTCAAAATATTTTTCATGGTTGGGGGAGAGTGAAAAATTAGAGGCTGGAGAGATTTAGGGGACGGGGAAAATTTTAGGGGTCAGGCCAAATTTTTTAGGGTCAGCCCAAATTTAGGGGCGGCGATATGTCTGTATTTAGCTTCCACACCGGGGCGGCGATAGGTACTTATTTAGCATTCAGCAGTGGTGATAGGTACTTGTATAGCATGTGCACATGGGCGGTAATAAGTACGTATATAGTATGCACACCGGGGCAGTGATAGGTATGTATTTAGCATGCGCACTGAGGAAGCGATCGGTTCATATATAGCACACGCACCGGGGCGGCGATAGGTACGTATATAGCACGCGCACAGGGGCGGCGAAAGGTACATATTTAAAATTCACACCCGGCGGCGAAAGGTACATATTTAAAATTCACACCGGGGCGGCGATAGGTACGTATTTAGCATTCGCACTGGGGCGGCGATATGTACGTATTTAGCTTCCACACCAGGGCGGCGATAGGTACGTATTCAGAATTCAGGGGTGGCGATAGCTACGTATATAGCATGTACACACGGGCAGCAATAAGTACGTACATAGCATGCGCTCTGCGGCGGCGATCAGTACATATATTGCATGCGTACCGGGGCGGCGAAAGGTATGTATTTCGCATTCGCACCGTAGTGGTGATAGGTACGTATTTAGCATTCGCACTGGGGCGGCTATAGGTACGTATGTAGCATTCGCACCAGGGCGGCTATAGGTACGTATTTAGCATTCGCACTGGGCTGGCGATAGGTACGTATTTAGCATTCACACCAAAGCGGCAATATGTACATATTAATTATTCGCACTATGGCAGTGATAGGTACTTATGTAGCATGCACACCGGAGCGCAATTGGTATGTCTTTAGTATTCGCACTAGGGCAGCGATAGGTACTTATGTAGCATGCACACCGGGGCGCAATAGGTATGTATTTAGCATTCACACCAGGGCAACGATAGGTACTATTTAGCATTCGCAACGGGGCGGCGATAGGTACTTAAATAGTATCTGCACCGGGGCGGCGATAGGTACGTATATAGTATGTGCACTGGGGCGGCGATAGGTACGTATATAGTATGCGCACCGGGGTGATGATAGATACGTATATAGTATAAACACCGGGGTGGAGATAAGTACCTATATAGAAGGTGCAGATAGAGGTGTTACTTTTTATAGAAATATGTCATACTATTACCCTGGGCAATAGGAGAAATGGTTGGGAAGAAACAGCTTCTGCAAAAGGCAAAATTAGAAAGTAGCGGCGAAATGGGGCGACCAGGAAAGAGAAAGGTAGCAGATAAAGAGACGGCTATAGAGAGAGGGGGCTGACATAGAAGTTTGAATATAAAGAAGTTACACACACGATCTTTCTTCAAATATATGTTTTTATGACCCCGAGCAACGCCGGGTAGCCCCGCTAGTCTCCTATATAAAGGCCAGTTGTCTGTATGTTTGTCTGTTTGTTTGTCTGTTTGTTTGTATGTCCAGATACTCCTCCGACAGGACCCAACAAACAGTCACACGGTTGACATCATTATAACCGGCCAGCCCCGGGACGTATAATATCTCAGAACCGGAAAAAAAAATGGACTCTTCGAGGGTCGACTGAGCACTTTTCTCCAATGGGGGGGTGCCTTTTTCCTCGATTTTCAACGTTGTTTAGTACTAATTTGAGAAAAAAACAAAGAATTTGAGAAATAATGCACCGTCATGATTTTAACAGGAAATGACAGGAAATTAACCGGAAATGACGTCAGAGGAAATCCCTAACGGCTCTTTTTTGAACATGAGTTTATAGTGAAGCAAGTGTTGCTTAATCACAAACGGCACTTTTTTGAACACGAGTCCATAGTCAAGCATGGGTTGCTTACTTACTAAGGCACTTTTTTGAACATGAGTCCATAGTGATGCAAGGGTTGCTTAACTCCTAACGGCACTTTTTGATACATGCGTTTATAGTGACGCAAGTGTTGTTTAATCAATAACGGCACTTTTTTTAACATGAGTTCATAGTGAAGCAAGGGTTGCTTAATCCTAACCACATTTTTTCTGTTGACATGATAACATCCTCCTAGGTATTACCTCCTCCTTTTTGAGAGGTGTGAAGTTAGTGTAGTATCAGTAAAATTAAAGTAATAAATAATTATGCTCCCCCACTGTTTTCACTAATATTTGTATGCTCCCCCATTGTTTTCACTAATATTTCTATACATATTGTATACATATTGAAAAATTGGGGTGGGTGTGGGGGGTGTCGGCATTCGCCGGTGTGAGCGCCTCAGGAGAAATTTGGGGAAGAGGGGGGGTATCGGCATTCGGCGGTGGGGCGCCTCAGGCCAAATCTGGGGAGGGTGAGTGTCGGCATTCGGCGATGGGGCGCCTCAGGCGAAATTCAGGGAGGAGTGTCGGCATTCGCCA
The DNA here is from genome assembly GCA_963556195.1 of Sepiola atlantica. Classification (NCBI taxonomy): domain Eukaryota; kingdom Metazoa; phylum Mollusca; class Cephalopoda; order Sepiida; family Sepiolidae; genus Sepiola; species Sepiola atlantica. The sequence continues at coordinate 7,731,797 of OY744515.1, forward strand.
GTATGAGCGCCTCAGGCCGAATTTGGTGGAGTGTCGGCATTCGCCGGTGGTGCGCCTCAGGCCAAATTTGGAGATGGGGGATTGTCGGCATAATGAAAAGTCACGATTTTAGCAGGAAATGACGTCAGAGAAAATCCCTAACGGCACTTTTTTGAACATGAGTTTATAGTGAAGCACGGGTTGCCTTATCCCAACGAAACATAAGTTTTTATTGAAGCAACTGTTGCTTAATCCCTAACGGCATTTTTTTGAACATGAGTCCATAGTGAAGCAAGGGTTGCTTTATTCCTAACGGCACTTGTTTGAACATGAATCCACAGTGAAGCCAGGGTTGCTTAATCAATAACGGCACTTTTTTGAACACGAGTTTGTAGTGAAGCCAGGGTTGCTTAATCCTAACTGCATTTCTTCTGTTGACATGATACCATCCTCCCAGGTATAACCTCCTTCTTTTTGAGAGGTGTGAAGTTAGTGTAGTATCAGTAAAATTAAAGTAATAAATAATTATGCTCCACCATTGTTTTCACTAATATTTGTATACATATTAAATAACGTCTCAATAAGTAAAGTAAGAAGAAAAATAATTATGCTCCACCACTGTTTTCACTAATATTTGTATACATATTAAATAACGTCTCAATAAGTAAAGTAAGTAGAAAAATAATTATGCTCCACCATTGTTTTCACTAATATTTTTATACATATGATATAACGTCTAAATAAGTAAAGTAAGAAGAAAAATAATTATGCTCCACCACTGTTTTCACTAAAATGTGTATACATATTAAATAACGTCTCAATATGTAAAGTAAGAAGAAATATAATTATGCTCCGCCATTGTTTTCACTAATATTTGAATACATGTTAAATAATGTCTCAATAAGTAAAGTAAAAAGAGAAATAATTATGCTCCGCCACTGTTTTCACTAATATTTGTATACATATTAAATAACGTCTCAATAAGTAAAGAAAGAAGAAAAATAATTATGCTCCACCATTGTTTTCACTTATATTTTTATACATGTTAAATAACGACTCAATAAGTAAAGTAAAAAGAGAAATAATTATGCTCCGCCATTGTTTTCACTAATATTTGTATACATGTTAAATAACATTTTTTTGTTTTGAACTCAAAATATTTCTTAGGGTTGGGGGAGAGTTAAAAATTAGGGGGCTGGAGAGATTGAGGGCTCGGGGAAAATTTTAGGGGTCAGGCCGAACTTTTTAGGGGTCAGGCCAAATTTTTTTGTTTTTTTTTGTTTTGAAGTCAAAATATTTCTCAGGGTTGGGGAGAATGAAAAAATAAGGGGCTAGGGATATTGAAGGGTCGGGGAAAATTTTAGGGGTCAGGCCAAATTTTTTTCTTTTTTTTTGGTTTTGAACTGAAAATATTTCTCAGGGTTGGGGGAGAATGAAAAATTAGGGGGCTGGAAAGATTGAGGGGTCGGGGAAAATTTTAGGGGTCAGGACGAACTTTTTAGGGGTCAGGCCAAATTTTTTTGTTTTTTTTTGTTTTGAAGTCAAAATATTTCTCATGGGTGGTGGAGAGTGAAAAATTAGGGGGCTGGAGAGATTTAGGGGTCGGGGAAAATTTTAGGGGTCAGGACGAACTTTTTAGGGGTCAGGCCAAATTTTTTTGTTTTTTTTTGTTTTAAAGTCAAAATATTTCTCATGGTTGGAGGAGAGTGAAAAATTAGGGGGCTGGAGAGATTTAGGGGTCGGGGAAAATTTTAGGGGTCAGGACCAACTTTTTAGGGGTCAGGCAAAATTTTTTTGTTTTTTTTTGTTTTGAAGTCAAAATATTTCTCATGGTTGGAAAAGAGTGAAAAATTAGGGGGCTGGAGAGATTTAGGGGTCGGGGAAAATTTTAGGGGTCAGGACGAACTTTTAAGGGGTCAGGCCAAATTTTTTTGTTTTTTTTTGTTTTGAAGTCAAAATATATCTCATTGTTGGGGGAGAGTGAAAAATTAGGGGGCTGGAGAGATTTAGGGGTCGGGGAAATTTTAGGGGTCAGGACGAACTTTTTAGGGGTCAGGCCAAATTTTTTTGTTTTTTTTTGTTTTGAAGTCAAAATATTTCTCAGGGTTGGGGGAGAGTGAAAAATTAAGGGGCTGGAGAGATTTAGGGGTCGGGGAAAATTTTAGAGGTCAGGACGCACTTTTTAGGGGTCAGGCCAAATTTTTTTGTTTTTTTTTGGTTTTGAACTCAAAATATTTCTCATGGTTGGAGGAGAGTGAAAAATTAGGGGGCTGGAGAGATTTAGGGGTCGGGGAAAATTTTAGGGGTCAGGACGAACTTTTTAGGGGTCAGGCCAAATTTTATTGTTTTTTTTTGTTTTGAAGTCAAAATATTTCTCAGGGTTGGGGGAGAGTGAAAAATTATGGGGCTGGAGAGATTTAGGGGTCGGGGAAAATTTTAGGGGTCAGGACGAACTTTTAAGGGGTTAAACCAAATTTTTTTGTTTTTTTTTGTTTTGAAGTACAAAATATATCTAATGGTTGTAAGAGAGTGAAAAATTAGGGGCTGGAGAGATTTAGGGGTCGGGGAAAATTTTAGGGGTCAGGACGAACTTTTTAGGGTCAGGCCAAATTTTTTTGTTTTTTTTTGTTTTGAAGTCAAAATATTTCTCATGGTTGGAGGAGAGTGAAAAATTAGGGGGCTGGAGAGATTTAGGGGTCGGGGAAAATTTTAGGGGTCAGGACGAACTTTTTAGGGGTCAGGCCAAATTTTTTTGTTTTTTTTTGTTTTGAAGTCAAAATATATCTCATGGTTGGGGGAGAGTGAAAAATTAGGGGGCTGGAGAGATTTAGGGGTCGGGGAAAATTTTAGGGGTCAGGACGAACTTTTTAGGGGTCAGGCCAAATTTTTTTGTTTTTTTTTGTTTTGAAGTCAAAATATATCTAATGGTTGTAAGAGAGTGAAAAATTAGGGGGCTGGAGAGATTTAGGGGTCGGGGAAAATTTTAGGGGTCAGGACGAACTTTTTAGGGGTCAGGCCAAATTTTTTTGTTTTTTTTTGTTTTGAAGTCAAAATATTTTTCATGGTTGGAGGAGAGTGAAAAATTAGGGGGCTGGAGAGATTTAGGGGTCGGGGAAAATTTTAGGGGTCAGGACGAACTTTTTAGGGGTCAGGCCAAATTTTTTTGTTTTTTTTTGTTTTGAAGTCAAAATATATCTCATGGTTGGGGGAGAGTTAAAAATTAGGGGGCTGGAGAGATTTAGGGGTCGGGGAAAATTTTAGGGGTCAGGACGAACTTTTTAGGGGTCAGGCCAAATTTTTTTAATTTTTTTTGTTTTTTTTTGTTTTGCAGTCAAAATATTTCTCAGGGTTGGGGGAAAGTGAAAAATTAGGGGGTTGGAGAGATTTAGGGGTCGGGGAAAATTTTAGGGGTCAGGACGAACTTTTTAGGGGTCAGGCCAAATTTTTTTCTTTTTTTTTGTTTTGAAGTCAAAATATTTCTCATGGTTGGGGGAGAGTGAAAAATCAAGGGGCTGGAGAGATTTAGGGGTCGGGGAAAATTTTAGGTGTCAGGACGAACTTTTTAGGGGTCAGGCCAAATTTTTTTGTTTTTTTTTTGTTTTGAAGTCAAAATATTTCTCATGGTTGGAGGAGAGTGAAAAATTAGGGGGCTGGAGAGATTTAGGGATCGGGGAAAATTTTAGGGGTCAGGACGAACTTTTTAGGGGTCAGGCCAAATTTTTTTCTTTTTTTTGTTTTGAAGTCAAAATATTTCTCATGGTTGGAGGATAGTGAAAAATTAGGGGGCTGGAGAGATTTACGGGTCGGGGAAAATTTTAGGGGTCAGGACGAACTTTTTAGGGGTCAGGCCAAATTTTATTGTTTTTTTTTGTTTTGAAGTCAAAATATTTCTCAGGGTTGGGGGAGAGTGAAAAATTATGGGGCTGGAGAGATTTAGGGGTCGGGGAAAATTTTAGGGGTCAGGACGAACTTTTTAGGGGTTAAACCAAATTTTTTTGTTTTTTTTTGTTTTGAAGTCAAAATATATCTAATGGTTGTAAGAGAGTGAAAAATTAGGGGCTGGAGAGATTTAGGGGTCGGGGAAAATTTTAGGGGTCAGGACGAACTTTTTAGGGTCAGGCCAAATTTTTTTGTTTTTTTTTGTTTTGAAGTCAAAATATTTTTCATGGTTGGAGGAAAGTGAAAAATTAGAGGGCTGGAGAGATTTAGGGGTCGGGGAAAATTTTAGGTGTCAGGACGAACTTTTTAGTGGTCAGACCAAATTTTTTTGTTTTTTTTTGTTTTGAAGTCAAAATATATCTCATGGTTGGGGGAGAGTGAAAATTTAGGGGGCTGGAGAGATTTAGGGGTCGGGGAAAATTTTAGGGGTCAGGACGAACTTTTTAGGGGTCAGGCCAAATTTTTTTGTTTTTTTTTGTTTTGAAGTCAAAATATATCTCATGGTTGGGGGAGAGTGAAAAATTAGGGGGCTGGAGAGATTTAGGGGTCGGGGAAAATTTTAGGGGTTAGGACGAACTTTTTAGGGGTCAGGCCAAATTTTTTTGTTTTTTTTTTGTTTTGAAGTCAAAATATTTCTCAGGGTTGGGGGAAAGTGAAAAATTAGGGGGCTGGAGAGATTTAGGGGTCGGGGAAAATTTTAGGGGTCAGGACGAACTTTTTAGGGGTCAGGCCAAATTTTTTTGTTTTTTTTTGTTTTGAAGTCAAAATATTTCTCATGGTTGGGGGAAAGTGAAAAATTAGGGGGCTGGAGAGATTTAGGGGTCGGGGAAAATTTTAGGTGTCAGGACGAACTTTTTAGGGGTCAGGCCAAATTTTTTTGTTTTTTTTTTTTTTTGAAGTCAAAATATTTCTCATGGTTGGAGGAGAGTTAAAAATTAGGGGGCTGGAGAGATTTAGGGATTAGGGAAAATTTTAGGGGTCAGGACGAACTTTTTAGGGGTCAGGCCAAATTTTTTTGTTTTTTTTTGTTTTGAAGTCAAAATATTTCTCATGGTTGGAGGATAGTGAAAAATTAGGGGGCTGGAGAGATTTACGGGTCGGGGAAAATTTTAGGGGTCAGGACGAACTTTTTAGGGGTCAGGCCAAATTTTTTTGTTTTTTTTTGTTTTGAAGTCAAAATATTTCTCAGGGTTGGGGGAGAGTGAAAAATTATGGGGCTGGAGAGATTTAGGGGTCGGGGAAAATTTTAGGGGTCAGGACGAACTTTTTAGGGGTCAGGCCAAATTTTTTTGTTTTTTTTTTGTTTTGAAGTCAAAATATATCTCATGGTTGGGGGAGAGTGAAAAATTAGGGGGCTGGAGAGATTTAGGGGTCGGGGAAAATTTTAGGGGTTAGGACGAACTTTTTAGGGGTCAGGCCAAATTTTTTTGTTTTTTTTTTGTTTTGAAGTCAAAATATTTCTCAGGGTTGGAGGAAAGTGAAAAATTAGGGGGCTGGAGAGATTTAGGGGTCGGGGAAAATTTTAGGGGTCAGGACGAACTTTTTAGGGGTCAGGCCGAATTTTTTTGTTTTTTTTTGTTTTGAAGTCAAAATATTTCTCATGGTTGGGGGAAAGTGAAAAATTAGGGGGCTGGAGAGATTTAGGGGTCGGGGAAAATTTTAGGTGTCAGGACGAACTTTTTAGGGGTCAGGCCAAATTTTTTTGTTTTTTTTTTGTTTTGAAGTCAAAATATTTCTCATGGTTGGAGGAGAGTGAAAAATTAGGGGGCTGGAGAGATTTAGGGATTGGGGAAAATTTTAGGGGTCAGGACGAACTTTTTAGGGGTCAGGCCAAATTTTTTTGTTTTTTTTTGTTTTGAAGTCAAAATATTTCTCATGGTTGGAGGATAGTGAAAAATTAGGGGGCTGGAGAGATTTACGGGTCGGGCAAAATTTTAGGGGTCAGGACGAACTTTTTAGGGGTCAGGCCAAATTTTTTTGTTTTTTTTTGTTTTGAAGTCAAAATATTTACTCAGGGTTGGGGGAGAGTGAAAAATTATGGGGCTGGAGAGATTTAGGGGTCGGGGAAAATTTTAGGGGTCAGGACGAACTTTTTAGGGGTCAGGCCAAATTTTTTTCTTTTTATTTGTTTTGAAGTCAAAATATATCTCATGGTTGGGGGAGAGTGAAAAATTAGGGGGCTGGAGAGATTTAGGGGTCGGGGAAAATTTTAGGGGTCAGGACGAACTTTTTAGTGGTCAGGCCAAATTTTTTTGTTTTTTTTTGTTTTGAAGTCAAAATATATCTCATGGTTGGGGAAGAGTGAAAAATTAGGGGGCTGGAGAGATTTAGGGGTCGGGGAAAACTTTAGGGGTCGGGACGAACTTTTTAGGGGTCAGGCATCATTTTTTTGTTTTTTTTTTTGTTTTGAAGTAAAAATATTTCTCATGGTTGGGGGAAAGTGAAAAATTAGGGGGCTGGAGAGATTTAGGGGTCGGGGAAAATTTTAGGGGTCATGACGAACTTTTTAGGGGTCAGGCCAAATTTTTTTCTTTTTTTTGTTTTGAAGTCAAAATATTTCTCATGGTTGGAGGATAGTGAAAAATTAGGGGGCTGGAGAGATTTACGGGTCGGGGAAAATTTTAGGGGTCAGGACGAACTTTTTAGGGGTCAGGCCAAATTTTTTTGCTTTTTTTTGTTTTGAAGTCAAAATATTTTTCATGGTTGGAGGAGAGTGAAAAATTAGGGGGCTGGAGAGATTTAGGGGTCGGGGAAAATTTTAGGGGTCAGGACGAACTTTTTAGGGGTCAGGCCAAATTTTTTTGTTTTTTTTTGTTTAGAAGTCAAAATATATCTCATGGTTGGGGGAGAGTTAAAAATTACGGGGCTGGAGAGATTTAGGGGTCGGGGAAAATTTTAGGGGTCAGGACGAACTTTTATGGGGTCAGGCCAAATTTTTTTGTTTTTTTTTGTTTTGAAGTCAAAATATTTATCAGGGTTGGGGGAGAGTGAAAAATTAGGGGGCTGGAGAGATTTAGGGGTCGGGGAAAATTTTAGGGGTCAGGACGAACTTTTTAGGGGTCAGGCCAAATTTTTTTGTTTTTTTTGTTTTGAAGTCAAAATATTTTTTCATGGTTGGAGGAGAGTGAAAAATTAGGGGGCTGGAGAGATTTAGGGGTCGGGGAAAATTTTAGGTGTCAGGACGAACTTTTTAGGGGTCAGGCCAAATTTTTTTGTTTTTTTTTGTTTTGAAGTCAAAATATTTCTCAGGGTGTGGGGAGAGTGAAAAATTAGGGGGCTGGAGAGATTTAGGGGTCGGGGAAAATTTTAGGGGTCAGGACGAACTTTTTAGGGGTCAGGCCAAATTTTTTTGTTTTTTTTTGTTTTGAAGTCAAAATATTTCTCATGGTTGGAGGAGAGTTAAAAATTAGGGGGCTGGAGAGATTTAGGGGTCGGGGAAAATTTTAGGGGTCAGGACGAACTTTTTAGGGGTCAGGCCAAATTTTTTTGTTTTTTTTTTGTTTTAAAGTCAAAATGTTTCTCATGGTTGGGGGAGAGTTAAAAATTAGAGGCTGGAGAGATTTAGGGGACGGGGAAAATTTTAGGGGTCAGGCCAAATGTTTTAGGGTCTGCCCAAATTTAGGGGCGGCGATATGTCTGTATTTAGCTTCCACACCGGGGCGGCGATAGGTACTTATTTAGCATTCAGCAGTGGTGATAGGTACTTATATAGCATGTGCACATGGCCGGTAATAAGTACGTATATAGTATGCACACCGGGGCAGTGATAGGTATGTATTTAGCATGCGCACTGAGGAAGCGATCGGTTCATATATAGCACGCGCACCGGGGCGGCGATAGGTACGTATATAGCACGCGCACAGGGGCGGCGAAAGGTACATATTTAAAATTCACACCGGGCGGCGAAAGGTACATATTTAAAATTCACACCGGGGCGGCGATAGGTACGTATTTAGCATTCAAACCGGGGCAGCGATATGTACGTATTTAGCTTCCGCACCGGGGCGGCGATAGGTACGTATTTAGAATTCACACCGGGGCAGCAATAGGTACGTATTTTGAATTCACACCGGGGCGGCGATAGGTATGTATTTAGCATTCGCACCGGGGCGGCGATATGTACGTATTTAGCTTCCACACCAGGGCGGCGATAGGTACGTATTCAGAATTCAGGCGTGGCGATAGCTACGTATATAGCATGTACACATGGGCAGCAATAAGTACGTACATAGCATGCGCTCTGCGGCGGCGATCAGTACATATATTGCATGCGTACCGGGGCGGCGAAAGGTATGTATTTCGCATTCGCACTGTAGTGGTGATAGGTACGTATTTAGCATTCGCACTGGGGCGGCTATAGGTACGTATTTAGCATTCGCACCAGGGCGGCTATAGGTACGTATTTAGCATTCGCACTGGGCCGGCGATAGGTACGTATTTAGCATTCACACCAAAGCGGCAATATGTACATATTAATTATTCGCACTAGGGCAGTGATAGGTACTTATGTAGCATGCACACCGGAGCGCAATTGGTATGTCTTTAGTATTCGCACTAGGGCAGCGATAGGTACTTATGTAGCATGCACACCGGGGCGCAATAGGTATGTATTTAGCATTCACACCGGGGCAACGATAGGTACTATTTAGCATTCGCAACGGGGCGGCGATAGGTACTTAAATAGTATCTGCACCGGGGCGGCGATAGGTACGTATATAGTATGTGCACTGGGGCGGCGATAGGTACGTATATAGTATGCGCACCGGGGTGATGATAGATACGTATATAGTATGAACACCGGGGTGGAATAAGTACCTATATAGAAGGCCCAGATAGAGGTGTTACTTTTTATAGAAATATGTCATACTATTACCCTGGGCAATAGGAGAAATGGTGGGGAAGAAACAGCTTTTGCAAAAGGCAAAATTAGAAAGTAGCGGCGGAATTCGGCGACCAGGAAAGAGAAAGGTAGCAGATAAAGAGACGGCTATAGAGAGAGGGGGCGGACATAGAAGTTTGAATATAAAGATGTTACACACACGATCTTTCTTCAAATATATGTTTTTTATGACCCCGAGCAACGCCGGGTAGCCCCGCTAGTTATTAATAGACGCTAATATTCCTCCCCCCCCTCCCTCCCTGTGGCCGTTCTGTTATCATGATAGGAATTACCTCCTCCTTTCAGGCCAAATTGGGGGGGGGTACGGTATTCGCCGGTGTGAGCATTACCTCCTCCTTTTTTGAGAAGTGTAGATGTAGAATAGTATCGGTTCCGTTGTCAAGATGTGCTCATCCCATGAATTACCTCCTCCTTTTTTGAGAAGTGTTGAGGTAGGGTCGTATCGGTTCCGTTGTCATGATGCCCTCATCCCATGAATTACCTCCTCCTTTTTTGAGAAGTGTTGAGGTAGGGTCGTATCGGTTCCGTTGTCATAGTGCCCTCATCCCATGAATTACCTCCTCCTTTTTTGAGAAGTGTTGAGGTAGGGTCGTATCGGTTCCGTTGTCATGATGCCCTCATCCCATGCATTATCTCCTCCTTTTTTGAGAAGTGTTGAGGTAGGGTCGTATCGGTTCCGTTGTCATGAGGCCCTCATCCCATCCATTATCTCCTCCTTTTTTGAGAAGTGTTGAGGTAGGGTCGTATCGGTTCCGTTGTCATGATGCCCTCATCCCATCCATTATCTCCTCCTTTTTTGAGAAGTGTTGAGGTAGGGTCGTATCGGTTCCGTTGTCATGATGCCCTCATCCCATGCATTATCTCCTCCTTTTTTGAGAAGTGTTGAGGTAGGGTCGTATCGGTTCCGTTGTCATGATGCCCTCATCCCATCCATTATCTACTCCTTTTTTGAGCAGTGTTGAAGTGTGAGCGACTCAGGCGAAATCCGGGGAGGGGGAATGTCGGCATTCGTCGGTATGAGCGCCTCAGGCGAAATCTGGGGAGGGGGAATGTCGGCATTCGCCGGTATGAGCGCCTCAGGACTATTTGGCAGATCAGAAGGAGAGAGGATACTTAAGGGATTTCAGTAGTGCTCATGAAGCCTCCTCGATTTTCAAAGTACTCGGCGTTGTCCGGGAGAAAAGTGCTCAATATCCTAGATAGAGCTACTGTAGTGATAGGTTTAGAAAATATTTTAACGCCATCTTCGTTCACCTTTGGACTATTTCGCAGATGAAAACGAGGGAGGATACCTAACTGATTTCAGTAGTCCCCAGGAGGCCTCTTTGATTTTCAAAGTACTCGGCGTTGTCCGGGTAAAAAAGTGCTCAATGTCCTAGATAGAGCTACTGTAGTGATAGGTTCGGATAATATTTTAACAGAATCTACGCTGAAAAGGATGGGGGAATGGATAAGAGTTATTTCAGTAGTCCCCAGGAGGCCTCTTTGATTTTGAAATACTCGGCGTTGTCCGGGAGAAAAGTGCTCAATATCCTAGATAGAGCTACTGTAGTGATAGGTTTGGAAAATATTTTAACGCCATCTTCGTTCCCCTTTGGACTATTTCGCAGATCAGAAGGAGAGAGGATACCTAAGGGATTTCAGGAGTGCTCATGAAGCCTCTTCGATTTTCAAAGTACTCGGCGTTGTCCGGGAGAAAAGTTCTCAATATCCTAGATAGAGCTACTGTAGTGATAGGTTTAGAAAATATTTTAACGCCATCTTCGTTCCCCTTTGGACAATTTTGCAGATGAAAAGGAGGAAGGATACCTAACTGATTTCAGTAGTCCCCAGGAGGCCTCCTTGATTTTCAAAGTACTCGGCGTTGTCCGGGAAAAAAATGCTCAATATCCTAGATAGAGCTACTGTAGTGATAGGTTTAGAAAATATTTTAACGCCATCTTCGTTCCCCTTTGGACAATTTTGCAGATGAAAAGGAGGGAGGATACCTAACTGATTTCAGTAGTCCCCAGGAGGCCTCCTTGATAATCAAAGTACTCGGCGTTGTCCGGGAGAAAAGTGCTCAATGTCCTAGATAGAGCTACTGTAGTGATAGTTTTGGAAAATATTTTAACGCCGTCTTCGTTCCTCTTTGGACTATTTCGCAGATCAGAAGGAGAGAGGATACCTAAGGGATTTCAGGAGTGCTCATGAAGCCTCCTCGATTTTCAAAGTACTCGGCGTTGTCCGGGAGAAAAGTGCTCAATGTTCTAGATAGAGCTACGGTAGTGATAGGTTTTGAAAAATATTTTAACGCCATCTTCGTTCCCCTTTGGACTATTTCGCAGATCAGAAAGAGAGAGGATACCTGAGGGATTTCATGGGTGTTCATGAAGCCTCCTCGATTTTCAAAGTACTCGGCGTTGTCCGGGAGAAAAGTGCTCAATATCCTAGATAGAGCTACTGTAGTGATTTGTTTGGCAAATATTTTAACGCCATCTTCGTTCACATTCGGACTATTTCGCAGACTAGAAGGAGAGAGGATCCTTAAGTAATTTCAGTAGTCCCCAGGAGGCCTCCTTGATTATCAAAGTACTCGGCGTTGTCCGGGAAAAAAGTGCTCAATGTCCTAGATAGAGCTACTGTAGTGATAGGTTTGGATAATATTTTAACGCCATCTTCGTTTCCCTTTGGACTATTTCGAAGATCAGAAGGAGAGAGGATACCTAAGGGATTTCAGGAGTGCTCATAAAGCCTCCTCGATTTTCAAAGTACCCGGCGTTGTCCAGGATAAAAGTGCTCAATATCCTAGATAGAGCTACTGTAGTGATAGGTTTAAAAAATATTTTAACGCCATCTCTATTTCCCTTTGGACAATTTTGCAGCTGAAAAAGAGGGAGGATACCTAACTGATTTCAGTAGTCCCCAGGAGGGCTCTTTGATTTTCAAAGTACTCGGCGTTGTCCGGGAAAAAAGTGCTCAATGTCCTAGATAGAGCTACTGTAGTGATAGGTTTGGATAATATTTTAACAGCATCTACGCTGAAAAAGATGGGGTAATCGATAAGAGTTATTTCAGTAGTGCTCAGGGGGCCTCTTTGATTTTGAAATACTCGGCGTTGTCCGGGAAAAAAGTGCTCAATATCCTAGATAGAGCTACTGTAGTGATAGGTTTGGAAAATATTTTAACGCCATCTTCGTTCCCCTTTGGACTATTTCGCAGATCGGAAAGAGAGAGGATACCTAAGTCATATCAGTAGTCCCCAGGAGGCCTCCTTGATTATCAAAGTACTCGGCGTTGTCCGGGAGAAAAGTGCTCAATGTCCTAGATAGAGCTACTGTAGTGATAGGTTTGGAAAATATTTTAACGCCATCTTCGTTCCCCTTTGGACTATTTCGCAGATCAGAAGGAGAGAGGATACCTAAGGGATTTCAGGAGTGCTCATAAAGCCTCCTCGATTTTCAAAGTACTCGGCGGTGTCCGGGAGAAAAGTGCTCAATATCCTAGATAGAGCTACTGTAGTGATAGGTTTAGAAAATATTTTAACGCCATCTTCCTCTCCCTTTAGACAATTTTGCAGATGAAAAGGAGAGAGGATACCTAACTGATTTCAGTAGTCCCCAGGAAGCCTCCTTGATTTTCAAAGTACTCGGCGTTGTCCGGGAAAAAAATGCTCAATATCCTAGATAGAGCTACTGTAGTGATAGGTTTAGAAAATATTTTAACGCCATCTTCGTTCCCCTTTGGACAATTTTGCAGATGAAAAGGAGGGAGGATACCTAACTGATTTCAGTAGTCCCCAGGAGGCCTCCTTGATAATCAAAGTACTCGGCGTTGTCCGGGAGAAAAGTGCTCAATGTCCTAGATAGAGCTACTGTAGTGATAGTTTTGGAAAATATTTTAACGCCGTCTTCGTTCCTCTTTGGACTATTTCGCAGATCAGAAGGAGAGAGGATACCTAAGGGATTTCAGGAGTGCTCATGAAGCCTCCTCGATTTTCAAAGTACTCGGCGTTGTCCGGGAGAAAAGTGCTCAATGTTCTAGATAGAGCTACGGTAGTGATAGGTTTTGAAAAATATTTTAACGCCATCTTCGTTCCCCTTTGGACTATTTCGCAGATCAGAAAGAGAGAGGATACCTGAGGGATTTCATGGGTGTTCATGAAGCCTCCTCGATTTTCAAAGTACTCGGCGTTGTCCGGGAGAAAAGTGCTCAATATCCTAGATAGAGCTACTGTAGTGATTTGTTTGGCAAATATTTTAACGCCATCTTCGTTCACATTCGGACTATTTCGCAGACTAGAAGGAGAGAGGATCCTTAAGTAATTTCAGTAGTCCCCAGGAGGCCTCCTTGATTATCAAAGTACTCGGCGTTGTCCGGGAAAAAAGTGCTCAATGTCCTAGATAGAGCTACTGTAGTGATAGGTTTGGATAATATTTTAACGCCATCTTCGTTTCCCTTTGGACTATTTCGAAGATCAGAAGGAGAGAGGATACCTAAGGGATTTCAGGAGTGCTCATAAAGCCTCCTCGATTTTCAAAGTACCCGGCGTTGTCCAGGAGAAAAGTGCTCAATATCCTAGATAGAGCTACTGTAGTGATAGGTTTAAAAAATATTTTAACGCCATCTCTATTTCCCTTTGGACAATTTTGCAGCTGAAAAAGAGGGAGGATACCTAACTGATTTCAGTAGTCCCCAGGAGGGCTCTTTGATTTTCAAAGTACTCGGCGTTGTCCGGGAAAAAAGTGCTCAATGTCCTAGATAGAGCTACTGTAGTGATAGGTTTGGATAATATTTTAACAGCATCTACGCTGAAAAAGATGGGGTAATCGATAAGAGTTATTTCAGTAGTGCTCAGGGGGCCTCTTTGATTTTGAAATACTCGGCGTTGTCCGGGAAAAAAGTGCTCAATATCCTAGATAGAGCTACTGTAGTGATAGGTTTGGAAAATATTTTAACGCCATCTTCGTTCCCCTTTGGACTATTTCGCAGATCGGAAAGAGAGAGGATACCTAAGTCATATCAGTAGTCCCCAGGAGGCCTCCTTGATTATCAAAGTACTCGGCGTTGTCCGGGAGAAAAGTGCTCAATGTCCTAGATAGAGCTACTGTAGTGATAGGTTTGGAAAATATTTTAACGCCATCTTCGTTCCCCTTTGGACTATTTCGCAGATCAGAAGGAGAGAGGATACCTAAGGGATTTCAGGAGTGCTCATAAAGCCTCCTCGATTTTCAAAGTACTCGGCGGTGTCCGGGAGAAAAGTGCTCAATATCCTAGATAGAGCTACTGTAGTGATAGGTTTAGAAAATATTTTAACGCCATCTTCCTCTCCCTTTAGACAATTTTGCAGATGAAAAGGAGAGAGGATACCTAACTGATTTCAGTAGTCCCCAGGAGGCCTCTTTGATTTTCAAAGTACTCGGCGTTGTCCGGGAAAAAAGTGCTCAATGTCCTAGATAGAGCTACTGTAGTGATAGGTTTGGATAATATTTTAACAGCATCTACGCTGAAAAAGATGGGGTAATCGATAAGAGTTATTTCAGTAGTGCTCAGGAGGCCTCTTTGATTTTGAAATACTCGGCGTTGTCCGGGAGAAAAGTGCTCAATATCCTAGATAGAGCTACTGTAGTGATAGGTTTGGAAAATATTTTAACGCCGTCTTCGTTCCCCTTTGGACTATTTCGCAGATCAGAAGGAGATAGGATACCTAAGGGATTTCATGGGTTTTCATGAAGCCTTCTCGATTTTTAAAGTACTCGGCGTTGTCCGGGAGAAAAGTGCTCAATATCCTAGATAAAGCTACTGTAGTGATAGGTTTGGAAAATATTTTAACGCCATCTTCGCTCCCCTTTGGACTATTTCGCAGATCAGAAGGAGAGAGGATACCTAAGTGATATCAGTAGTCCCCAGGAGGCCTCCTTGATTATCAAAGTACTCGGCGTTGTCCGGGAGAAAATGCTCAATGTCCTAGATCGAGCTACTGTAGTGATAGGTTTGGAAAATATTTTAACGCAATCTTCGTTCCCCTTTGGACTATTTCGCAGATCAGAAGGAGAGAGGATACCTAAGGGATTTCATGGGTGTTCATGAAGCCTTCTCGATTTTCAAAGTACTCGGCGTTGTCCGGGAGAAAAGTGCTCAATATCCTAGATAGAGCTACTGTAGTGATAGGTTTGGAAAATATTTTAACGCCATCTTCGTTCCCCTTTGGACTTTTTCGCAGATCAGAAAGAGAGAGGATACCTAAGTCATATCAGTAGTCCCCAGGAGGCCTCCTTGATTATCAAAGTACTCGGCGTTGTCCGGGAGAAAAGTGCTCAATGTCCTAGATAGAGCTACTGTACTGATAGGTTTGGAAAATATTTTAACGCCATCTTCGTTCCCCTTTGGACTATTTCGCAGATCAGAAGGAGAGAGGATACCTAAGGGATTTAAGAGTCCTCATAAAGACTCCTCGATTTTCAAAGTACTCGGCGTTGTCCGGGAGAAAAGTGCTCAATATCCTAGATAGAGCTACTGTAGTGATAGGTTTAGAAAATATTTTAACACCATCTTCGTCTCCCTTTGGACAATTTTGCAGATGAAAAGGAGGGAGGATACCTAACTGATTTCAGTAGACCCCATTAGGCCTCTTTGATTTTCAAAGTACTCGGCGTTGTCCTGGAAAAAAGTGCTCAATGTCCTAGATAGAGCTACTGTAGTGATAGGTTTGGATAATATTTTAACAGTATCTACGCTGAAAAGGATGGGGTAATCGATAAGAGTTATTTCAGTAGTGCTCAGGAGGCCTCTTGGATTTTGAAATACTCGGCGTTGTCCGGGAGAAAAGTGCTCAATATCCTAGATAGAGCTACTGTAGTGATAGGTTTGGAAAATATTTTAACGCCGTCTTCGTTACCCTTTGGACTATTACGCAGATCAGAAAGAGAGAGGATACCTAAGTCATTTCAGTAGTCCCCAGGAAGCCTCCTTGATTATCAAAGTACTCGGCGTTGTCTGGGAGAAAAGTGCTCAATGTCCTAGATAGAGCAACTGTAGTGATAGGTTTGGATAATATTTTAACAGCATCTACGCTGAAAAAGATGGGGTAATCGATAAGAGTTATTTCAGTAGTGCTCAGGAGGCCTCTTTGATTTTGAAATACTCGGCGTTGTCCGGGAGAAAAGTGCTCAATATCCTAGATAGAGCTACTGTAGTGATAGGTTTGGAAAATATTTTAACGCCGTCTTCGTTCCCATTTGGACTATTTCGCAAATCAGAAGGAGAGAGGATACCTAAGGGATTTCATGGGTGTTCATGAAGCCTTCTCGATTTTTTAAGTACTCGGCGTTGTCCGGGAGAAAAGTGCTCAATATCCTAGATAGAGCTACTGTAGTGATAGGTTTGGAAAATATTTTAACGCCATCTTCGCTAACCTTTGGACTATTTCGTTGATCAGAAGGAGAGAGGATACCTAAGTGATATCAGTAGTCCCCAGGAGGCCTCCTTGATTATCAAAGTACTCGGCGTTGTCCGGGAGAAAAGTGCTCAATGTCCTAGATAGAGCTACTGTAGTGATAGGTTTGGAAAATATTTTAACGCCATCTTCGTTTCCCTTTGGACTATTTCGCAGATCAGAAGGAGAGAGGATACCTAAGGGATTTCAGGAGTGCTCATAAAGCCTCCTCGATTTTCAAAGTACTCGGCGTTGTCCTGGAGAAAAGTGCTCAATATCCTAGATAGAGCTACTGTAGTGATAGGTTTAGAAAATATTTTAACGCCATCTTCGTCTCCCTTTGGAAAATTTTGCAGATGAAAAGGAGGGAGGATACCTAACTGATTTCAGTAGTCCCCAGGAGGCCTCTTTGATTTTCAAAGTATTCGGCGTTGTCCGGGAAAAAAGTGCTCAATGTCCTAGACAGAGCTACTGTAGTGATAGGTTTGGATAATATTTTAACAGGATCTACGCTGAAAAGGATGGGGTAATCGATAAGAGTTATTTCAGTAGTACTCAGGAGGCCTCTTTGATTTTGAAATACTCGGCGTTGTCCGGGAGAAAAGTGCTCAATATCCTAGATAGAGCTACTGTAGTGATAGGTTTGGAAAATATTTTAACGCCGTCTTCGTTACCCTTTGGACTATTTCGCAGATCAGAAGGAGAGAGGATACCTAAGTCATTTCAGTAGTCCCCAGGAAGCCTCCTTGATTATCAAAGTACTCGGCGTTGTCCGGGAGAAAAGTGCTCAATGTCTTAGATAGAGCTATTGTAGTGATAGGTTTTGGAAAATATTTTAACGCCATCTTCGTTCCCCTTTGGACTATTTCGCAGATCAGAACGAGAGAGGATACCTAAGGGATTTCATGGGTGTTCATGAAGCCTCCTCGATTTTCTAAAGTACTCGGCGTTGTCCGGGAGAAAAGTGCTCAATATCCTAGATAGAGCTACTTTAGTGATAGGTTTGGAAAATATTTTAACGCCATCTTCGTTCCCTTTTGGACTATTTCGCAGATCAGAAAGAGAGAGGATACCTAAGGGATTTCAGGAGTGTTCATAAAGCCTCCTTGATTTTCAAAGTACTCGGCGTTGTCCGGGAAAAAAGTGCTCAATGTCCTAGATAGAGCTACTGTAGTGATAGGTTTGGATAATATTTTAACAGCATCTACGCTGAAAAGGATGGGGTAATCGATAAGAGTTATTTCAGTAGTGCTCAGGAGGCCTATTTGATTTTGAAATACTCGGCGTTGTCCGGGAGAAAAGTGCTCAATATCCTAGATTGAGCTACTGTAGTGATAGGTTTTGAAAATATTTTAACGCCATCTTAGTTCCTCTTTGGACTATTTCGCATATCAGAAGGAGAGAGGATACCTAAGTGATTTCAGTAGTCCCCAGGAGGCCTCCTTGATTATCAAAGTACTCGGCGTTGTCCGGGAGAAAAGTGCTCAATGTCCTAGATAGAGCTACTGTAGTGATAGGTTTGGAAAATATTTTAACGCCATCTTCGCTCCCCTTTGGACTATTTCGCAGATCAGAAGGAGAGAGGATACCTAAGTGATATCAGTAGTCCCCAGGAGGCCTCCTTGATTATCAAAGTACTCGGCGTTGTCCGGGAGAAAAGTGCTCAATGTCCTAGATAGAGCTACTGTAGTGATAGGTTTGGAAAATATTTTAACGCAATCTTCGTTCCCCTTTGGACTATTTCGCAGATAAGAAGGAGAGAGGATACCTAAGGGATTTCATGGGTGTTCATGAAGCCTTCTCGACTTTCAAAGTACTCGGCGTTGTCCGGGAGAAAAGTGCTCAATATCCTAGATAGAGCTACTGTAGTGATAGGTTTGGAAAATATTTTAACGCCATCTTCGTTCCCCTTTGGACTATTTCGCAGATCAGAAAGAGAGAGGATACCTAAGTCATATCAGTAGTCCCCAGGAGGCCTCCTTGATTATCAAAGTACTCGGCGTTGTCCGGGAGAAAAGTGCTCAATGTCCTAGATAGAGCTACTGTACTGATAGGTTTGGAAAATATTTTAACGCCATCTTCGTCTCCCTTTGGACAATTTTGCAGATGAAAAGGAGGGAGGATACCTAACTGATTTCAGTAGTCCCCAGGAGGCCTCTTTGATTTTCAAAGTACTCGGCGTTGTCCGGGAAAAAAGTGCTCAATGTCCTAGATAGAGCTACTGTAGTGATAGGTTGGGATAATATTTTAACAGCATCTACGCTGAAAAGGATGGGGTAATCGATAAGAGTTATTTCAGTAGTGCTCAGGAGGCCTCTTTGATTTGTAAATACTCGGCGTTGTCCGGGAGAAAAGTGCTCAATATCCTAGATAGAGCTACTGTAGTGATAGGTTTGGAAAATATTTTAACGCCGTCTTCGTTACCCTTTGGACTATTACGCAGATCAGAAAGAGAGAGGATACCTAAGTCATTTCAGTAGTCCCCAGGAAGCCTCCTTGACTATCAAAGTACTCGGCGTTGTCCGGGAGAAAAGTGCTCAATGTCCTAGATAGAGCTACTCTAGTGATAGGTTTTGGAAAATATTATAACTCCGTCTTCGTTCCCCTTTGGACTATTTCGCAGATCAGAAGGAGAGATGGTACCTAAGGGATTTCAGGAGTGCCTATGAAGCCTCCTCGATTTTCAAAGTACTCGGCGTTGTCCGGGAGAAAATGCTCAATGTCCTAGATAGAGCTACTGTTGTGATAGGTTTCGGAAAATATTTTAACGCCATCTTTGTTCCCTTTTGGACTATTTCGCAGATCAGAAGGAGAGAGGATACCTGAGGGATTTCATGGGTGTTCATGAAGCCTCCTCGATTTTCAAAGTACTCGGCGTTGTCCGGGAGAAAAGTGCTCAATATCCTAGATAGAGCTACTGTAGTGATTTGTTTGGAAAATATTTTAACGGCATCTTCGTTCACCTTTGGACTATTTCGCAGATCAGAAGGAGAGAGGATACCTAAGTAATTTCAGTAGTCCCCAGGAGGCTTCCTTGATTATCAAAGTACTCGGCGTTGTCCGGGATAAAAGTGCTCAATGTCCTAGATAGAGCTACTGTAGTGATAGGTTTGGAAAATATTTTAACGCCATCTTCGTTTCCCTTTGGACTATTTCGCATATCAGAAGGAGAGAGGATACCTAAGTGATTTCAGTAGTCCCCAGGAGGCCTCCTTGATTATCAAAGTACTCGGCGTTGTCCGGGAGAAAAGTGCTCAATGTCCTAGATAGAGCTACTGTAGTGATAGGTTTTGGAAAATATTTTAACGCCATCTTCGTTCCTCTTTGGACTATTTCGCAGATAAGGAGAGAGGATACCTAAGGGATTTCATGGGTGTTCATGAAGCCTCCTCGATTTTCAAAGTACTCGGCGTTGTCCGGGAGGAAAGTGCTCAATATCCTAGATATGCTTCTGTATTGGTAGGTTTGGAAAATATTTTAACGCCATCTTCGTTACCCTTTGGACTATTTCGAAGATCAGAAGGAGAGAGGATACCTAAGTGATTTCAGTAGTCCCCAGGATGTCTCCTTGATTATCAAAGTACTCGGCGTTGTCCGGGAGAAAAGTGCTCAATGTCCTAGATAGAGCTACTGTAGTGATAGGTTTGGAAAATATTTTAACGCCATCTTCGTTCCCCTTTGGACTATTTCGCAGATCAGAAGGAGAGAGGATACGTAAGTGATTTCAGTAGTGCTCATGAGGCCTCCTCGATTATCAAAGTACTCGGCGTTGTCCGGGTGAAAAGTGCTCAATACCTTAGATAAAGCTACTGTAGTGATAGGTTTAGAACATATTTTAACGCCATCTTCGTTCCCCTTTGCACAATTTTGCAGATGAAAAGGATGGAGGATACCTAAGTGATTTCAGTAGTCCCCAGGAGGCCTCTTTGATTTTCAAAGTACTCGGCGTTGTCCGGGAAAAAAGTGCTCAATGTCCTAGATAGAGCTACTGTAGTGATAGGTTTGGATAATATTTTAACAGAATCTACGCTGAAAAGGATGGGGAATCGATAAAAGTTATTTCAGTAGTGCTCAGGAAGCCTCTTTGATTTTCAAAGTACTCGGCGTTGTCCGGGAAAAAAAGTGCTCAATGTCCTATATAGAGCTACTGTAGTGATAGGTTTGGATAATATTTTAACGCCATATTCGTTCCCCTTTGGACTATTTCGCAGATCAGTAGTAGAGAGGATACCTAAGTGATTTCAGTAGTCCTCAGGAGGCCTCCTTTATTATTAAAGTACTCGGCGTTGTCCGGGAGAAAAGTGCTCAATGTCCTAGATAGAGCTACTGTAGTGATAGGTTTGGAAAATATTTTAACGCCATCTTTGTTCCCCTTTGGACTATTTCACAGATCAGAAGAAGAGAGGATACCTAAGGGATTTCAGTAGTGCTCATGAAGCCTCCTCGATTTTCAAAGTACTCGGCGTTGTGCGGGAGAAAAGTGCTCAATACCTTAGATAAAGCTACTGTAGTGATAGGTTTAGAACATATTTTAACGCCATCTTCGTTCCCCTTTGGACAATTTTGCAGATGAAAAGGAGGGAGGATACCTAAGTGATTTCAGTAGTCCCCAGGAGGCCTCTTTGATTTTCAAAGTACTCGGCGTTGTCCGGGAAAAAAGTTCTCAATGTCCTAGATAGAGCTACTGTAGTGATAGGTTTGGATAATATTTTAACAGAATCTACGCTGAAAAGGATGGGGAATCGATAAGAGTTATTTCAGTAGTGCTCAGGAAGCCTCTTTGATTTTCAAAGTACTCGGCGTTGTCCGGGAAAAAAAGTGCTCAATGTCCTATATAGAGCTACTGTAGTGATAGGTTTGGATAATATTTTAACGCCATATTCGTTCCCCTTTGGACTATTTCGCAGATCAGTAGGAGAGAGGATACCTAAGTGATTTCAGTAGTCCTCAGGAGGCCTCCTTTATTATTAAAGTACTCGGCGTTGTCCGGGAGAAAAGTGCTCAATATCCTATATAGAGCTATGATAAAAACTATCATGAGAGGATTGAAAAGGATGAAGACTTTCATGAGAGGATTGAAAAGGATGAAGACTTTCATGAGAGGATTGAAAATGATGAAGACTTTCATGAGAGGATTGAAAATGATGAAGACTTTCATGAGAGGATTGAAAATGATGAAGACTTTCATGAGGGGATTGAAAATGATGAAGACTATCATGAAGGGATTGAAAATGATGAAGACTATCATAAGGGGATTGAAAATGATGAAGAATGTCATGAGAGGATTGAAAATGATGAAGAATGTCATGAGAGGATTGAAAATGATGAAGAATGTCATGAGAGGATTGAAAATGATGAAGAATAGACTGACAGGATTGAAAATGATGAAGAATAGACTGACAGGATTGAAAATGATGAAGAATAGACTGACAGGATTGGAAATGATGAAGAATACCATGAGGGGATTTAAAATGATGAATAATATCATGAGGGGATTTAAAATGATGAAGAATATCATGAGGGGATTTAAAATAATGAAGAATATCATGAGAGGATTGAAAAAATGAAGAATATCATGAGAGGATTGAAAATTATTAAGAATATCATGAGCGGATTGAAAATGATGAGGAATATTACGAGAGGATTGAAAAGGAGCAAGAATATTATGAGGGGATTGAAAATGATTAATAGTATGAGGAGATTGAAAATGATGAAGAATATTATGAGGGGATTGAAAATGATTAATAGTATGAGGAGATCGAAAATGATGAATATAACGAGGGGAGTTAAAATGATGAAGGATATCATGAGGGGATTCAAAATATATAGTATGAACACCGGGGCGGTTATAAGTACCTATATAGAAGGCGCAGACAGTGGTGGTACTTTTTATAGAAATAAGTCATACTATTGCCCTGTGAAACGTAGGATGAAATGGTGGGGAAGAAACAGCTTTCGCAAAAGGCAAAATTTAAAAGTAGCGACCAGGGTAGAGAAAAGTAGAAAGATAAAGAGACAGCTATAGAGAGAGAAGGAGAGAAATAGAAGTTTTAATATAAAGATGTTACATACGCAATTTTTCTTCAATTATGTTTTTATGACCCCGAGCAACGCCGGGTAGCCCCGCTAGTCTCCTATATAAAGGGCAGTTGTCTGTATGTTTGTCTGTTTGTCTGTTTGTATGTCCAGATACTCCTCAAAAACTACGCGGCGACATGTCAAAAAGTTGATATCTTTAGCACCGTACATATCCCGGAATCATAATATCTAAAAATCACGACAAACGATTCACTCGCTGACAGTCAACCGGACCACTTTCCGACAAAAGGTAGCAGTTTTTTCGTATTTTACACGAAATTTCAACGTTAATATGTAGTAAATTCGAAATAATCTAATGTATTTATGTACTAATACGATAAAAATGCAGTGTCACTATAAACATCCCATAATCCCTTGCCGGATGTACCCGGTCTTGCCCTAAATTGTGTCCGGTTGTATCAAATCATCCAATAACTTCTGTCCGGTTGCATCAATAACAACATAGGAATCCTACGTTAAGAGTGTGTAGTGAAACAAGGGTTGCTCAATCACATCCGCACCTGTCCCATAATCCCTTGCTGGATGTACCCGGTCTTGCCCTAAATTGTGTCCGGTTATATCAGGTCATCATGACGTCAGAGAGTGGCAGTTTTCCTTTCTGTGAATTTTTCCCTCTCACACTTTCTTTCTTAATTATTAATAGACGATAATATTCCCCCCCCCCTCCCTCCCTGTGGCCGTTCTGTTATCATGATAGGAATTACCTCCTCCTTTCAGGCCAAATTGGGGGGGGGGAGTACGGTATTCGCCCGTGTGAGCATTACCTCCTCCTTTTTTGAGAAGTGTAGGGGTAGGGTCGTATCGGTTCCGTAGTCATGATGCCCTCATCCCATGCATTATCTCTCCCTTTTTTGAGAAGTGTTGAGGTAGGGTCGTATCGGTTCCGTTGTCATGATGCCCTACTCCCATGCATTACCTCCTCCTTTTTTGAGAAGTGTTGAGGTAGGGTCGTATCGGTTCCGTTGTCATGATGCCCTCATCCCATGCATTACCTCCTCTTTTTTTTGAGAAGTGTAGATGTAGAATAGTATCGGTTCCGTTATCATGATGGGCTCATCCCATGAATTACCTCCTCCTTTTTTGAGAAGTGTAGGGGTAGGGTCGTATCGGTTCCGTTGTCATGATGCCCTCATCCCATGCATTATCTCCTCCTTTTTTGAGAAGTGTTGAGGTAGGGTCGTATCGGTTCCGTTGTCATGATGCCCTCATCCCATGCATTATCTCCTCCTTTTTTGAGAAGTGTTGAGGTAGGGTCGTATCGGTTCCGTTGTCATGATGCACTATTCCCATGCATTACCTCCTCCTTTTTTGAGAAGTGTAGAGGTAGGGTCGTATCGGTTCTGTTGTCATGATGCACTATTCCCATGCATTACCTCCTCCTTTTTTAAGCAGTGTAGAGGTAGTGTATGTGTGGGTACCCTGCGACCTGACGAAGTATGTGTGGGTACCCTGCGACCCCACGAAGTATGTGTGGGTACCCTGCGACCGCACAAAGTATGTGTGGGTACCCTGCGACCGGACGAAGTATGTGTAGGTACCCTGCGACCGTACGAAGTATGTGTAGGTACCCTCGACCGCACGAAGTACGTGTGGGTACCCTGCTGCCTGACGAAGTATGTGTGGGTACCCTGCGACCCCACGAAGTATGTGTGGGTACCCTGCAGCCGCACGAAGTATGTGTGGGTACCCTGTGACCGAACGAAATATGTGTGGGTACCCTGCGACCGCACGAAGTATGTGTAGGTACCCTGCGAACGGACGAAGTATTTGTGGGTACCCTGCTGCCTGACGAAGTATGTGTGGGTACCCTGCGACCGCACGAAGTATGTGTGGGTACCCTGCGACCGGACGAAGTATGTATAGGTACCCTGCGACCGCACGAAGTATGTGTGGGTACCCTGCGACCGGACGAAGTATGTGTGGGTACCCTGCGACCGCACGAAGTATGTATAGGTACCCTGTGACCGCACAAAGTATGTGTGGGTACCCTGCGACCGCACGAAGTATGTGTGGGTACCCTGCGACCGGACGAAGTATGTATAGGTACCCTGCGACCGAACGAAGTATGTGTGAGTACCCTGCGACCGGACGAAGTATGTGTGGGTACCCTACGACCGCACGAAGTATTTGTGGGTACCCTGCGACCGCACGAAGTATGTGTGGGTACCCTGCGACCGGACGATGTATAGGTACCCTGCGACCGGACGAAGTATGTGTGGGTACCCTGCGACCGCACGAAGTATGTGATGGTACCCTGCGACCGGACGAAGTATGTGTGGGTACCCTGCGACCGGACGAAGTATGTGTGGGTACCCTGTTACCGCACGAAGTATTTGTGGGTACCCTGCGACCGCAGGAAGTATGTGTGGGTACAGTGCTGCCTGACAAAGTATGTGTGGGTACCCTGCGACCGCACGAAGTATGTGTGGGTACCCTGCGACCGGACGAAGTATGTATAGGAACCCTGCGACCGCACGAAGTATGTGTGGGTACCCTGCTACCGGACGAAGTATGTATGGGTACCCTGCGACCGCACGAAGTATGTATAGGTACCCTGCTGCCTGACGAAGTATGTGTGGGTACCCTGCGACCGGACGAAGTATGTATGGGTACCCTGCGACCGGACGAAGTATGTATAGGTACCCTGCGACCGCACGAAGTATGTGTGGGTACCCTGCGACCGCACGAAGTATTTGTGGGTACCCTGCGACCGCACGAAGTATGTGTGGGTACCCTGTGACCGAACGAAATATGTGTGGGTTACCTGCGACCGCACGAAGTATGTGTGGGTACCCTGTGACCGAACGAAATATGTGTGGGTTACCTGCGACCGCACGAAGTATGTGTGGGTACCCTGCGACCGGACGAAGTATGTGTGAGTACCCTGCGACCGCACGAAGTATGTGTGGGTACCCTGGGACCGCACGAAGTATGTGATGGTACCCTGCGACCGGACGAAGTATGTGTGGGTACCCTGTGACCGAACGAAATATGTGTGGGTTACCTGCGACCGCACGAAGTATGTGTGGGTACCCTATGACCGAACGAAATATGTGTGGGTACCCTGCGACCGCACGAAGTATTTGTGGGTACGCTGCGACCGCACGAAGTATGTGTGGGTACCCTACGACCGGACGAAGTATGTATAGGTACCCTGCGACCGCACGAAGTATGTGTGGGTACCCTGCGACCGGACAAAGTATTTGTGGGTACCCTGCGACCGGACGATGTATACGTGGGTACTCTGCGACCGCACGAAGTATGTGTTGGTACCCTGCGACCGCACAAAGTATGTGTGGGTACCCTGCGACCGCACGAAGTATGTGTGGGTACCCTGCGACCGCACGAAGTATGTGTGGGTACCCTGCGACCGGACGAAGTATGTATAGGTACCATGCGACCGCACGAAGTATGTGTGGGTACCCTGCTACCGGACGAAGTATGTGTGGGTACCCTGCGACCGCAAGAAGTATGTATAGGTACCCTGCTGCCTGACGAAGTATGTGTGGGTACCCTGCGAT
Source organism: Sepiola atlantica (assembly GCA_963556195.1). Taxonomy (NCBI): domain Eukaryota; kingdom Metazoa; phylum Mollusca; class Cephalopoda; order Sepiida; family Sepiolidae; genus Sepiola; species Sepiola atlantica. The sequence continues at coordinate 7,757,649 of OY744515.1, forward strand.
CGCACGAAGTATGTGTGGGTACCCTGCGACCGCACGAAGTATGTATAGGTACCCTGCGACCGCACGAAGTATGTGTGGGTACCCTGTGACTGAACGAAATATGTGTAGGTACCCTGCGACCGCACGAAGTATGTGTGGGTACCCTGCGACAGGACGAAGTATGTATAGGTACCCTGCGTCCGGACGAAGTATGTATGGGTACCCTGCGACCGGACGAAGTATGTGTTGGTACCCTGCGACCGCACGAAGTATGTGTGGGTACCCTGCGACCGCACGAAGTATGTGTGGGTACCCTGCGACCGCACGAAGTATGTGTGTGTACCCTGTGACCGAACGAAATATGTGTGGGTACCCTGCGACCGCACGAAGTATGTGTGGGTACCCTGCGACCGGACGAAGTATGTATAGGTACCCTGCGTCCGGACGAAGTATGTATGGGTACCCTGCGACCGGACGAAGTATGTGTTGGTACCCTGCGACCGCACGAAGTATGTGTGGGTACCCTGCGACCGCACGAAGTATGTGTGGGTACCCTGCGACCGCACGAAGTATGTGTGGGTACCCTGCGACCGGACGAAGTATGTATAGGTACCCTGCGACCGCACGAAGTATGTGTGGGTACTCTGCGACTGCACGAATATGTGTGGGTACCCTGCGACCGTACGAAGTATGTGTGGGTACCCTGCGACCGGACGAAGTATGTGTGGGTACCCTGCGACCGGACGAAGTATGTGTGGGTACCCTGCGACCGCACGAACTATGTGTGGGTACCCTGACGTCAGAGAGTGGCAGGAAGAAATTCACTCACACTACAACCATTTTTTTCTTTCTCTCTTTTTTTCAGCTCACTCCCACACTTTCTTTCTTAATTATTAATAGACGCTAATATCCCCCCCCCCTCCCTATGTCCGTTCTGTTATCATGATAGGCATTCCCTCCTCCTTTCGGGGGGGGGGGGAGTCGGCATTCGCCGGTGTGAGCGCTTCAGGTGAAATTTGGGGGAGGGGGAGTGTCGGCATTCGCCGGTGTGAGCGCCCCAGGACAAATCTGGCGAGGGGGAATGTCGGCATTCGGCGGCTCAGGCCAATCTGGGGAGAGGAGGAGGGAAATGTCGGCATTCGGCGGTATGAACGATCGCCTGTGGGGCGCCTCAGGCGAAATTTAGGGATGGGGCGTATTGGCATACGCCGGTGAGGCAGGCGAAATTTGGGGGAGGGGGAGTGTCGGTATTCGCCGGTGTCAGCGCCTCAGGCGAAATTTGGGGGGAGTCGTCGGTGAGACAGATCCCGACCTTGGGGGTATATCAACCGGTACTTTAGGGGAGAGGAAGTGAGCTAAAGGAAAAGGGATTAAAAAATAAAATGATAATCTGATTTTTGATTCGACAGTGTAAGATCGACACCTATCGGATAGGACTAGATATACACTTGATCTCAAGGCAATAATGCCGAGAACAGATACTACACTTTGATCTTAGCCAAAAGGCCGAGAAACATCCGAAATTCAGCTTTTTATCAACTTTCCGACAAAAGGTAGCAGTTTTTTCGTATTTTACACCACTTTTTCAACGTTAATATGTATTAAATTCGAAATAATCTAATGTATTTATGTACTAATCCGATAAAAATGCAGAGTCACTGTAAACATCCCATAATCCCTTGCCGGATGTACCCGGTTTTGCCCGACATTCAGCCCGGTTGTATCAGATCATCCAATAACTTCTGTCCGGATAAATCAATAACAACACAGGAATCCTACGTTATAAGTGTGTAGTGAAACAAGGGTTGCTCAATCACATCCGCACCTGTCCAATAATCCCTTGCTGGATGTACCCGGTCTTGCCCTAAATTGTGTCCGGTTATATCAGGTCATAGTACTCGGCGTTGTCCGGGAAAAAAGTGCTCAATGTCCTAGAAAGAGCTACTGTAGAGATAGGTTTGGATAATATTTTAACAGCATCTACGCTGAAAAGGATGGGGGAATCGATAAGAGTTATTTCAGTAGTGCTTAGGAGGCCTCTTTGATTTTCAAAGTACTCGGCGTTGTCCGGGAAAAAAGTGCTCAATGTCCTAGATAGACCTACTGTAGTGATAGGTTTGCATAATATCTTAACAGCATCTACGCTGAAAAGGATGGGGGTATCGATAAGAGTTATTTCAGTAGTGCTCAGGAGGCCTCTTTGATTTTCAAATACTCGGCGTTGTCCGGGAGAAAAGTGCTCAATGTCCTAGATAGAGCTACTGTAGTGATAGGTTTGGAAAATATTTTAAAGCCATCTTCGTTCCCCTTTGGACTATTTGGCAGATCAAAAGGAGGGATACCTAAGTGATTTCAGTAGTCCTCAGGAGGCCTCCTTTGTTATCAAAGTACTCAGCGTTGTCCGGGAGAAAAGCGCTCAATGTCCTAGATAGAGCTACTGTAGTGATAGGTTTGGAAAATATTTTAACGCTATCTTCGTTCCCCTTTGGACTATTTGGCAGATCAGAAGGAGAGAGGATACCTATGTGATTTCAGTAGTCCTCAGGAGGCCTCCTTGATTATCAAAGTACTCGGCGTTGTCCGGGAGAAAAGTGCTCAATATCCTAGATAGAGCTACTGTAGTGATAGGTTTGGAAAATATTTTAACGCCATCTTCGTTCCCCTTTGGACTATTTCGCAGATCAGAAGGAGAGAGGATACCTAAGTAATTTTAGTAGTCCTCAGGAGGCCTCCTTGATTATCAAAGTACTCGACGTTGTCCGGGAGAAAAGTGCTCAATGTCCTAGATAGAGCTACTGTAGTGATAGGTTTGGAAAATATTTTAACGCTATCTTCGTTCCCCTTTGGACTATTTCGCAGATCAGAAGGAGAGAGGATACCTAAGTGATTTTAGTAGTCCTCAGGACGCCTCCTTGATTATCAAAGTACTCAGCGTTGTCCGGGATAAAAGTGCTCAATGTCCTAGATAGAGCTACTGTAGTGATAGGTTTGGATAATATTTTAACAGCATCTACGCTGAAAAGGATGGGGGAATCGATATAAGTTATTACAGTAGTTCTCAGGAGGCCTCCTTGATTTTCAAAGTACTCGGCGTTGTCCGGCAGAAAAGTGCTCAATATCCTAAATGGAGCTACTGTAGTGATAGGTTTGGAAAATATTTTAATGCCATCTTCGTTTCCCTTTGGACTATTTGGCAGATCAGAAGGAGAGAGGATACCTAAGTTATTTCAGTAGTGCTCATGAGGCCTCTTTTATTTTTAAAGTACTCGGCGTTGTCCGGGAGAAAAGTGTTCAATGTCCTAGATAGAGCTACTGTAGTGATAGGTTTGGATAATATTTTAAGAGCATCTACGCTGAAAACCTATTTAGCATTCGCACCGCGACAGCAATAGGTACGTATTTAGCATTCAGCGGTGGCGATAGGAAGTATATAGCATGTGCACATGGACGGCAATAAATACGTATATAGCATGCGCATCGGGAGTATAAAAAAAATTGGGGGGGAGGCAAAACATTTATTTTGTCTTTTATCTTTTTCATTGAAAATATTTATGTGTATGGGGATAATGAAAAAAAAAATTTTCGGGGGAGGGGGCTAAAAAATTTTTTTTTTTTCTTTTTTAAAATAAAAATATTTCTATGTATGGGGGGAACATAAAATTTTGGGGGTGTAAGGGCGTCAAAAATTTTTCTTTTTTTTTCCTTTAAATTAAAAATATTTCTAAGTATGTGGGAGGATAGAAAAAAAATTTTCTTGTGGGGAGGCAAAAAAATGTATTTTTTTCTGTTTGTAACTAAAAATATTTATATTTATGATAGTGACAATACATAAATGAACACTATTTTGTTTTTCTAACACGACAGGGCCGAATAAATATAAGTTCTTACGTATGCGAACTGGGCTGGAGATTGGTACATATATAGTATGTGTACCCTTGCAGAGATAGGTAAGTATGTAGTATGCGCACCAGAGCCGCGATAGGTACGAATATAGTATGCCCACCGGGTCGGCGATAGGTTTATATATAGTATGTGTACCGGGGTGGCAATAAGTACTATATAGTAGTGCATAGGGGTGGCTATAGCTACGTATTTAGCATTCGCACCGGGGTTGCGATAGGTATGTATTCAGCAATCGCACCGGGGTGGCGATATGTACATATTTAGTATTCGCACTGGGGCAGTGATAGGTACATATGGTGTATGAACACCTGGGCGACAATATGTACGTATTTAGCATTCATCCCTGGGCGGAGATAGGTACTTATTTAGCATTCAGCGGTGGCGATAGGTACGTATATAGCATGTGCACATGGGCGGCAATAAGTACGTGATAGGTATGTATTATGCATGCGCACTGGGGCAGCGATCGGTTCATATATAGAACGCGCACCGGGGCAGCAGTAGGTACGTATATAGCAGGCGCACCGGGGCGGCGAAAGGTACGTATTTAGCATTCACACCGGGGCGGCGATAGGTATGTATTTAGCATTCTCACCGGGGCGGCGATAGGTATGTATTTAGCATTCGCACCGGGGCGGCGATAGGTATGTATTTAGCATTCGCACCGGGGTGGCGATATGTACGTATTTAGCTTCCGCACCGGGGCGGCGATAGGTACGTATTTAGAATTCACACAGGAGCCACGATAGGTACGTATTTAGAAATCACACTAGGGCGGCGATATGTATGTATTTAGCATTCGTACCGGGGCGGCGATATGTACATATTTAGCTTCCACACCGGAGCGGCGATAGGTACGTATTCAGAATTCAGGGGTGGCGATAGCTACTTTTATAGCATGTACACATGGGCAGCAATAAGTACGTACATAGCATGCGCACCGGGGCGGTGATCAGTACATATATAGCACGTGCACCGGGGCGGCAATAGGTACGTATATAGCACGTGCACCAGAACGGCGAAAGGTATGTATTTCGCATTTGCACCAGGGTGGTGATAGGTACGTATTTAGCATTCGCACCGGGGCGGCTATAGGTACGTATTTAGCATTCACACCAGGGCGGCTATAGGTACGTATTTAGCATTCGCATCTGGCTGGCGATAGGTACGTATTTAGCATTCGCACCAAAGTGGTGATAGGTACGTATTTAGAAATTCGCACCAATGCGGCAATATGTACATATTAATTATTCCCACTAGGGCAGCGATAGGTACTTATGTAGCATGCACACCGGGGCGGCGATAGGTACTATTTAGCATTCGCAATGGGGCGGCGATAGGTACTTAAATAGTATCTGAACTGGGGCGACGATAGGTACGTATATAGTATGTGCACTGGGGCGGCGATAGGTACGTATATAGTATGCGCACCGGGGTGATGATAGATACGTATATAGCATAAACACCGGGGTGGAGATAAGTACCTATATAGAAGGCGCAGATAGAGGTGTTACTTTTTATAGAAATATATCATACTATTGCCCTGGGCAACGTAGGAGAAATTGTGGGGAAAGAACAGCTTTCGCAAAAGGCAAAATTAGAAAGTAGCGGTGAAATGCGGCGACCAGGGAAGAGAAAGGTAGAAAGATAAAGAGACGGCTATAGAGAAGGTGGGGGGGGGGAAGAAATAGAAGTTTGTATATAAAGATGTTACACACACGATTTTTCTTCAATTATATGTTTTAATGACCCCGAGCAACGCCGGGTAGCCCCGCTAGTCTCTTATATAAAGGGCAGTTGTCTGTTTGTATGTTTGTTTGTATGTCCAGTATCTCCTCAAAAACTACGCGACGACATGTCAAAAAGTTGACATCTACAGGACCGCACAAATCCCGGATGTAAAATATCTAAAAATCGCGAAAATCGATTCACTCGCTGACACTCAACCGGACCACTTTCCGACAAAAGGTAGCAGTTTTTTTCGTATTTTTCACGAAATTTCAACGTTAATATGTAGTAAATTCGAAATTATCTAATGTATTTATGTACTAATCCGATAAAAATGCCGAGTCATTGTAAACATCCCATAATTCCTTTGCCGGATGTACCCGGTCTTGCCCTAAATTCTGTCCGGTTCTATCAGATCATCCAATAACTTCTGTCCGGTTGCATCAATAACAACATAGGAATCCTACGTTAAGAGTGTGTAGTGAAACAAGGGTTGCTCAATCACATCCGCACCTGTCCCATAATCCCTTGCCGGATGTACCCGGTCTTGCTCTAAATTGTGTCCGGTTATATCAGGTCATCATGACGTCAGAGAGTGGCAGATAATTTGAAAAATAATGCAAAGTGGCGGGAATAAATTCACTCACACTACAACCTTTTAATAGACGCTAATATTCCTCCCACTCCCTTCCGTTATCATGATAGGCATTACCTCCTCCTTTCATGCCAAATTGGGGGGCGGGGGACGGCATTCGCCGGTGTGAGCGCCTATATGCATTTATTTGCATTATTAATAGACGATAATATTCCCCCCCTCCCTCCCTGTGGCCGTTCTGTAATCATGATAGGAATTACCTCCTCCTTTCAGGCCAAATTGGGGGGGGGTACGGTATTCGCCGGTGTGAGCATTACCTCCTCCTTTTTTGAGTAGTATCGGTTCCGTTGTCATGATGCACTGATCCCATGCATTACCTCCTCCTTTTTTGAGAAGTGTAGATGTAGAATAGTATCTGCTCCGTTGTCATGATGTGCTCATCCCATGAATTACCTCCTCCTTTTTTGAGAAGTGTAGGGGTAGGGTCGTATCGGTTCCGTTGCCATGATGCCCTCATCCCATGCATTATCTCCTCCTTTTTTGAGAAGTGTTGAGGTAGGGTCGTATCGGTTCCGTTGTCATGATGCCCTCATCCCATGCATTATCTCCTCCTTTTTTGAGAAGTGTTGAGGTAGGGTCGTATCGGTTCCGTTGTCATGATGCCCTCATCCCATGCATTATCTCCTCCTTTTTTGAGAAGTGTTGAGGTAGGGTCGTATCGGTTCCGTTGTCATGATGCCCTCATCCCATGCATTATCTCCTCCTTTTTTGAGAAGTGTTGAGGTAGGGTCGTATCGGTTCCGTTGTCATGATGCCCTCATCCCATGCATTATCTCCTCCTTTTTTGAGAAGTGTTGAGGTAGGGTCGTATCGGTGAAAAATTAGGGGGCTGGAGAGATTTAGGGGTCGGGGAAAATTTTAGGGGTCAAGACGAACTTTTTAGGGGTCAGGCCAAATTTTTTTGTTTTTTTTTTTGTTTTGAAGTCAAAATATATTTCATGGTTGGAGGAGAGTGAAAAATTAGGGGGCTGGAGAGATTTAGGGGTCGGGGAAAATTTTAGGGGTCAGGACGAACTTTTTAGGGGTCAGGCCAAATTTTTTTCTTATTTTTTGTTTTGAAGTCAAAATATTTTTCATGGTTGGAGGAGAGTGAAAAATTAGGGGGCCTAAGAGATTTAGGGGTCGGAGAAAATTTTAGGGGTCAGGACGAACTTTTTAGGGGTCAGGCCAAATTTTTTTGTTTTTTTTTGTTTTGAAGTCAAAATATTTCTCAGGGTTGGGGGAGAGTGAAAAATTAGGGGGCTGGAGAGATTTATGGGTCGGGAAATATTTTAGGGGTCAGGACGAACTTTTTAGGGGTCAGGCCAAATTTTTTTGTTTTTTTTTGTTTTGAAGTCAAAATATTTCTCATGGTTGGAGGAGAGTGAAAAATTAGGGGGCTGGAGAGATTTAGGGGTCGGGGAAAATTTTAGGGGTCAGGACGAACTTTTTAGGGGTCAGGCCAAATTTTTTTTTTTTTTTTTTTTTTTTTTGTTTTGAAGTCAAAATATTTCTCAGGGTTGGGGGAGAGTGAAAAATTAGGGGGCTGGAGAGATTTAGGGGTCGGGGAAAATTTTAGGGGTCAGGACGAACTTTTTAGGGGTCAGGCCAAATTTTTTTGTTTTTTTTTGTTTTGAAGTCAAAATATATCTAATGGTTGTAAGAGAGTGAAAAATTAGGGGGCTGGAGAGATTTAGGGGTCGGGGAAAATTTTAGGGGTCAGGACGAACTTTTTAGGGGTCAGGCCAAATTTTTTTGTTTTTTTTGGTTTTGAAGTAAAAATATTTTTCATGGTTGGAGGAGAGTGAAAAATTAGGGGGCTGGAGAGATTTAGGGGTCGGGGAAGATTTTAGGGGTCAGGACGAACTTTTTAGGGGTCAGGCCAAATTTTTTTGTTTTTTTTTGTTTTTTTTTGTTTTGAAGTCAAAATATTTCTCAGCGTTGGGGGAAAGTGAAAAATTAGGGGGCTGGAGAGATTTAGGGGTCGGGGAAAATTTTAGGGGTCAGGACGAACTTTTTAGGGGTCAGGCCAAATTTTTTTCTTTTTTTTTGTTTTGAAGTCAAAATATTTCTCATGGTTGGGGGAGAGTGAAAAATTAAGGGGCTGGAGAGATTTAGGGGTCGGGGAAAATTTTAGGGGTCAGGACGAACTTTTTAGGGGTCAGGCCAAATTTTTTTGTTTTTTTTTTGTTTTGAAGTCAAAATATTTCTCATGGTTGGAGGAGAGTGAAAAATTGAGGGGCTGGAGAGATTTAGGGATCGGGGAAAATTTTAGGGGTCAGGACGAACGTTTTAGGGGCTAGGCCAAATTTTTTTGTTTTTTTTTGTTTTGAAGTAAAAATATTTCTCATGGTTGGAGGATAGTGAAAAATTAGGGGGCTGGAGAGATTTACGGGTCGGGGAAAATTTTAGGGGTCAGGACGAACTTTTTAGGGGTCAGGCCAAATTTTTTTGTTTTTTTTTGTTTTTTTTTGTTTTGAAGTCAAAATATTTATCAGGGTTGAGGGAGAGTGAAAAATTAAAGGGCTGGAGAGATTTAGGGGTCGGGGAAAATTTTAGGGGTCAGGACGAACTTTTTAGGGGTCAGGCCAAATTTTTTTGTTTTTTTTTGTTTTGAAGTCAAAATATTTCTCATGGTTGGAGGAGAGTGAAAAATTAGGGGGCTGGAGAGATTTAGGGGTCGGGGAAAATTTTAGGGGTCAGGACGAACTTTTTAGGGGTCAGGCCAAATTTTTTTCTTTTTTTTGTTTTTTTTTATTTTGAAGTCAAAATATTTCTCAGGGTTGGGGGAGAGTGAAAAATTAGGGGGCTGGAGAGATTTAGGGGTCGGGGAAAATTTTAGGGGTCAGGACGAACTTTTTAGGGGTCAGGCCAAATTTTTTTGTTTTTTTTTGTTTTGAAGTCAAAATATATCTAATGGTTGTAAGAGAGTGAAAAATTAGGGGGCTGGAGAGATTTAGGGGTCGGGGAAAATTTTAGGGGTCAGGACGAACTTTTTAGGGGTCAGGCCAAATTTTTTTGTTTTTTTTGGTTTTGAAGTCAAAATATTTTTCATGGTTGGAGGAGAGTGAAAAATTAGGGGGCTGGAGAGATTTAGGGGTCGGGGAAGATTTTAGGGGTCAGGACGAACTTTTTAGGGGTCAGGCCAAATTTTTTTGTTTTTTTTTGTTTTTTTTTGTTTTGAAGTCAAAATATTTCTCAGGGTTGGGGGAAAGTGAAAAATTAGGGGGCTGGAGAGATTTAGGGGTCGGGGAAAATTTTAGGGGTCAGGACGAACTTTTTAGGGGTCAGGCCAAATTTTTTTGTTTTTTTTTGTTTTGAAGTCAAAATATTTCTCATGGTTGGGGGAGAGTGAAAAATTAAGGGGCTGGAGAGATTTAGGGGTCGGGGAAAATTTTAGGGGTCAGGACGAACTTTTTAGGGGTCAGGCCAAATTTTTTTGTTTTTTTTTTTGTTTTGAAGTCAAAATATTTCTCATGGTTGGAGGAGAGTGAAAAATTAAGGGGCTGGAGAGATTTAGGGATCGGGGAAAATTTTAGGGGTCAGGACGAACTTTTTAGGGGTCAGGCCAAATTTTTTTGTTTTTTTTTGTTTTGAAGTAAAAATATTTCTCATGGTTGGAGGATAGTGAAAAATTAGGGGGCTGGAGAGATTTACGGGTCGGGGAAAATGTTAGGGGTCAGGACGAACTTTTTAGGGGTCAGGCCAAATTTTTTTGTTTTTTTTTGTTTTTTTTGTTTTGAAGTCAAAATATTTATCAGGGTTGAGGGAGAGTGAAAAATTAAAGGGCTGGAGAGATTTAGGGGTCGGGGAAAATTTTAGGGGTCAGGACGAACTTTTTAGGGGTCAGGCCAAATTTTTTTGTTTTTTTTTGTTTTGAAGTCAAAATATTTCTCATGGTTGGAGGAGAGTGAAAAATTAGGGGGCTGGAGAGATTTAGGGGTCGGGGAAAATTTTAGGGGTCAGGACGAACTTTTTAGGGGTCAGGCCAAATTTTTTTGTTTTTTTTTGTTTTTTTTTGTTTTGAAGTCAAAATATTTCTCAGGGTTGGGGGAGAGTGAAAAATTAGGGGGCTGGAGAGATTTAGGGGTCGGGGAAAATTTTAGGGGTCAGGACGAACTTTTTAGGGGTCAGGCCAAATTTTTTTGTTTTTTTTGGTTTTGAAGTCAAAATATTTTTCATGGTTGGAGGAGAGTGAAAAATTAGGGGGCTGGAGAGATTTAGGGGTCGGGGAAGATTTTAGGGGTCAGGACGAACTTTTTAGGGGTCAGGCCAAATTTTTTTGTTTTTTTTTGTTTTGAAGTCAAAATATATCTCATGGTTGGGGGAGAGAGAAAAATTAGGGGGCTGGAGAGATTTAGGGGTCGGGGAAAATTTTAGGGGTCAGGACGAACTTTTTAGGGGTCAGGCCAAATTTTTTTGTTTTTTTTTGTTTTTTTTTGTTTTGAAGTCAAAATATTTCTCAGGGTTGGGGGAAAGTGAAAAATTAGGGGGCTGGAGAGATTTAGGGGTCGGGGAAAATTTTAGGGGTCAGGACGAACTTTTTAGGGGTCAGGCCAAATTTTTTTCTTTTTTTTTGTTTTGAAGTCAAAATAATTCTCATGGTTGGAAGATAGTGAAAAATTAGGGGGCTGGAGAGATTTACGGGTCGGGGAAAATTTTAGGGGTCAGGACGAACTTTTTAGGGGTCAGGCCAAATTTTTTTGTTTTTTTTTGTTTTTTTTTGTTTTGAAGTCAAAATATTTATCAGGGTTGAGGGAGAGTGAAAAATTAAAGGGCTGGAGAGATTTAGGGGTCGGGGAAAATTTTAGGGGTCAGGACGAACTTTTTAGGGGTCAGGCCAAATTTTTTTGTTTTTTTTGTTTTGAAGTCAAAATATTTCTTCATGGTTGGAGGAGAGTGAAAAATTAGGGGGCTGGAGAGATTTAGGGGTCGGGGAAAATTTTAGGGGTCAGGACGAACTTTTTAGGGGTCAGGCCAATTTTTTTTTTTTTTTTTTTTTTTTGTTTTTTTGAAGTCAAAATATTTCTCAGCGTGTGGGGAGACTGAAAAATTAGGGGGCTGGAGAGATTTAGGGGTCGGGGAAAATTTTAGGGGTCAGGACGAACTTTTTAAGGGTCAGGCCAAATTTTTTTGTTTTTTTGTGTTTTGAAGTCAAAATATTTCTAAGGGTGTGGGGAGAGTGAAAAATTAGGGGGCTGGAGAGATTTAGGGGTCGGGGAAAATTTTAGGGGTCAGGACGAACTTTTTAGGGGTCAGGCAAAATTTTTTTGTTTTTTTTTGTTTTGAAGTCAAAATATTTTTCATGGTTGGGGGAGAGTGAAAAATTAGGGGGCTGGAGAGATTTAGGGGTCGGGGAAAATTTTAGGGTCAGGACGAACTTTTTAGGGGTCAGACCAAATTTTTTTGTTTTTTTTTGTTTTTGTTTTGTTTTGAAGTCAAAATATTTATCAGGGTTGGGGGAGAGTGAAAAATTAGGGGGCTGGAGAGATTTAGGGGTCGGGGAAAATTTTAGGGGTCAGGACGAACTTTTTAGGGGTCAGGCCAAATTTTTTTGTTTTTTTTTGTTTTGAAGTCAAAATATTTCTCAGGGTTGGGGGAGAGTGAAAAATTAGGGGGCTGGAGAGATTTAGGGGTCGGGGAAAATTTTAGGGGTCAGGCCAAATTTTTTAGGGTCTGCCCAAATTTAGGGGCGGCGATATGTCTGTATTTAGCTTCCACACCGGGGCGGCGATAGGTACTTATTTAGCATTCAGCAGTGGTGATAGGTACTTATATAGCATGTGCACATGGGCGGTAATAAGTACGTATATAGTATGCACACCGGGGCAGATATAGGTATGTATTTAGCATGCGCACTGAGGAAGCGATCGGTTCATATATAGCACGCGCACCGGGGCGGCGATAGGTACGTATATAGCACGCGCACAGGGGCGGCGAAAGGTACATGTTTAAAATTCACACCGGGCGGCGAAAGGTACATATTTAAAATTCACACCGGGGCGGCGATAGGTACGTATTTAGCATTCAAACAGGGGCAGTGATATGTACGTATTTAGCTTCCGCACCGGGGCGGCGATAGGTACGTATTTAGAATTCACACCGGTGCGGCAATAGGTACGTATTTTGAATTCACACCGGGGCGGCGATAGGTATGTATTTAGCATTCGCACCGGGGCGGCGATATGTACGTATTTAGCTTCCACACCAGGGCGGCGATAGGTACGTATTCAGAATTCAGGGGTGGCGATTGCTACGTATATAGCATGTACACATGGGCAGCAATAAGTACGTACATAGCATGCGCTCTGCGGCGGCGATCAGTACATATATTGCATGCGTACCGGGGCGGCGAAAGGTATGTATTTCGCATTCGCACTGTAGTGGTGATAGGTACGTATTTAGCATTCGCACTGGGGCGGCTATAGGTACGTATTTAGCATTCGCACCAGGGCGGCTATAGGTACGTATTTAGCATTCGCACTGGGCCGGCGATAGGTACGTATTTAGCATTCACACCAAAGCGGCAATATGTACATATTAATTATTCGCACTAGGGCAGTGATAGGTACTTATGTAGCATGCACACCGGAGCGCAATTGGTATGTCTTTAGTATTCGCACTAGGGCAGCGATAGGTACTTATGTAGCATGCACACCGGGGCGCAATAGGTATGTATTTAGCATTCACACCGGGGCAACGATAGGTACTATTTAGCATTCGCAACGGGGCGGCGATAGGTACTTAAATAGTATCTGCACCGGGGCGGCGATAGGTACGTATATATTATGCGCACCGGGGTGATGATAGATACGTATATAGTATGAACACCGGGGTGGAGATAAGTACCTATATAGAAGGCGCAGATAGAGGTGTTACTTTTTATAGAAATATGTCATACTATTACCCTGGGCAATAGGAGAAATGGTGGGGAAGAAACAGCTTTTGCAAAAGGCAAAATTAGAAAGTAGCGGCGAAATGGGGCGACCAGGAAAGAGAAAGGTAGCAGATAAAGAGACGGCTATAGAGAGAGGGGGCGGACATAGAAGTTTGAATATCTTTCTTCAAATATATGTTTTTATGACCCCGAGCAACGCCGGGTAGCCCCGCTAGTAGTGAATAAATCTTAAAACATATTTGTTGTACTTCGATGAGTTTTTTTTTAATCTCTAATTTTACACACAAAAGCAATCTATTGACATTCATGTAAATTACACACACAAGTAATTAATACAAATATATTATGATATTAGTTTCGGTGAAAGCTGTCTCTTCCCCAGCCTTTCTCTTCCGTTGCCCGGAGCATAAGTATGACACATTTCTATTAAAAGTACCGCCTCTGTCTGCGCCTTCAATATATGTACGTATGTCTACCCCGGACCACCTACTATATACGTACTTATCTCCGCCCAGGTGCGCATACTATATACTCACCTATTTCCGTTCGGTGCGCATACCGTATACGTGTCTATCTCCGCCCTGATTCGCATACTTGATACGTACCTATCACCGCCCCGGTGCGCATACTACATACGTTCCTATATCCGCTCCGGTACGTATACTCTATACGTATCTATCACTGCTTAATACAGTGCACAAGTGTCCATGTTTTGTTGTTGGTGTGGGGTTACATAGAGTGCAGGGCTCAAATAATACCTAAATATTATTAATATATATGGTCATTTTACAATACCAGTGTACACACGTTTTTATATTCGTTTAATTCCTTTTTTAGTTACGTAAATTATTTCGAGTGAAATATGTCTGATTATGTTTACTCTGTTTAAAAAAATAAAGACACAGTAAAAACAGTAAGTTGTTGCAAGTTTCATCGTACACGTGAAACGTTAAAATCAAAAATAAGGCCGACAAATGTAGTCGCCACCTTTATAAACAATCGACACAAACTTACTTCAAACGCCAATACGTATTACAAAAATAAGCAAACTTGTATATTAAATAAAATAAAGAAAACAAAAGCAAACACATTTCGCAAAATTGAATGAAATTTGTTTTGTGTTTTATTTTGCTTTAAACTACTTACACCAAGTCGATTTTAGTATATGGACTTATCTTATGAATTCTTCGGATCGAAGAGGATGTTTACATTTTGAAAGTGTCACGTGACTCAGTCAAATTGAAAGAAACATATTTTTTTTCATAAAAAAGGAATTACATATTAAACTTTACACGCATGAATATGTTTTAATAAAACAACTCGTTATTTACAAATGAAAAATGGACGTGTACATTTTAAAAAAACGTGTCACGGGACAACGAGATCTAACAATAACATTTTCCAAAAAAAAGTATATATATTTTTGTAAATATAATTTACTTATATTTTGAATTTAGTTTGACATTTCTAAATGTTAAATGTTAAAAAAACGAAAACTAAAAAAAATCGTTTTATTATGATATGTATCTTAATCAAATCGTGTGTTATCATCTTTGGGAGTTTAGCTTTAGAGAAATCGTTAAATCGGCGGATATTAGAATAGAGGGCAGAGTAAGACACGCAGTTCGGGTTTTACATCCAATTTATTTATCTACCTAAGTAGTAAGTGTGACACACGGTCGGGAAAGTGGGATTAGATAAGCCAGCGCTCGAGAGGTGAGCACTTGGCCATTTAAAATTGCCTGGGCAGCCCCGTCGGCATTCCCCGGTAGACGTGCCTCAGACAGCAAGCAATAAAGAGGGTAGACAAAGCCTGGGAGGGTGCACCTCCTAGAACTGCACAGGACCGGCAACCCCCAATAGATCGGCGTAAATCCAGACCCAACGACCCGGACAATACCAGTTTATTAGGCGGGGTAAAAAACCCTTTCCATCTCCCACAATAAAAGGGCACTTCGAAAGTATTTTATAAACGAACAAGTTGCTAAATAATAAGGTTATGTTTTCAACACGATCCGTAAACTGCAGAAGTACAGGGAAAAGATCAATTATTGCATATAAGATGCTATAATTTAAAGTTAATTGAATTTTAAACAGTGACAATTGCAAAAAAAAATAAAAAAAATAAAATAAACCATATTTAAATCGATCTAACCAATTCACACACTAAACGTACAGATGAAGATAAACCTAAAAGAAAAAAATATTGTATTCATGTATTATGGGTATATTAATAAGCATCGAATTGTATTTTTCAAGCATAAACATAGGTAGAGTATTATTCTCTTTATTGTAAAATGGTTACAATTGACTGGTTATTTTTGTCACAAATCATGGATTCTATGACGTAATAAGGGCACACGCACATACACACATACACATTTATATATATATATATATATATATATATATATATATATATATATATAGAGAGAGAGAGAGAGAGAGATATGGTATATGTATCATATTAGTTTCTGCAGATGTAAATCCGTTGAAACTGCAGTGTTTATAAAAAGTGCTCAATAACACGTAGATATATTATTTAGTATACATTTTTATTTATACAAACAATGTCCGCATAAATAAAAAATTATATATATATATATATATATATATATATTTGAAACATTAACACGAAGAGGTGGTAATGTAAGCTATAATTAGTTTAATTTATTTTGTTGTTAAGGTGCTAATAAGAAGTGTATTTTTTTTCGTAAAACTTGAGATACATTAAATGTTTGTGAAATGTTAACACAAAGTATTCGAAGTAAATTAAGTTGTGTGCTTCATCGATCGTTCATCGTTACCATAACTTTAATCAGTATCTTAATCTTCCAGAAAATAAAACATAAAAATAGCAACATAACAATCTTTGAGGCTAAGTCTAATTATTCTCAAACGATCCGTGACTCTATCTCATCTGAGAATGTGGCATTAGTGATTTTTGGAGAATATTCAATAGTGTGTGTAATAGTTTAAACTGAACGATTCCTCTTCTATTTAATGGTATTCAGGTTATTCTATCTTCTAAGGAAAAGGCTGCTTTCGGTGCTTGTCTTTTTGCTGACAATTCTTCCTTTGATGATCCTGGTGTTGTTCTTTCTGATTTTCCTTTGAAGACTGATCAGTTCAAGGAACTATAAAAACTAATATTTTTTTCAACTAGGCATTTAAATGAGTGGAAGACATACAAAAACTCGATTTAATCATAATAGGTTTTAATAAGGAAGAGTAGTGTAATATCGATTCTGTTGTCATAACATCGTTCTCCCAGGAATACCTTCTTACGTTTTCCAGATGGGAGGTGAATCCTTCTAGGCATTATATATTCCTCTATTGTCTTATATTTATTGTGTGTGAATAGTGTCTTATTGGTTCAGTTGTCATAAGGCTGTACTACCATGAAACACATCCTCCTGTTTTGGGGCAGATGGTAGTGTTCGTTCGTCATGATACCCACATTTAAGGCAAAGGGTTAGTGTAGTATATGTTCGTTCATTATAATACAATCCTCTAAGGTGAGCAACTGAACGGATGGATTGTCGAAGCATATGTTTTATTTACAAGAGAGGAAATAGAAACAGCTAAATGTTCTTCTAAAAAAGTACAAATATATTGTATATACATATATATATATATATATATATATGGTCTGAAATATAAACGTATTTAACTTTAAATACAAACAAAAAAATCGAATTCAAGTTGTAAATGTTTTGTTTTTTATTTAAACATGTTTCCCTTCCTAAGAGATATTGTTATTAAGACACCGCCAATAAATAAAATTAACAGCCATGCTGCCCTTTCTTTTCTCATTTTATTTCCGTCCTATTTACGCGAGATCAATAGGAAAAAAAGTGTTTTCGTTCTGATTTTTATGTCAATAATAGTTTGTGAATAGTCTTTTTTATTTAAAGTTAATTCCTATTTAGGGCATTAAAATAATTTAGAGTTAAAAAGTTGTCGACATTACTCGTAAACAACTTATGTGTTTCACTTTAACCAAGGTGTAGTAAGAAAACAACTTCAGGTATTTAATTTCTATTTTTGCAATTCCAAGTTGCATCGTACACGTGTGAGACGAAAATAAAAAGTAGGCCAGGAAATACAGTCGCCATCTAAGCAAGTTGAGAAAAAAGCTAGCTCAAGAAGAATGGAAACTAATGTTTCTAAACATATCTTTTTAAAGTAGGGCATTTTGAAAGAGAGTTTTCGTTCTTCTTTACCTTGCATATTTCTCTAGGTTCATAGAAAATGTCGACTGTATTTAACCACATTCCGCCTTTCAGGTAGAAAAAGGAACTACCCATTGTTTTTAATGATATCAAAATGAAGAAATGCGAATTTTTAAAACCTATTCTAGCAATATTACTATTAAAACTGTTTCTACATATGTACCCTTGTGTATTATATTTTCATTCTTCATGATATATTAAATCTATGTATTACGTCTTCTTATTTGAAATAGGCAGGCAGTATCGTATACGTTCGTTCCTCACGGTTCAATGTCCTCAACATAACGTTATCCTGTGTTGTGTGTCTGAGGGATGCTATCTATTCTGTTGTCATGATAACATGCTCCTAGATATACACTCCATTTCAGAACTGTAGTTCGTCATGATAATATACTCTCAGTCATTATATGCGACTGAAGGGAGAATATTAGTACTGGTATACATACAACACCTCACTTTTAAACTTGGCAGAGCATGTACCCGAATTGATACAAAACATTGTTTTAGTTTACTACTCCATATTTGTTGTCGCATATCACATGGTCCAGTTGTTAGACACATTGGGGCATACAACAGTTCTGATGTGTAATACACTGTTGATGTATACACAGTTTGTCATTTATTAGATTGTGTGTACTGATCAAAAACATATTTTAAATTAAACGTAAGCATTTCTGGTTGTAGAAATACAGTATGTTATATCATACACACGGAATTAAAGAGAAAACAATCCAAAAAAGAATACCAACATACTACAGTGTAAGATCACCATGCTGTAATTCTTCTAAAATTGTGATTGTACCCTGGTAATCCTGCCCTACTTTGTTCTTAGTAAGTGTATTTGTCGTGTGATGCATTGTAAACATTTCATAAAATATCCCCCTACGTTTTACCATTTTCGTTGTACAACGAGTATTTTAAAAAGAGAACATCCTTAAATAAACTATGGTCGACATATACTTTTCATCAATTAAATTTGGAACAAACAAAATGATTTTAAGTTTCAACATATTCTATGTTAACTGCCCCCCCCCCCCAAAAAAAAGACTTGCCATAGCCCGACGAAAAACAAACATTCTGAATATATTCTGACTGTGCACCAACTGTTTCTGACTAGAGGGAATGCTTAAAATGTAAATTACTGTTCACCTATAAATACATGAAGCCAACATCGTGTGAAACTCCCAAGGCAAACAGTAGAAAAGGTAATCAATTTTGCGTTCATTTCCAAAGATTATATTAACCAACACGTAACACATTGATGTAAATTAAATTAGA
>OY744515.1:7778803-7796303 GCA_963556195.1 Sepiola atlantica
GTTGGGATCTCGGAACGTTGATTGGACTTTTTGTATTATTTTGATTGATTTATTTATCATTAACATTGAATATGGACACATTTCGCGACTGGATAACTTTGCCGGCCCCTTCAATTTCACATATTTGGACTGCTGTTTGTATCTTGGAGTAATGTCCTTCCTGATTATGCTTCTCAACTTATATGACCTGGATGGACTGTATGGATTCAACAAAAGTATGTTTTTGGATTGATATGTTTGATGTTATGTATTTTTATATATTTGTGTATATAATTTTATATATTTTCAAAGCGTAATTTTATTGCCTGTAGTAGTATAACTGCGGTAATGGTCCTCTGAAGAGAAGAATTATCTTTGAAAACTCATGAGCTAAGGACTTAAGGATGCTTTGCTTGAACTTTGAATTCTAATAAAATTTGATTGACACCTTATTTTATTACTTCATTTTATATTATAATATTAATGCTCTATCCAGTATATTGAGCTTCAGTTTTTTATCCGGATGTTTCACTAATTATAAGATATTAGTTGACGCTTATATCTTTTGTTGGATTGCTTCATATATATATATATATATATATATATATATATATATATATATATATATATATATATATATATGTTGTTTTAAATACGAGCTAATATATACTATGCATTTTAATAAAACATAATTACTCCTAAACATTTTTTCTGAGATTGCGATCTTTTAAAAATATAATTTACTTTTAATTGTTTCAATTACTCTGTATTCATGATTAACTAAAAAAGTCTACCATCTCCGTATTAGTGATCTTATTTAGGTGTTGTATTTGTGTTATCATACTTTATGTTGATTTGACCTCTCTACTCTTTCTTAGTCAACATTTAGAGACCAATTGAGTGCCGTTTTTTAATGTGGGCATATGATTTACATTCGTGCCTCAGTACAAAACACACATATGAATGCAAATTAGATAAAAATAGTATACACAATAATACTGATAACAATATTTAATATCTATATAAGAAACTGAAGTCGATTTTACATTATACATTATATATTATTGCTTTTGAATTAAAACGGTAATACGTGCATCCGTTCCACCAGTTAAATAAAGGTATTCCTTATATGGATTTCTATGAAAATGCGTTCGTTTCGGTCCCCTTTAAAATGTATTTCATAATCCCTGAGTAATCTGTTTCTACCATTTTTTAGATAAGGGGGTCACAGCCATTTGGACTCTCATTGTAATATCTACGCCCTCAACCCAAAGGTGATCGAGGACTATTCTAAATAGGATGATGTTAGGCTA
Source organism: Sepiola atlantica (assembly GCA_963556195.1). Taxonomy (NCBI): domain Eukaryota; kingdom Metazoa; phylum Mollusca; class Cephalopoda; order Sepiida; family Sepiolidae; genus Sepiola; species Sepiola atlantica. The sequence goes on from OY744515.1 coordinate 7,780,096, forward strand.
CCTCATCGTAATTATTTCACATTTCCATTTTTACTGTTGTCAATATGTTGTATATAAATACAGATCGCTTCAAATAGTATTTCTACTTTCCGGGCATATTTAAGAATAATGAAATTACAGCAGGAATTGAAGTATACCGGTAAATAAACAGAGACTCATATTACAGTTTTATATTGTAGTAGTTATAATGGGTTTACACACTTGAAACATTTACAAAATATTCTAGAAAAAAAAGAATGAAAAGGACTGAGAACAGACCGGATATCTAGGATTTCTGATCAAAAGTGCAGATGAGTCGAGAACGTGAGCCAGAATTAGCCTTTTTGTCATCACGCAATCAGCTTTGTTTTATGTGGTCCGGAAGTCAGTTGGGATGTGTTATTTCTTTAGGCTTAACGTGCCTTGAACTTGCATTTTCATGTTTTTGTGCAAAAAATCCTTATGTGAAAATCTAGTGTTATAAGAAACTGAGTAATATTGTAACATCCATAAAGAAAATATGTTACTTGTTTTAAAGTTAACCTATTGCTATATTTAAAGGAATACTTATTCCGTAATCGCACTGACTTAAACCCCAAGGCTGACACTGCGGTCGGCGTTGGACTCGAGATACTACATTTGACCGACACAATGAGAGGTCGATCACGGCCTGATCTTTGAAGACACACGCAACACGTTAATATTATCTAAAACATTCATGTTTACATAAAACCAATAGAATGACCACACGTGCATGATAAAGATCTATTATCGTCATCAATAATAGATAGGACTAAACTCATTAGTATACTTTTATGAAAAGTATCTTACATGTAAAAGTATACATATCTATTACATTTTCAATTATCAGCCATAACATATCCTATACTTCCTGCTACGTTATGAAAAGAATGAAGCGTTTGAACTATCAACAATTATCTAAATTGTTCAATGCATGATCATCATTGTTTACTAAACTTTAGTGGAGTTTTAATCTAATTATAAACCACAGGTAAACACAATAGGAATGACTACGAGTACAGGCTTCACAATATAAACTCAAGATATACTTAGATACTCTGCGTAGGGATTTAATTATTCGTAGTAAACTTTGTGCGTCTTTTAGCTTCACATTTATTACATACATCCTAAAACCAAGACACCCGCATATTTCAGAACACACACACACACACACACATATATATATATATATATATATATATATAGCGATACAGCTGCATTGGTTTCTTAATTAATAAAAAAAAGTGTCGCTTCTGAGCAGCAACAGATAATTTTATTTTTTATTCTAATAAATATATCAAAGAAAAGTGTTGTTATAAAGGTAGGAAAGTAGATTATTATGGAGAGAGAAAGGAAAGCGTTTACCTGTTGTGGTAGATGGACGAGTTCTTGCTGTTAATGTCTTACAAGGAGGAACCAAAGGTGGCAGCATGTAAAACATACTTTAAATTGATGATGATAATGATGGTGATGGTGATGGTGATGGTGATAGTGATGGTGATGATGATGATAGATTCTCAGAAAAAAAAACAAAAAAAAACAGAAGTATCACCCAACAATTAATCTACCAGCTTTAGGTAACATACCAATTGTAAAATATCAACTTGTGTTTAATTAAACGTGTGCAACGAATCGTTTATAACAGACATTGTTTTTCCATGTTACATGATCTCCCAAAACTGGTTGATATGATGTAAAACACACACACCAAGTTTTTAGGGCTTGGAAGATTGTTACAATGGGGAAAAATTTAAATAAATATCTCTTGGTTTGATTGTTATTCGCCCGATTCCTTCGGAAATACAGTACGTACATAAGGAACCACGTAAACGTTACCGAGATCAATATTTAAAAGTGGTGATATAGAACAAAATAGAGTAAAACTTGACAAACCTAAGTCATCAGACGTGGTGAGTATCGATTTCACCTTCGTCAACTACGTAACCTTTTTTTCAGAATCCAAACAAAACGGTAACTACTTTTCGATGATTATTTACATATTGTGTTAATTGGAATAATGTACGATACCATTAAATATAGATTGATGTTATTTATATCACACATCTCTCTCTCTATCTCTCTATTTCTATCTCTTACTCTCTCTCTCTCTCACTCTCTCTCTCTAACTCTCTCTTTCTCTCTCAAGACACATATATATATATATATACATACATATATTGTACATTTATTGTATTAGTTTCTGTAGATATAAATCCGTTGAAACTCAAGTGTTTATAAAAAGTGCTCAATAACAAGTAGAGCTGTTCATAGGTATATATTTTTTTATTTATACAAACATTATTGGTTACATGTTTGCATACATGTTTCGGTTGTGCTGTTCGAAGAGAATGAACCTCTTCAGACCAAAGAATCCAGAGAAGTGCACTTCTCTGGAGTCTTTGGTCTAAAGAGGTTCATTCTCTGCGAAAAGTGCAACCGAAACATGTATTCACATATGTAACCATGATGTTTGTATGAATAAAAATTAATACTTATATTTATATATATATATATATATATATATATATATATATATATGCATATATATATATATATACACATATACATATATATATATATATATATATTTAAGATAATGTATATGGCTTAGTTATAAGGCTTTCTGTACACATATGCCATGTAACAAATGCGTGTTCATGCGAACGTTATTTATTTATAGGAGGAAGTTTCCTGGCGATTATTGTATATAATGGGAAAAGTATTCATACACCATAAACGTATCTATAGATGTCAGTATAAATTCTCTCCTCGTCCATTGTGGTTCTCATGTCAGACGCTCATAAAGAGTGTTTCTCTGCCTACCTAAACCACTCCTGTCAGGAAGTATATCACCTAATTAGAGCCAATGATACCCCATTAATCAGACCGAAGATGCCCAATAGACATTTACTGCTTGCTTTACTAGGGCAGCCTTCGGTAAATCGATGATATCGATTTAAACCCCTACTTATATTCATATTAGAGTATCGATTAAGCATCACACTTCTACTTGCCACCCAAAATGTTACATGTCAGGACAGGATTTTGAATAGAGAAAAGATATATAAAGCACTTGAAATTATTTGAGATCTATTCTAATTCAGTTTGTGTACAGGGGAACGTTGTTTAAATTGAAGGTGTTCTGCTGTATATGCTTGCTGTGCTTAAAACGTTTGTATATACAAATATAATTGTATAGTGTTTGGCTCGGTTCTGTTTATAAAGTTTGAAGAAAAGATTTGTCATACTACTATAAAATGATAGCAACAGAAAAGCTAATCACCGCAGCAAGAAGCATTGTCAAAATGAATACTACAAGAAAACAGAGAAACGACTAACAAGAAGAGAAACGAAATGGGGAAGCGAAACCGTTACACAGAGAGGCCATAACAATGGCAAAAAGAGAAACTTGACACAGCTACAAAAAAAACACCTGAATATAGTAACGGACGCATTACAAACAGCTGCGTAAAACAATGTGATTATAAATAACTGTATCTAACCTAAGATATATATATATATATATATATATATATATATATATATATATATATATAACATAAGGAAAACGCCAATGTAGACTAAGTGGACGAAGAGACGAGACGGTAAATCATATAATAAGTGAATGCAACAAACTAGCATATATATATATATATATATATATAAGAACAGACACGATCGTGTGCGGGATACAGTACACTGGCGACTATGCCGACGACTACATTTTGAATACAGAGAAAATGGCACAGACACAAGGCGAAGTCAGTACGAGAAAACGAAAATCACCAAATTCTTTGTGACATTGAGATACCAAAAAATAAACTCATCAAAGCTATGAGATAAGATTACGTAAATTAAAAAAAAACGGATACACCTACAAAATTGTGGATTTTGCAGTCTCATCAATACACAGGGTAAATGTCAAGGAGACAGACAGACAAAGCTTATACACGAACTTTGCCAGGGATCTGAAAGAAATAGTCAAATCATGTTTAAAATATAGACTATTCTTCTAGAATATCAGAACGTTATCTCATTATCCCATGCAACTCATTCATTCTAACGACTGTTTTTATCACTCATAAAAAAGAGTCATTGGCATGGGGTTAAATAGTTTGCAAGCTCCGACTCGGTAAATTATAACGTTTTCAAAAGTCACATATTTCACATATATATATATATATATATATATATATATATATATATATATATATATATATATATATATATATATAATGATTAATTTTTAGTAATGTTATTATTTATGAGACAGTAAACTATTACCATTTTTCTGTTGTCTTTGGAAAGTAACATCGATAAATGTTTTCCTTGAACCTGCGCGGGCTGTAAAATATTTGTCATAGTACACGGGTATAGGATTACCCCTCTCGTTGTTATAGGCCTGTGGATGTTATTTAATCATCTATCTTACCTAATCAAAAATCTGATATGAAATCTGTGCTACTAATTTTTTAGAAAGTTACATCAGACGTGGGAGGGCTTCAAATCTTGGTCGACAACCTTTTTAGAGCTGGAGACTGGAAATGAATAACCGCTTTGCAAAACTAAACGAGTAGATTAGCTATACCTATCGTCCGAAGTTAGCACTCCTTCTTTGCCTATTTCCAAGGCACAGTAGTCCGAAAACAGGGATGTCTCAAAGACACCCAATGCTTCGCAAAGTTTCCTGACTCTGGCATTGACCGCCGTCACTCTTTCTTTCTAACTGCGCAACTTTAGGACATGTTCTTGTCAATATAGGTCACATTACTGGTCTATAATGCCACGTCGCGCATGGAAATGGGGTCTGCACTTATCCTCATGGGCGTTCTCGATGTTACAACCCCATGCATAAAGCCTTGACTAATAGTCTATTTGTCCGAGTTCACTGGCATAAAACAAGCACCCACTTTGCCAACCCCTCTCTATCAAATAACAAAAAAAGATAGAACGAATTAAAAGTAGCAACTTCAATCAAACGAACATTACTTCATTTGAAGCTTGCATTCACAAATATGACATAGAATTATGTTGTCTTCATAAACATCCCGGATATATTTGCAGTAACTGAAACTAACGTGCACTTCAAATTCTCAGATCGATTTGAATTGATTAGATACCTACATGTCTACTACAAACTCTCTTTCAAGCATATGGACGGACGTGTGGGTTAATATTCGAAACAACCTAGTCTTGACTAAAGCTCATAGTCTAGAAGCAGATGAGCAAGCGTTCGTGTTCTTTACATTAACCATTATAATATAGTGTTAGTTACATTTTACAAATATACCGTTCTCTTTCGACCCAGGACTTTGTCTCTAGTAGCATAACTGTTACGAGTGCCTAAATACATGTATTTGGGAGAATTTCTATGTCCACCAACATGATTGGATTTGATTCAAAAACTATACAGACGAAGCTTGTAATTGCAGGAATACTTCTTCAATTGCACACTCCCGTCTTGACTGGCACTTTCCCGAACCGCCCCCCCATATCGTGACGACCAGAGAAACACACTTATCGACCTATTACTGACTTCACTGCACAGGACTTTTGAACCTAATTTCATATCTTAATAATGTTTGTGGTAATGACATATATTACCTTAAAGTGTTGTCCCAAAGCCGATCACCGTTACTCGAAATTACGGGATACTTCAAACTGGGCGATTGTGAAGCATCAGAGATCAAACTGGAGACGCCCTATGGAGTGAAACATTTCTCGCCCTGTGCATCAATGCACCCATAAGTTAAACAAACGGATGAAAATAAGCATTTAATCATGAATTATGAAGAAAATCCCGCTCTTGCCTTGGCCCACTTCAAAATGTGTAGCTGATATTGCTCAAAAGTTGCATGTATTCCATCAATTAAACAAGCATAAGTCAACTAACAATAGACCGAAATGTGTGGCATTTAGAAATCCTTGTAAGATTATAATAGCCGCAGAAAAGAAAATATGATATGACCAAAAATCGCATTGAGTCACAGAAACTTGGTACTAGCGATTTCTTGAAAAATCTATAATAGTGTGGATAAAAATAGGCAATTTGCAATTCAACCTTTTTCAAAACACAATGATGTAATTTCCACGGTAACTGATAAAGCTGAACTACAGGCCATCGGGTCACCTTTTACTCCATTGGAACTCCGCAAACAACATAACTATCGCCCTATAAGTCTATTCGCACTTTTCGCTAAAATCTCTTAGTCCTTAATAAATCTAGCGCTAGCCCGCCATCTCATTAATGCTAAACTTCCTACTGATAATCAGAGTCTACTGCGGATCTACTAGGAATTATTCCGGTTGTTTTCGATGGGCATTCATCCAAAAAATTCGGCATAAGTACGGGTGTATCTCGCAGCTTTACCTGTGGAGCTTTATAGCTCCTGATTTTTATAAACGATCTCTCTGACGAAATTAAGTCTGAGATGAGTGTATTTTCTGATGACACAACGCTCTACTTTCGACATGTCGGAGGAAAACAGATGCGTATATATATACAATGCAATAGGTTAATCATAATATAATTACCCTCAGTCTATAGTTGAAGGGGGCACAAATGTATGGTAATTTAATTCAAATAAGAGAACGTCTTATTCATTTAACAACTAAAAAACAGATGTTATACTACATATTACGATGCATAATCAAAACCCTCCCAGGAGTCAAACGTTCTAACTCCTGGGCTAACATTTACAGGTAACATTGGTTTACACAAATAGATAGAAGATATTGTCTAAACTGCTGCAAGGTAAGCTGGCTCCTTCTACCGTGCTAAAAAAATTCGTACACACTATCCTACATCTCTACAGAGCAACCCTCCCCCTATGCATATAGTATTGTTGTCACATCTCGGCTGGTGCAAGATCCACTAGCCTCTCCTTCTTAGACAGAGGCCAAAATAGTCGCTAATTTATTAGGTCCCTCCGTATGTATCAAGGGCAAGCCCTATCCTATCGCCGCAATGTTGCATCCATGTGCTTGTATTACAAGTTGTTCAATGGAATGTATTTTGATGAAGTTGCTGCTCTGGTGACGTGTCGAGGTACATACACTAGACCAATTTACAATCAGTCAAATCCCATCAATTTTCTGTGGGCAATGAACCGGGAAGAGTTAACAATACCTTCACCAGAATGATGCGTATTGTGTTGGGACACAGTAGGATTATTGCTACCTTGATATTAGATTATTAATGGCTGTTGCCCGCGAGAAATCAACGGTAAGTGTTTGTTGTGACAAAAAAACTAATTTAGAATGGTTACCGAAAGAGGTGGACATTTGGAGACCCTTGTTATACCCTAGACTCGAAAGATTACCACCAGTGAGCAATTACTGATGAACTATGTGATGACCTGTGCAGCTATCACACGAAATGGTGGTAAATGGTCAAAGAGAATAGACCGATCAAAGAGGGAACACAAAAGATACGTGCATCGGAAGCGTTCGCAGAGTACTGGTATTTTGCGTCAGCTCATTGCCAAACCAATTTCGAGAAGACTAACGGATTTTGCCAGCAAAATATGATGTATAAACGGCCGATCAATCAGTGATTATGACTTGTTAAACGCTTTTAGTGAGTATATAATAATTTTTAATAAATCAGATTGTTGCTGATATTAATTTACACAGAGCGCAGTTTTTTTATGATGAACAGTACTTCTTTTGTAAGTTTATTACAAAGTAAACGAGTTTCCTGTATCTTTATCGAAGTGTGTATATATTTAGAAGATTGTAATAATAGGCGGATTTCTGAATCATTCTGAATTCACTTCCATACATTTCGCTTTCAGTGTTTGCATGCTTTCATTTATCATTTATGTGGAACGGTTACACCTAGCTTAATTGGGGTTCATCACTTCTGATATTTTACTTATCCAAATATAACTTTCAATTAACTAGGGTAAACTGTTTTCACTTCCGCTAGACCGTGTGGCATATTGTCATTCCACATGTTTTTTTATTAATGACAACATTGAAAATACCGCGACATATAATTATAATAATGGTAGTTAGCAAAACAAAAATCCCGAAAAATGTCTGAATAACACTATAGGGAGTTAAGTGGCCTGGTGTGATATATTTGTCTACCTCCTAAAACTATGATAGAGCGGAAACAACACTCATTGGCATACAGTTAGAATAGAATCATACACTTCTATTTTCTGTTACGTATTGAGCAATAGCCCATTGTCAGAAGATGGGTGATCTGTATTTAGTTCGAATTCTATTTTAATCAGTGTACAGCTTCAGATAAGTTGGGTGGCGAAAATGATTTTGTTTGCGATCACACGACTAGATGATACCAACAAACAATTATAGCATACATACCAGCCACACAAACAAAAAACAAAACAAAATGATGATTCTGCTTCGTCTTCGGCCATATTTCTTTTTCTTAATTTGATTATTGTTATTGATATTATTTGTACTCACTATAAGTTATCACACAAATCATCGTCAGCGATTGCTCACTGACAACCACCAGTGGTATTTCCGAGAGTCTGAGTGACAACAAGCCTCCCCAGATTTCCAATTTGTCTTCACATATTTTTGATAACCACCGCAAATAACCTCACGGTATCGCAACAGCCGCTTACTATTGTGTTGTCGCTGGTAAGGACCATCGGCCTTATCTGGGATTGAGGTGGCAATAAACGTTCCCAATGTCCCAGTATTGCCGCACTATTCCAGTTGAGGTCTGCTTTGTGCTGTCCCTCCTCGGTTTTCTTATCCTCCTAGACCCTCTTCACATATTTTGTCTGGCGTCAACCTAGGCCGGCACTAGTTTTTATTTTTTATTTTTTTTAGCTTATTTATTTTTTTATTTTATTATTTAAAAAAGAAATGTTATATGGTGTTTTTTGCAATTTCCATTCATTGGTTCATTTTTATGTGGTGTCCGCTGGGGCCGGTGCACTTTATTGAAGGAGTGGAGACCTTATGAAGTGATGTTTCTTGCAGTTGCTGTTCTTTGGTTCGTGATGTGGTTTTCTTCGTGCGGTTTTGTTTTCTTCCTTTTTTTAAATTCCATGTGACTGATTACCCTTCGTAGCTTATTCGGATTGGTTTCTGCATTCAAGGTTTTTCTTTAGGTTTTCAGCTGTTTTAATCATTGCCGTTATATGTATGATTTCGAAGGTCCCTTTGATTTCAATTTCTCCCAGTCTATTCTCTAAGTTTTTTCGGATGGATGCAAGTGCTTCTACGATGATTAGTATTACACTGACTTTATTCATCTTCATATTCTATTTCAGTTTTCTGGTTCGTTTTGTGTATTTGCTTCGTGTTGACGTCTATGTGATCTTAACTACGATTTTGCAAGATGTTTTTACTATTGTCGATTATAATAAGAGCAGGTATCATTGCCTGTATGTGTTTATCTGATTGCATATCCTTATCTCAGAAGATGTTGTGTTATTCTTTTCTATTACAAATAGTACAAACATACACCAGAAAGCTGGTGTATGTTTGTACTATTTGTCTGCGTATTTGAAATTCAATCGTTTGCACAATTCCCACTATACATCTTTCCCCACACAGTCATGTTTGTTCTTGTATTTTTGGGGACGAGTTTACTACATTCACTTAACGATCGTTTACTTAACGTGCAACGATTAGCGACGTAGGATTTTGACGTCGGTTTTTGACATCGGATTTACAAAGTAAGATTTAGTCGTCGAAATATTACTAGAAACATTGTATCAAAATAAGTTTTGTAAACAGTTTCATGTATTGTTATTTTTTTTGAAAAATAAATATAAAAATAAAATGTTATCATTTTATTCAAATATGTATAGGTTAGGAACAAGCTTATTAGTATTGCAAACATAATTTCGTGTAATTATAAACGGGTCCCGCTAGTTTACATTATTTTTATTATTATTATTATTATTATTATTATTATTATTATTATTATTATTGTTATTATTATTATTATTATTATTATTATTATTATTATTATTATTATTATTATAATATTTATCAATATTATAATCATCATCCCATATATATTAATCCCATAGCGTGTTTCTTCGCCTGTTACGCTTACATCAAAAGCTCTGCGCATCCGTGCCACACCTAGATTTAAGAAAGCATCCAAGTCACCTAATTGTCTTAATATGTTCAAGTATTTCTCTTTCGCGAAATGGTTAGCGACGTTGGCTTTTGATGTCGAGTTTTGACGTCGGCCTGGATGGTTTATAGTTCGATTCCAACCAACCTCTAAGTTTTTTTGTTTACAACGAAGAGTGGAGGGAGGTAGGGAGGGGACGACCGGGAACACACATATTAATACGATAGCGTGTGTGTTATTTTGGGGGTCACGTTTACATCAAAAGCAACGACCTTCCGAACTTTTGTATGCTACTTATGATTTAGAGCCAAATTTAATTTAATCTAAAGCATTTACAAAGTAAGGTTTAGTCGTCAAAATATTAACTTTACTAAATATATTGTATATAAATAAGTTTTGTAAATTGTTTCATGTATTGTTGATTTAAAAAAATATATACAACATTTATAACATTTTAGTCAAACATGTATAGATTACGAACAAGATAATAGGTATTGAAAGCAGCATTTCGTGTAATTTACACGGGGCCTGCTAGTTTATATTATTATTGTTATTATTATTATTATTATTATTATTATTATTATGATTATGATTATGATTATTATTATTGTTGTTGTTGTTTTTATTATTATTATAATTATTATTATTATTATTATTATTAGTAGTAGTAGTAGTAGTAGTAGTACTATTATTAGTAGTAGTACTATTATTAGTAGTAGTAGTACTACTACTACCACCACCACCATCATCATCATCACCATCACCATCATCATCATCATCAAGATCATAATCACCATTATTATTATTATTATTAATATTATTATTATTATTATTATTATTATTATTATTATTATTATTATTATTTATTCCTTTTTCTTCAGGTACCGCTTCCGAAATCAAAAAAATAAAAAGGATTAAGAAGAAATGCTTGAAAAACAATTTAAAAAGTAAATAAATAAATAAGAAAACGTGTGTGTAATTAATCTCTGATAGTCAAATCTCAAAGAAAGCATAACCTGACTTGTTAAACAAAAGGTAGGAGCACAACACTCATTTGATTCATAGAAGTCTTCGATATTTTTTTTGTTTCTAGCCTGCTTTTAGACATGGGTTTTTTAGCACTCACCCAATCACTATAATTAATTATATATTTACACAACAGGAGTAATAAAAAAATATGATGTCAACATATTAGTTTGAAGAAAACTAACAATTTAGCTAGAACCGCAAAATATAAGAACAAAGATAAACACAGTCAAGGGAGAGACTATTCTTTTTCTCTGTTTGACTACCCCAGGCTGTTTCTAGTGTTCATGTAACAGTCGTATTTAATGTGTGTCTAGTACATCTCACTTACGTGGAATAGAAACCTTATCGTTGTAGCAAAGTTTAATATAAAACTGGCACATTCATTAAACATCACAATGAAACTAAATAACATTAAAAACTATGGGGACCAGTAAAAATATCTGACAATCTGTATCGTTAGGCTCTCCCTTTATGGCGAACATGGAATCCGGTCGGTGTCCTGCAAGTATTAGCTAAGTTATGCTAATAAGCGAGACACAAAAAAGTTAGCAATATTAGTCATAGAAAATAATGTATTTTAGTGTTAGAATTGAGGAAGCCGTTCAATATATAACATGGATAGAAGCGAGCAATGCTGATGCCTCAGAGAATTGGACGGTTGATCAAAGAAAACGCAGTTCTATGAAAGAGCAGTTTATATTTTATAAGTTCAGCGATCAGTCATTAAATAAGTTAAATGAAATCATGCTTAATTAGATTAATATAAATAAAAGTATTTCAGACATAAATGAATCCCGAGTCAGATGTATATTTCAGCATGTTTTTCAAGGTATCATATATATATATATATATATATATATATATATATATATATATATATATATATATACATATATATATATATATATATATATATATATGTATTTCTATATACATATGCATATATATATGTATATATACATATATATATATATATTTCTATATACATATATATATATGTATATATATACATATATATATATATTTATATATATATGTATATATATACATATATATATATATATATATATATATATATATATATATATATATACATAAACATATACATATATATATATATATATATATATATATATATATAAGAGTTTATAACTAAAAAGTAACTTTTAGAGAATTATACCTATTGTGAGGTGAGGAAAGCTCAATATACTAGATAGAGCAACAATATGATGAGTCAATGAAAAGTAGTTAGACATGCAAATGGAAGCAAATCAACATCTTCAGTTATTCAGAAGAACTGAAGATATTGTATTTGCTCCTTGTTCTGAACAACTGAAGATATTGATTTGCTTCCATTTGCAGGTCTAACCATTTTGCATTGACTCATCATATATATGTATATATATATATATATATATATATAGTTGACATGTCTTAATGAGACGAATACTCCTATAATATTTCATATATGTAATTAATTAATGTACTAAGAACCTGCACATATATAAACACGTTAGCAGTTTTGAGATTGTAGGGATCAACTAGTATCCGATACAGAAATTAGGTTGTAAACATTAACACCGAGGGTTAAGCGTATAGTCGTTAGAAAAAAAAGAAAAACAGGCAGGCAGACAAACAGAAGAAAAAATCGAAAATAACGAAAACCGGCAAGATAGCGAGAATGTAATCATTAAGGTAGAAAATTAAAAAAAAACAGAAATACAGAAATAAATAAAATAACGAAGTATAACACAAAACGGGTGGATTGCATGAAAAAAAAAGAAGAAGAAAAAATAAAGGAAACCAACATGTAAAGACATACAAACTGAGAAAGATGGAAGGAATGAAACGAAAGAAAAAACTAAGATAAAGAGAAGCACATGGTTAAAGAAGGGAAGCATGAAACTGAAATAACAAAAATCGACAGAAAAAGAAAACACGAAAGAAAAGAAAGAAGGTAAACAGAAAGTAAATGTAGAAAGAAAGTATAGAGCGTAAACAAGTTATGAATATAAAAACACACTGATAGACATACCAAAATGAAAAACTAACAAACATACACAAATAAATATGAAGTAAAGACAGCAGGTAAAAAACTCACTATAAAATGAAATGAACACGGATTAAGAATAGAGAAAAAAATAAAAACAAATAAGTAATAAAGGTTGACCCTAAAGAAAACTGCTCGATATAAGATTAAAAAACCGCATTTCTTCATTATACATAGTAGATTAACTCCACACCTCTGATAAAAAGGGAGGATTACCTAGGATGATGGTATCACGACAGCAGAACAGATACTACACTACCACTACACCTCTCAAAAAAGAAGGAGGTAATGCCTAGGAAGATGATATAATAGTAATAGAAAATATACAACACTACCTCAACACCTCTTAAAAAAGAACGACGCAATGCCTGGGAGGATGATTTCATGACAACAGAACAGATACTACACAAACTCCACACCTCTCAATAAAGGAAGAGGTAATGCATGGGAAGATGGTATCATGACATCAGAGCATATACTACACACTACCACTGTATTGAGGATTTAAATATATTAACTTAGTCTTAAATAATATATACCATACTTTTTCATGATAAGTAAAATAGTCTTAAATAGTATAGTTGTTGCTTAAGACAGACATATACATGATCTCTATTATTAACAGTAATGCGTATATCCACCGCAATATAACTCTTCGTATATGAATACATTTTCCTTATAATATATATATATATATATATATATATATATATATATATATATATATATATATATATATATTAGTCTCTGGCCTACTTTTAAAAGTGCTGTAATTAACGATAGTCAGATTTTTAGTGACCAACGTAGGAGTTCATTTTTTGTGGCTTTTAAATCTAAAAATATAGTCGATTATAACTTCTGTTCTCGCTGATCGGTCATTGTCATTCACTGTCTGCTGCACATTTTTGGCCAGCAATGTATCATCTTGTTCCACGACCGGAAATAGTACCGGCCAACAGCAGGAGCCAATCATCATATTTCGAATCTGTATTTCCTCCGTCATTAATTTCCATATATTGCCGCAGTTAGATGTTCCTGGCTCTCGTTTATTTTCCCATTTTTTACGCCACTGGATAACGAATCGATGCTAGTAGAACGCAAGCGACGATCAGAGTAAGACGGCGCTGGAATAATACACAGGGCGATATAGATGTGACAGCGGGAGGTTGATGCAGTTAATGGTCCCGCTAAAACGTTGACAACAACTTGGATAAAATATGTAGTACCTGTAAAGAGGAAATATTCTGCTGGCCAGTCTATTTAGGTTTGTAGCTATATTGCCTACACAACCAAGACTGTTAAATCGAATTACTCTTTAAGACTTATTCAGATGTAGCACGTAAATGTGGCTTACTCTAGCAACGTATGTTAATGCATAAACGTCTGAATAGAATCGATCTCTTACACCCTATAGATTACACACATACACGAATATATATATATATATATATATATATATATATGTGTGTGTATGTGTGTGAAGTTAATCCAACAAACGATATAAGAAGCAACTGATATCTCTTAATTAGTGAAACATCCGGATAAAAGACTGAAGCTCAATATACTGGATAGAGCATTAATAGCATAATATGAAAGGAAATAATAAAATAAGGTGCGAATCAAATTTTATTACAATTCAAAATTCAGGCAAATTATCTCAACGTACTCAACTCATGAGTTTTCAAAGGTAATTCTCTGAGGAGAAGAATTATCTTTGAAAACTCACTCATGAGTTACGGACGTTGAGATACTTTGCTTGAATTTTGAATTCTAATAAAATTTGATTCGCACCTTATTTTATTATTTCATTCTATATTCTGATATATATATATATATATATATATATATATATATATATATATATATATATATATATATACAGGGTGGGCCAAAATAAGGGTCCTATCTTTAAATTTTAATAACTTGAATTTGAATAACTTCCACAAAATGAAAGTTAAACTCACCAAACTTTATGTGTGTGTAGACTGATCCTTCCGAGATTTTTTTGAAATAAACAAAACAAATTTTAGCCGGAAAACACTTCTTAAAACTTACAAAAACTAAAGTATTGTTTTTTACACTGTTTTGAGTTTTTTAAGCAAAAATAATGTTTTCTAAATGAGGGTACGTTCCTTAGGGCTAATACGGCTAATGCTTGCTTCGGAAGGGGTCCTTTACTTATTCTAAAAAAAAAAATTAAAAAAATCAATAAATAAAAAAGTTATGAATTTTTAAATATAGGACCCTTATTTTTGCCCACCCTGTATATATATATATATATATATATATATATATATATATATATATATATATATATATATATATATATATATATATGAGAAATATAGGCATCATTCTTTGTTGTTATTTTAAATCCGATAAACATACAATAAAAATATTAATCTATTAATTTTTATTTTTATTTCTACGAAGATAGACGCTCTGTTAAAAAAAGATAGGATCTGTTGCATTTTTTTATAAGTCCGTATTTCTGTTTGTCGTAGATACCCGAGATGTTTCAAACGGTATCTGGACAATACTCTCCGATCAAGAACGGTTGATGCGCCAATAGAGAGGCAAGTGGAATTTCTTGTGTTTTAAAAATCATTGTTGTTATTTGAAACAGTTCATAGATTTGTAAACATCAATATAAGTCTTAGAAATCAACTTCATTTACGTTTCGTCGTAACTTCATAGCTACGTATTTGCGACCTATTCGTGTTAACAAAAAACATATTCTAAAACAAAATTATTCTAAGAAACCAATGTATTTGTAAAAAGCAAACCAATCTATAGAAACCAATTTGTTTAGCTTTGAATTAATATAATTATGAAAATAATAAAAATCAGAAAAAAAGATCCATGTCATTAAAAGTAATTTTGGTGATGACAATAGTATTTGTTAAATAAGTATTTATTGTTTTTGAAACAGTGAAATCGGTTTATATACGTGTCGGATTGCTTGGCTCTCGCCTCTATAGGTTTAAGTTGGGGTTAAATTGAATAAATAATATTTCAACAATTATAATTACTTACAGTGAAATATGTCCA
>OY744515.1:7801303-7803803 GCA_963556195.1 Sepiola atlantica
GTTTCTTTCTTCATAATAATATGATGAAACCTATGTTAATTTTACTGTATTCCCGAGCAACACTAATGCTCTACTGTATTATTACACACACCTGCTCTCTCTAGAGTATGAAGCATTTACCGATTCATTATATATAAGTATGAATGTATTATAATACACACCGGCTCCATAAATAAGAGTGATCACTTCTGACTCAACATACACCACTGAATAAGTGTAATAATGAAGTATTTATGTACTCTCTAAGCGTGTATCTATATGTAGTTTGTGGATTTTAGACGGAGAGTACTTCACGCTTAGAATAACGACTTAAAATAGTGTCCAAACGTAATACTGTAATATTACTATCTTGGCTCCCAAGCTACGCTGAATAGGTTGGTTAGAAAATATAATTATACAGTATTACTCTTATGGATCCCGAACAACGACGAGTAGCTTTTCTTGTATACACCTGTTATCAAAAAGGCAGTGCACCGTTGTCTCCCGGGAAAGTGACGTTTCAACTACATGTGCTTTATCGAATGTTGAATAATCTGGATTAACATATACCGATTACTATATATAATATTGCGCGTTTAAACCAACTTGTTCTTTCTAAGATATTTATCACTTTACATACACTGATATAACTTACCAAATGTAATAATGTAAAAATAGTATTATTACTTCCGGTTACGTCGAGTAGAATTTGTTCCCGGGTAACGCAGATTTAAACACACTTGCTCTTCGTATGATTTCTCTCTCTAGGATATTTAGCATTTAAGATAATTGTATACCACCTTGCAAATGTAATGCTGTATTATAAATATAATGACTAGCAGACAACCTCAAGTACTTTTCCTTGTGTACAACAGTATACCCATTACAGTTGATGTTTCCAATGAAACGCGGCGTTTCAACACATACACTCTATATAGAATATTGAGTATATAGACTAATGACAAAATGTGGTACTCTATTATTAATTCATTGCGTCTGAGTAACATCGGGGGTATTTGTCTAGTATGCAACATTGAGACAAAATACTTCGAACACTGTGGAGCTATTGTTCCCGTGAAACACGGCGTTTAAACACAATTGATCTATCTTGTTTATGGAGCACTGTGAATTAACTTACAATATGTGATATAGTAATATTACTATTATAGCCGTCAGGCAACGCCATCGCCGTCTCTTGCATACACATCACATAATGTCTCTGTCTAGGTTATTAATCACTTTTTGCCATAAGTTATACTACCTACCAAATCTAATTCTATATGATAACTATCATGGCTTCCGGACAATGTTGAGTCTATTTCCTTGTCTACAACGGTATTAAAATAGACAGGGGATTCATTTCTCCCCCAGGTAATGTGGCGTTAAAACACACCTTATATGTGTAGGATATTTAGCACGTTTTGACTGACATATACAGTTTAACAAATAATACTGCTCTCGGACAACGCGGCATATAACCCACCTGCTTAATCTAAAATATTAAGCACTTTACATTACAAAATGTAACAAAAACATTTAACATTATGATTCCATGGCGACGCCGAGAAAATCCACCTGCTATATCTAGGGCATTGAACACGTTGGATGAACCAATAGAATTTCCTAAATATTATACTGTATTATTAGTGTAATTGCTTCAAGCCAACACCGAGTTAATAAAAGACAGGGAATGTCTTTCTCCCGAACAACGATGAGTTAAGTACACTTGCTTCATCAAGTGTGTTGAGAACTTTCAGACTATTATATACTATTCACAAAATTGAATACTGTAATTTAAGGTGTATTAGTCTCGGTTCTTAAAGTGAAGAGTGAAACCAATTAAGTAACGAGGCCCCAAGATATTTACTGAAATCAGCCAAATAAAATTAAGAATGACTATAGAGCATCACTAAAACCAGTCCTTGCGATGAATTGCTCCGTTTCCTTTTGAAGATTAATGATGTTGATAGTGACAATACTCAAAAACATAGCTTCAGAAGCGTTAAAAAAACAAATGGCAGCGTCTAATAATATAAAAAGAAAATGCGGAGTCATTTTTATTCATGGAAGTCGCTCCAGACAAGGCATGACATCACCTGATGTAAAAAGCTAACAAAGTTATTATTTAAGGTAAAAAAAACAAAACTAGCCAACAATAAGAGTTATATTGATAGATTCCGACCTAGAAAAAAACAGTTATTTCCCGTTTGCCAGAAACATCGCTCATGGAATGTGAGAACTAAAAGACAAGACTGAATCTCTCCTACAAAATACGAGTTTAACTTCACCACAAAGAAACGCGGACTTTTCACATTTCATCAATTCATAAAAACACATAAAACTAGCAACCACACGCAGATCAGACCAATCGTCTCCAGTACTGAGAGACCTCTCTACAAGATTTTCTTGCTCCTCTGACAGTTTCTAAAACCTCTATTCCCTACATTTTCTGCGCATGTCAGTATCTCTGACGAATGATAAATATACTGAACTCACTTCAACCCCAAACGCTACGCCTCAA
>OY744515.1:7806303-7813803 GCA_963556195.1 Sepiola atlantica
AAAAGAGATTACGGATGTATTTCACACTCTTTGTGATATCAGTAATTCAGACGAGTCTCCTCTGTTATCATAGCATTATCATCTTCTAACTCGCCCAGTAAATTTTATCAACCACACTAATTAATTCTTTTGAAAATATTTTTAAATTTCGCAAACTTAAATCATTAAAATATCTGATATCTTGACCAGGCTTTCTTGGCATGATGTCAGTCAATATTTCACATATATTTCGAAGTCATGAATCCTGACCTTTTTGACGGGAAATAAATGACACTAATCTTTCTGAGTGTGATTATTTCCTTCGAGCTTCAATATAGCTAAGGTCATCTCCACCAGGACGAAGGCGTATTAGCTAAAGTCTATTCCCTATGTGGGTATCATTAAAATACGTATTTTAAATGCAACGGTTTTAATGGCGAATCTATCTCCGGCGATGTTGCCATGAACACCATTAATTTTACGATTCTTATGTCTATTTAATTTCTTGTTAATATGAGATATTTGATCCTAATCGCTAGAGCATTTTATTTTTTTAAATTCTGGTCTCTCTAACAAATCGCTCACTTTCGACGGGGTAATAACACCTGTGGGATTTATGTTATTTAAATACATCGATGAATCTATTGATATAAATCCTACGGAAACGATTTTAAGATTGGCATGGCTCCAACTGAACCAGAGATCATTTAAACAACTATGATCTTATATTTCCATTATATCTTAAACTATTGAGATATTAAAGTAAACACTTGTTAGTGATATGGATTTATTGTATGCATAAGTTAAACTAATTTTTTTCTGGTTGTATATACTCGATTAAATGTATACTGTCTTGTTTCTGATATGTCGAAGTACTTAGTTATGTTCATACGTCAAATAGATGTTCATAAAACTGGCTTTCAGTATACGAGACGTTTCATGTGTTTATCATTGTATCTGTCTTTTTCTAGTTTCATATATTATGTGTTGGAGAGAATCATGTTCACATCTTTCCTTTCTGTTTTCGTTTCTTCTTTCCCTTCTTAAAGGGTTAAATAGGGTTTTCTTTCATTTTTGTTCATGATTTTCATCATGCATTCAATGTCTTCCGCTTTTTCTTAGATGTTTTTTAGTCTCGGTTTCAGTGTTTTCAATAATTTCCAGTATTACTAGATACACATTAACAGACACAGAAATAGAGAGTAAAGCCATAAAGTTTCTAGAAGGATGTGTATTCATATCACTACTATAAGTATAGTTAGCCCAATTTATATTAATTGGTGAATATGTATATTGCCCGTTTCTATATTTACAAAATAAAACGCAAGCCGTTTGAAAGACTATTACATATATTTGAGAGATGTTTACATCCTATCATCTACCGTCATTCTCCTTTACTAACAAGTTGTATGCAATTATTCTCTAATAGTAAATACTTTTTGAATCGATTAAGTCTTGTAGTCACTTTTATATACAGTAATGTATGTGTTAGTAAGAGCAGAAGTACTAGTTTATCATCAATACCATTCACACGTCATAACCAATCAGAAATATAGAGTATTTTTTTAATATCTACTGTGTTCAGTTGAATAGTGTTCAGCTTATATGTATCACACTAACAAAACAGAAATAATGACAAACATATTGCATTTAGAAGGTTGCTGAAGGAGGATTTTCTCAGAGTTTGTATTACTTTAATTTGAGTTTCCGGTTGTAATATAATCGAAAATTCAGGCGCTAAAGACAAAGGTACGAACAAATACACAAGAGCTAAGATAGAGATGCGTGGGCGCATCTAAATCCAGATGAAATTCCATCGGAGAACAAAGGCAAAATAACCATCGTTAAATATCAATAACAATGCGCTCAAATAAATAAACAGATAAACAACCACAATCCATTGTTGCTGCTTAGATGCGGATTAATTTGAGGAATAAGCTTAAGGAAAAACATAACAGAACATATAACATTTTCGTTTTTCGTTTTCGAAATAATTTTCGTTCGGGTAAATAGTGAGAGCCGGTTGAACTAGGAACATGTTTCGGGTCAAGACAATCTAAGCTGGCGTCCAGTGAGCTCTGTGTGTGGATACACTGTGTGCGCATGAACTAATAATTTAGCATCTTCTTGCAGTTTACGCACCACTTTTTGAGAGATTAGTTTTCATATTCGTTTGTAAACAAATACATTGACAAAAAATGTATATCTCATCAAATATTGACTTTCATTAATACAAGTAAAGAAGATGAACTATACCATGGCCACCGAGAGTTACTACAAACCTGTTAGCTCGAAAATGACGTCACTGCATTGCGTGTCAAACGTGCTAATAATAATAAGAAGGCATTTTGCCTTCTCCATTCACTAAATAATCCATCAAAATTCAGGAAATTAACCAATTTTAATGAAATTTTCCGTATTTATAATTAATAATCACGGAATATAATAAATCCATTACTTTATTAGAAGGCTTGGTGCAAATGTACTATTTCCTGTAAACAAAAAACAGTTATCCAAAATATCAAAACATTTTACCTTTTCCATTCACTAAATAATCAATCAAAATTCAGGAAATCAACCAATTTTAATGAAATTCTCAGTATTTATAAATTGATGATCACGGAATATAATAAATCCATTACTTCATTAGAAAGCTTGGTGCAAATGTATTATTTCCTGTAAACAAAAAGCAGCTTTACTAAAGTTATCCGAAATGTCAAAACATGTTTACCATACGATATTTAAAAATTGCATGTAAAAAAGAAAGGAAAGGAACACGATTCGATTAATCCAAAAACTGATCTTTATTCAATACAAATTCATAGAAAATATTAAGTAGAAGGTTTCTAATTTTCTTTTTCTGTTTAGCTTTTTCTTTGTGATCATTTTTCATATCACAAAAATTGTTCAGTATAGAATTGGAGGAACTCCAGATAATCATTGAAAAAGAAGACCAGCATTTTTTAAAAAAATGAAAATAAAAGTTTGTATATGTTTAAAATAAAAAAATAATTATTCTGTATATATTACGAAAAATGCCGCTAAACTCTGTTAATTATATCATTATACCTCGAAGAAAAATTCATTTTCTTAATTAACGAGTATTATCATTGAATAAGGCATTGTTTAATCAATATTCCCCCCCCCCCATTTTAATTTCATAATATATTTCATGTGATTTACTATTATTTAAATAAAATTGTTACAAATTGTTTGAAATGCCGTAAATGAAACTATTTTTTTTTAAATTTTGTGAAAATGTATTATTTTTTTAAACAAAATACACCATTACTAAAGGTATATTTTCATGAATTTTTTCAAATGAAAATAAAGATCTGTATATGTCTAAAATAATTTTTGTTTAACTATTTCGTATATATTACGTGTAATGCCCCTACACTTTGGTGATAAAATCATTATAACTCGAAGAAAAAATAATTTTGTTAATTAACGATATCATCATTGAATAAAGCATTGTTTAATCAATATTTTTTGTGTGTGAAAATATTGATTAAATATGCCGTTGTTATTAAATTTATTTAATCTACAAAAGTACGGAGAAAATATCAAATATACTACACTTAATAAGACATCGAAAACAGTAATTTAAAAAAAATGGAAACAATAATTATTGGCTATACACTGTTTTTTTTATCAAATAATGAATAAATAATTCAGACTTTTAATTTTTTATGTAATTAAAAAAAAATCAAACTCATTTGCGTATATCCATAATTTCTGTAATTCCTTCTCTTTTGGAAATCCAAACACATGCAGTAGCCAATTTAACTTTGTGAATGATAAACTGAAATTTAAAGAGGCGCGAAATTAAGTTAACCAACCACAATGACGTCAGAGTGGGCGAGAAGTTAGTTGATTTGCCTTGTTAACTCTCGGTAGCCTTGATATTCACTAGTAAAATCAATAAAACAATAATTTATCGCGTTAGAATACTCTAGTGCGTCTAATGTAACATAATAGTTTTTTAAGGAAAAGTATTTTACGTTTCCTAAAATAATAGGATGATCATTTTTTATATCGAAAACAAACAACCTGTTGTCTTCTAGGACCAGTTTATAGATGATTGATGCCTTGCAATATGTTATTATTCATAAAAATATATTACTAAAATACAGTAAAGATTTCTGTATTTCATTTTTTTTAAATAGGATGATATGTTTTTAGGGTATTTCCAAACTATTTCAAAATTTATGTTTTCTAAACAATTCTATTATAGGATTATTGCTACATATATATATTGGAAGCCCTATAAATGCCCCTTTTTTACTGCTATTTTTAAATAACTGCTATTTTCAAATAACCAGAGAGAAAAGACAAAAATACTCACACTACAATGGTTCCATACAAAGAACCAATGATACCTTGAGAATTACATTAAAACCCTTGGTTAGAAATGGTAACGTAATGAAAATCTAGACATACCTCGTTGATTGCAAAATGGCTTACAAGTAAATACATTAGTACCATCTGATATTCGTGTAATTAGATTAATAGAAAGTTATTTAATTATACAACTTTTATAAATAACCTTAATATATGGATACACCTTGATAGTTAACTGACACACATATTCTACAATGAACATAAATATGTTTATGTAAAAAGTAATTGTTGTCACACATACTCGTTTCTTGTTACTTTTATCTGAAAAGGTTTCAAAGACTTTCAGATTACCTAAACAAAACCCAATAATGTTTGTGCAATGTAAATTCACGTCGAAATGTTCAACTTTAAAATGTACTAGTGCCTAAATTGACAGATTGCAATCTGCAAATCAATCCTTTCGTTTAGAGAATACCGGCTAACAATTTGATACTAATAATCTATTTAACTCTTAGGTTAAAATAAAGATCGATCTGCACTTATGATGTTTGGAAAATCATTTCAAAATGTCAGAGGTTATTATATGCTTGGATCCTTGAAAGAATGTCCATTTTAATTGTTACACACAGGGTGTAAACAGAATAATATATAGGCATGTAATGGGAGTATGCTGATCATATCCAGCTTATATATCCACACTAATTTTGTAAAAAAAGACTAACAACGCCATCGACATAATCAAAACAGTAATTACTTGTTAGCATGCATAATCACTGATAGGGATTTGGGCTTCGTCAAGATGACCTTCTTCAATCATTTACTTATTTAGTTAGTTATTTATGTAATATTTTCTCGATGAGGATTTTGTATTTGCGCGATTAACGAAGTGTATAAGGACTATCATATATATATATATATATATATATATATATATATATATATATATATATATATATATATATATATATACACACGCTTATTCATAAGTCACTTACCTATTTATTTTGGAAATTCTGAAGTTAAAAATACGGTAATACGAAACGGAAAATTCATTTAACAAATTAATAGATGGGAGTTTAAGATTACCGCAAATATTAAAAATGTCCCCCTTCGTTCTGCATGCATAGCTCCATTCTTTTTTGTATTGAATTTACGACTCTTTGTAGCATATTTGATTGATTATTAAATAAATATATATAGAAACAAATATATAAACGAACACATTTTAAATAACAAATAGCAGTAATTAGAGAGTAAGATAACAATCATCAAAAGTCTATAGTATGTTTGTGCTTCATATGGTAATCATTTTAAATAGCTAAGTGAAGTGACTTATTAATCATCCTGTATATATATATATATATATATATATATATATATATATATATATATATATATATATATGATTTATATAAATATAAAGCTCTATTTGATATTGAGCACTTTTTATAAACCAGGTTGACATTTTTTGGATTACTACCCTGTGGATGTTTTAGCTGGATTATTATCGTCATTATATATATATATATATACATACATATATATATATATATATATATATATATTTATAGATCCATCTGGACTTGTTGGGGTGGGGTTGGGTGGTTAATTTGGGTGGATGGGTAGGGGTTATAATGTGTTCTTTGTGTGTTGGGGTAGTGTATAATGGGGGGGGGGTAATGTTATCATTCATTTTTGTAAAAAAAAATATTTTTTATTTTTTTAAAATTATGTTGGATTGGTGTGGGGTTAAGGTGGGGTATGTGGGTTGCTAAGGAGGTAGAGTCTACTATGTTTACAGTTGATAGATATCTCTTGTTTTCTATTTAAGAGTTCGTTCTTGTCCTTAAAGCGGATAATTTCCAGTGTTGCATTTAAGCATAATCTACATGGAGAGTTTATTGATTTGCAGGTGCTGGATTTGTTCAAGATTTTCCACTTTATTATGGGAGTTTCTTTCTTGGTTTTTATTTTGTGGTAGTGTAGTGAAAGTCCAGTTTGTCCAGGCTGGTCAGGGTTGTTGAAGGAGAGTTTATGGTTGTAGAATCTTTCCTTGAAGTTGTTACCTGCCAGACCAATATAATAGTTAGTCTGGGATAGGTTTTCAGTTGAGGAGATAGATGCCTCATAGACCACTTGGCTTGATACGCACTTTTGATTTAGGGGGCAGTTTGATTTGTTATTACAGTTACATGTTCTTCTAGAATTTGAGGTTACTGAAGTGTTTAGTATTTTCATGTTGTGCTTTTTTATGATTTTTTCCAAGTTGTCTCCACAACAATAGCTGAGTTTAAGTGTATTCTTATTAAACATGTTATGGAGTATGTTGTTATTGGGGAAATGAGTGTTTATTAAGTTCAGAAATGTATTCCCTAATTTGGTTTCAGTTGAGTTGTTAAATGGAGGTGTATACCAGATAATTTTCCTATTTCTATTTTTGTTCCTATTAGAGATATTTTGTGTAGTTGGAATATACTCTATTTTGGTATTTTTATATCCACTCTCCTTTAGTGCTTTATCATAAAAGTTATTATGTTTATTGAATATATCTATATTGGAGGAGGTGTTGCTAATCCTTCTACTAATTGATTCCGGGATGTGTTTACTTACAGATCTAGGGTGGTTAGATAGGTGGTTGACATAAAGGGGGTAGGAATTATCTTTAGCATAGGGGTCATAAGTATCTCTAGTGAGGTTGAAGGTAATATCGAGGAAGTTTACCTGTTTAACATTTGATGTTATTTCAGCCTTTAGGCTATTCATTTCATTTCTTTGGATATTATTTTTTTCATTTTTTCACACTTTTGTCCGTTTGTGTTTTTAACGTACATTACGCCATCATCTCTGTAGAGGCCGATTGAATCGACTTCGAGATCTTTTGTTTAGTTATATAGTAAATACAGGCCAACCAACTCTGCTACCTCAGCAGAGTCAAGAGGACCCATAGATACATCGAAGGAAGAGAAATGGGCCTTCTTTGTCCATTGTTCTTTGTTATTTATTAGTACTGTGGTTCGACATTTTTCGATGATGTTTATTTCGTCTTCCGAGATATTAGAGAGGAGGGTGGCGAATTCTTTAACATTTTCGAAGCATGCTCTGGTTATTGAGGAGTAGTAATTAACAACAACGAATTGTATAAAAGAGCATTTATCAGTATTTCTTATTCTATTAAAC
>OY744515.1:7818803-7821303 GCA_963556195.1 Sepiola atlantica
GTTAAGGCAACGTTTGTAAGATAAACTAGAAAATGTCACTTAATGTGTGTAGGAGGTAGAACTTGAGAATAAATCAATGGCAGAAAGTGCTCAATTTATTTTAAGGGGGGTTGAGTAATACACACATTATATATATATATATATATATATATATATATATATATATATATATGAAAGAGAGAGATAGATAGATATATGCAAACACTTTTTTATTTAATATTATTTTTAGTAGGTTTAATCAAATAACTGACATATAGATGACGTAATTGTAGGGTTTAACGAGAAAATGATACAAGAACTCAGGTGCATTCAAGACATGCACCTGTTGATAAACAACCAAACGTGTAGGATCTTCAGCCGTCAATAAAATTGACATATTAGTTTACTTATATATGTGTGTTAGGTAAGTGTTCATTATTTTCAACGTGTGTGTATATCTGATATCTATGCAAAACATGACAACGTTAACCACGATACTTATTGAGTATGTGTGCATGAATGTAATTGAGGGAAACATGTTTCGTACAAATATTCGTAATATGTTTGTCCGGGGATTAATTTTAGTTTTCGAAATGTAATGTGTAAACTACGATTAATAACATGATAATTAATCGTAAACTCTTTTCAATAATCCGTATGTCCTATGTAGTAAGTTGAATACATTTCGTAAGGTTTTTTTAAAGAAAATATTAATTTCTATTAAAGAGAAAAGAAATAAATTAGTTTTCAGCAATAACTATTATATTGACAGAAAATAGACAGAAATGTCTCACTGGTGTTATATATAATTTACTGCTAGATCGATTTTATACGAGATGAATCTAAATGAACCCGTGTCTCTCTTCTTCCCCCTTCCCCTCCCCTGCCTCCTCCTCTTCCCTTGTTTCGTCCCTCGACGATAACTACTCCAATTACTACTAATCCTGTAGACTTTTGACGTTCTCAGCCCGAATTCAATCAGCAGGCGATATCTAAGCACTGATTTTTTCTCTCTCTCTTTTTTTTTTTTTTTTTTCTTATTCTTTAATAGGTTTCGACAAAAACATGTCGATTTACCCTTTCTCACGTTTACTCTCGCTTTCTCTTCTTCTTCGTTTCGTCTTCTTCAACTGACGTTCCCAACATTCTGGTTGATTGGTATCTCTTTCTTCTTCTTCTTCTTCTTCTTCTTCTTCTTCTTCATCTTCTTTTTCTTTCTCTTTTTATAACATTCCTCGCATTCCTTTTTCTCCCCGTTTTGTTGTTCTCTGCACGTGACATTTTCTTCCAATCGCATTCTCTGTATGAATTTGAAAACTTTTCCGTTTTGAAATAAAGTTTATTAACTGATCGAAAATGGTCGTATCCACGACCGAAATATCTCGGTGGAACTTTACAAGATTAGTTTTTGAGTTTATTTTTGTTAGTTGTTGAATTGCTTATTCTTTATTCCATTTTTATTTTTACATAATTTACTATAGTCTGTTGGGCTTTTAAACAATATACAAGAAAGAATAATCTATAAGTACAAATGGCAGAATTAAAACTATGTTTCCCCAAACATATTAACACAACAAATGCTAAGTATGCATATCAGTAACTGTGTGATGTGTTCCTGTATGAAGGATTCGTTTTGTTATTGAAGCATTTAAAATGTATTTATGTTTGAAATTTCTTGGTTTATGGTCCAATATTACATCTCGAACTCGACCATTTTTATTTAAATTCCCAGGCAAATTCAACTGTCTTAGTTTTCTTTAGTATTACATCTTAGACCAACGATCAGGATTCCCCTACCTTTCTGTAACCGACAGTATCAATGTTCAATTAAGATTTGTTCATTATAATATTACATATAATATTAATAGGTTTATTTTAAATGATTTAACCGTTAATATCCCCATAGAATGTACGTCTCTTTTTGACTTAAGCAAGGTTGCTAACATATATCAGAGCCAATTATAACTAAACTTAATTACTGAACACTATTGAACTCTTCCAAACCAGAGATTGAACTTTTACTATGGACAAAAATGCAAAAATATAATTAAATGTATTGCCTTAGAGCTGATTCGTTGTATGCTAGTAATAATACTATGTTAGCGTCAGTGATGTGTAGTACTACTAGAAGCGTAAAGAATTAAGACACAGTCGTTGGTCGAGACGGATAATTGAAAAGAAAATAGGAAACTTACACTATGGTTTATGATTTATCGAAGCCTGTTTTTTATTCGATACTATCTTCAGTATTCAAGGGAAATATGATGTGGATTTAGACTTCGTCCGGTGCATTTGTTGATCTTAGTTTTTACGACTGAGTAAGAAGTAGCCTCACATATCAAAATAATTAGATATTAAGGATGTTTCATTCACATAATGATAATATATCTGGTAAGTATAAGTAAAGAAGTCTTCTAAGTCATTCACGTTATTTCTTAGTCCACATGTATTTGTGAAGGAGGCCTCAAATGTGTGTTGATGTTGTTGTTTTTACCGGCCCGCCTAGTTTTTTGGCTTCTGT
>OY744515.1:7826303-7866303 GCA_963556195.1 Sepiola atlantica
TACCTTATTATATCCACGGCCTATTATTGGATGCTGATTTATCTATTTGAGCATGTGATATAGGAAATATGTGATATTGCTGTGTGTTTCAGTCTTGTGACCTGGGAAATTAACTCGTAATGACAATGATTAATGAACTAAGGGCGCCTACGCCGCATTTACTCTGTCTTAAGAACCAGTATATGAGTAGAATGTAAAGCGGCTAATAATCCACGATCCTGAATGGGTGGAATATTCTAAAAAAGGTAACCTCCTGCATTAATGAAATCTACTTGTGAATTATTGGAATTTCAACTTTTGTAACCTCAGCATATAACTTAGAACTTGATGTTGGATTCAGTCTGGGCACGGTGAACAGCTTCCTTTGATGGAATTCGCAGTTCCAAGTTTCTTGTCTATTCTTGTCAAAAGAGATGACGACGTAAAATGTTACATATTTTGTTTTGAAAGTACGTGTTTCCGGCCTCCACATACAGCTCCTGGTATTCTGAACATTTCACTTCTCCGTTACCAACCTCACATTAACATGCTTTATTTTCCTGATCTTACGGGAACGGTTGAAATTAACATGATTATTACGTATATCATAAAAGTTTAGAAGCACATGTATGAGTTGTGGTCCTCAATTTGTCGCTATCATATTAATAACGTTTCGTCTGTTGTACTCTAATGCATTTTACAGATGACTTTAAAAATAGTCAATAATCTTGCATGACATTTGTGCTATGTAATTAATACGCTAACATTTTCAGATATTTCTTTCTTATTCGTACTTTCTTTAATTTATAACATGTAGAAAAAATTCCTTTGAAATACAGTTACATCAAAGAGTATGCCAACTATACAGAAGCTTCTTAATTTTCTGTGTTAGGTACCCCTGTTAGAATCTTGTTTTGAACCGTCGATAAAGAAATGTACATAGACATTATATTGCACGCAAGGAACATACATTGCTGATATCTGGTTTACTATCCAGAAAGTAGTATATACATTTATTTTTCATGACAATATTGATGAATATAAAAAGGTACACATTCATCTTGTTCAAATGAAACAAGTAAAATTTTGTTATTCTGATCAACACGCGAGTAATAGTCATTTACTGCAACAGTTATAAATTAGGCTAAACTTTGAACAAGAATATACAGCCAACGTATATTGAAATGCAACTCATGCATACAATAACAACATAGTCACATCTACTATATACGGAAACACAGTGTCATATAATGTATGAAACTATCAATTCTCATACCTGTCTTGAAGTTGTGGTTGTGGTGTCAATAGCAATGTGTATATTTGTTTTTTGTGAGTGATTTGAAAGATAGTTTGTTAGTTGATTGTAGTATAAGTGGATCTTAAAATCTAGTCAAATTATGCACTTCAAATAACGAATCAGATATAACACTCATATGCGGCCGAGTGCGACATCAAAGTAATACCCCATAAAGCATATTTAACAGACCTTTTCACCGTCAAAATATACTATTGCCAATCTTCATTCATGAATCAGAACAAGCCATTAAATATATAGTGTGTAAATCATTAATTCTAGATGATATTCATTGGACTAGTGTATATAAACAAATATTATGACGGTGTGTTTAGTTGAGGGACAACTAGTGGACCGAGAAAGGAAACCAAATAACGATAGAAAAGGGTAATATTTCTGAAAACATATTATTGTTCAACTCCAAACGACACCGAATATATACAGGTCTTGTGTCCGTATTCAATCGGCTATCGTCTTTTAACTTCTTTAATTATAACATATTAAGTCGTCTCTATCTCATTTAAGATTGGTTATTTTAAAGTTCCAGCATATACGCGCTGATGTCGGACATTTAGTACTATGTTCTGCATTTAAATAACTAGTTATAACAAACACTGTGCACGGATACTTTGAAATATTAAGAACGTAAAGCAGAAACATAGAAACATATCTGAATATGGAGTTAAATTATTAAATAATCGGTGGTAAGTCGTAAAACATAACCAACAAAAAAGATATAAGATACTAATTATGATGTTTACTCTGTATAAGTGAACGAGCGAGCAACCGAAATTGTTGTTATCATTCTCCTTATTTGCATTGCATCATGCGTTTGTTCGAAAAAAATTAAAACACATTATTTATTTCGGTTAGATTTAGCGGAAGGTTTATACAAACATAACAGTAAAGCACACCACAATATTCATAATCAATTAATAATAATTAACAATTAAAAATAAATAAACAATTACTACAACGGCGTGATAATTTAATTTATTACGAAAATGAAAGATAATGATTTGAAGCAATTTGCAGAACTGTTGCGACAATAGCATCATGATAACAAATAAGCGTTGAATAAAGTAATTAAATACAACCTGTGTTCGTTTCACCATCTTCAAGAGAAAATTACTACTAGCATGAACACGATAAAAATGATTGCAAATCCTTATAAATAGAATTGACAGAAATATAATTATCTAGAAATGGAATAGTGTTGACATTAAACCTTGACACATGCAAATTATCAGAACATGTTAGAACCGATAAACAAACACAGTTTACTGATGTTTTGAATCAAGGATTGAGCATGTCAATGGAGTAACTATTGTAATTAGTCTAAACAGTAATATTCACCGATTTTTTATTATTATTGCATAAATAATTAATTGCATGTGTCCTATTTCTGATTATATTTTTGATAATATCAGAACTCATTTTATACCGCTGTGATAAAGAAATAAACAGTTGAAACAAAAATAATATTACATTTTTTAATTTAAAAAGAATGGCAAATTACTTTACACTTTTTATGTTTGTATTAGTTTACCTCCCACAGCGGTAAACTGTGACACAACGCCAAGAAAGTAGGAGTTAAAAGACAGCGCCCTAGCGAAATAAGAGCACTCTGACCGTCAGTAAATGCCTGGGCAGCTCCGTTAGCATTCCCCGGTAGGGGCGCGTCATGCGATTTTCTATAAACTAACCTCTAGTCAAAGAGTGAGAAGGCTAAGTATGGGATTTACAAGTTTCTATGTTGTTAATATTGAAATGTGAATGCATATTTAGTTTAGCAGCCTAGTAAGGAATAGCGTCTCTTCCCCTTTACAATCTCTTTTACGTATGATATATTTTTCTGCACTTTTTCTAATGTGTCGTATTATAATATTTATTATAGGTGCTTGAGCGAACACAAATCCCTCCGCCCTTCGTGTTAAACATTCACAACAGGAATTCGTCAATGACAAATAACTTACTATTCTCGTTCTCTGTACCAAAAACAAACAAACGGAGCCTCCCTAAATTAATTACTTTCTAGAACATTCAGAATATAAAACAAAATACCGCGAGGCTGCTTTCAAACCCACTATCACATAGTCGTTTTCAAGTTTAATGCAAACAAATATCTGCTGAGCCGTCCTCTTAGATAATCGAGTATTCTTGAATAAAAGGCTGCCCATTCCGCCCGTGTTTCATATCCCAAGGTAGCGGTGATCATCGCTTACCTCAAAAGCTTTCAAACCTTATCACCAAATGGACCGATGCCTTGATAAGCGGTGAGCATCGGTAATACCACTTATATTTTCAAGATCTCTACAATAGATATGCGCGTTTAGCTTTAAAAATGTTATTTCAGACGTTAACTTGCCAGAACGACTAATAAAACAATAGTCACAGTGTGACTCTCACAACTGCTACCCATGTCGTCGTTAACAACGTTCACAATCATTTAGCAATTCAAAACATATTTTAGTACAAATAAGTTCATGAGTTATTTATTAAAGAATGTTTAGTCATTGATATCCAACATATTTGTTTCATAAGTGTGAAATGATAAGCATCATTATGAACGCCATATTACATGTTAATCTCTTTACACGGGCATGATGTAGTCAGTGATGGACAACCGACGTTCAAAAATAATGTACAGATTGGTTCGATATAGTGCCATTTCGATAGGCCCACATATAAACACATGAGCGGTTAGAGACCGGTGATTGTGATTGTCATCCAACATTACACTTCCTACTAATTAGACGATCACTAAAGAAAACCTCCATATCATTGAACGAACATAAAAAACAGACTGTTAAATATTTTAACTGATTCTTGGTTAAAATGTTAGGCATCGACTGATGTTTATTAGTGTAAAATATAGTGCGATTGTAGAAAACATGTAAATGTTATAAACGATTCCACGGGTGTCTTATTGTTGAATACTCCTTATCGATACGTGTAGACACATCTACACGGTATCTTTGTAGCTTAAGTGTGATAAGCTGTAGAAACTCATTTTTAAAACGTGAGTCCGACAGACCAATCGGCAGATAATCTTTAACAGAGATGCTTATACGAATCGAAAACAATATAGGAATATTGACCCCGTTTCGTGCCGAAAAAAGTAATCAAAACTGCTATTTCAAAAAAATAGTAATCGAGGGACAAAATGATAGTCCACATCTACAGCTGACCGCTTAGCTGACATCTGGAATGTATTTTAAAGATGCTTGAGTGTAGCTCATATAAGATACGTCCTGCACAATTAGTGTTAAAATAGTATTTCGAAATAAAGTGTGATAGAGCGATAGAAGGACCGACTAATCTCCTTTCGAGATACAAAGACGCATCTAATAAATAAACAAATAAATAAGTGCATTTATAAAGATTCTAAATTTAAACAAGGAATGTTACAAACACTACAATGACGAAACCAAACGGATCGATCGTTTTGTGTGAATCTGAACGCTTCAAGCCAATTGTCCTTCCGAAGCTGCTCATCAATATGGAAGCTTCACTTCCACACTTTTCCTATAATCTCGTTAGAATTCGCCAAGTCTCGCGCGTGCAACCGCCAGTTCCTTCTAGCTATAGGGTGTCAATTTTCTTGGTTTTTATTTGCTTAATATTTTGTTTCCTGATTCAATTTTCGTTCTTTTCAATTCATACTTTGTTTTCTATTATTGTTGATTTTATTAAAATTGTTGGATTTATTTTTGATGATTCCGTTATTTTCTTCTCCGTTTGTACATAATATCTTTACTCGTGTTGTGCCTTAAATGAATAGAAACAATGAATAACTGTTTGTACTCAACGATTCCCGCGACGGAAAAGGGGCAGAAGATGAAGTAAAGTCACATCGAGAGCTACAATATCAGACTCATTTATTTATTTGCTCTTCTATTTTCCAAGCTTAATGTATTCCTCCTTTCACTATTTCTGTAACTTTCTCTTTGTCTTACCTCGTTGTTTCTACGTTCCTTTCTTCAAAGTTGTTGAAATGATGATGACGATGTTTTATTTTTGCTAACACATCGTGGTTTTGATTCACCATTTTTTATATCATACCATCTGCACTGATAAGGGACAAAATACAAATGTATGATTTTACACATCACAATCATATTGTTTCACACATTTAGACGTGTTTTACAGTTACTTTAATGGGTTAGTTACGAAAAGTATGTGCGTGGGATTTTGTATACATTTTAGTGGGATAAAATTAGAACATTTTTATTGAAAATCGTTCATTTCTCTCCACGATTTAGTATTACATGTCAGAGTATAAATTGAAAAGTGTTTTTTTCTGAATTGCTCATGAATATATAGTAGCATCATTCAAGTGTCGGCTGAACAGTACAAATTACACAGTACACAGTAGACGATATGTTATGTTTATTTCATACGAGAGGTTAAAAATCTCTTATATAAAGGAGAGTTTTATGTTTGTGTGTATGTGTGTGTGTTTTGTATGTCCAGCATCTCCTCAAAAACTACGCGCCAAACATGTCAAAAAGTTTGCATCTTCAGGACCGCACATATCCCGAGATCATAACATCTAAAAATCAGAAAAAAACGGTTTACTTGGACCAGTTTCCGTCAGGGGTTCTGGCTCTTATGTTATTTAGTAGTAATTATATCCAACGTTATTTAGTATTAATTTAGAAATGTACTAACTTGATAAAAATGCTGACTCACTGAACACGTCCCATAATCACTTGCCGGATCTACCCGGTCTTTCCCTGAATTCTGTCCGGTTGCATTAGGTCATCCCATAACTTCTGTCCGGACGCATCAATAACATCATAGGAAGGCTACGTCAAGAGTATGTAGTGAAACAAGTGTTGCTCAATCACATCCTCACCTGACAACCGGTAAGAGTGAGTTCAGTAGTGCTCAAGAGGCCTCCTTGATTTCCAAAATACTCGGCGTTGTCCGGAAGAAAAGTGCTCAATGTCTTAGATAGGGCTACTGTAGTGATAGATTTGGATAATATTTTAACAGCATCTACGTTGGCTTTTAATGAATTTTATTTTTTAGAGGATAGCTAAGGAAGTCCGATAACTCACGTTTAAAAATACTATTTAGGTTTTTAAAAAAAGTTAGAGAATATACATGACATATAAAAGTGTATTCTTATCTAAAATTCACAGAGTAAGACGATGAGAGTAATTCCGAATCTATAAACCATACCTTAGGCGTCCATGGGGAATATTTTATCAGGGTCTTTTCAGTTACTTTTCATTATATTTTATAGTAATTTGAAAATGCTGAGGCATATTGTAATTTAATTACGTAATACCTCAAGTCTAATAAACAATTCATGGTTTTTAATGAAATTTAGTTTGAGAGGGCAGCTAAAGAAGTACGATAACTCACGTTTAAAAACACAATTTAGGTTTTTAAAACAAGGTTAGAACATATACATAACACATAAAAGTGTATTCTCATGTAAAATTCACAGAGTAAGATGATGAGAGAATTCCCGAATCTATACACCCACCCCTAGGGGTCCATGACGCATTTTCGTCAGGAGGTGGGGGCTTTTCAGTTATTTTTCATTATATTTTATAGTAACTTGAAATTACTGAGTCATATTGTAATTTAATTACGTAATATATACAGTTAATAAAACAATTAATGGTTTTTAATGAAATTTTCTTTTAGAGAATAGCTAAGTAAATTATCTAATGTATTTATGTACTAATCCGATCAAAATGCTGAGTCACTGAACATTTCCCATAATCCCTTGCCGGATGTACCCGGTCTTGCCCTAAATTCTCTCCGGTAACATCAGGGCATACCATAACTTCTGTCCGGATGTATAAATAACAGTGAAACAAGGGTTGCTCAATCACATCCGAACCTGGCAACCGGTAAGAGTGTTCAGTAGTGCTCAGGAGGGCTCCTTGACTTTCAAAGGATTCAGCGTTGTCCGGGAGAAAAGTGCTCAATTTCCTAGATAGGGCTAATGTAGTGATAGGTTTGGATAATATTTTAACATCACCTACGCTGAGAAGGATAGGGCCATCGATAATAGTTATTCAGGTAGTGCTCAGGAGGCCTCCTTAATTTTCAAATTACTCGGCGTTGCCCGGGAGAAAAGTGCTCAATATCCTAGATAGAGCTACTGTAGTGATAAGGTTGTAAAATATTTTAACGCCAGCTTCGTTTCCCTTTGGACTATTTTGAAGATGAAAAGGAAGGAAGATACTTAGTGGATTGAAAATGATGAAGAATATGATGAAATGATTTAAAGTGATGAAGAATATCATGAGAGGATTGAAAATGATGAAGAATATCATGAGGGGATTGAAAATGATGAAGAATAGCATGATATATATCCATTATACATGATACACATCTATGATACATACACAAGATGCATATCAATGATACATGATACATGAGGCATATCCATGATACATGATACATAATACATGATACATAACCATGATACATGATACATATCTCTGATACATACACATGATACATGATACATGATACATATCCATGATACATATACATTATACATATCCATTATACGTGATACATATCACTGATACATAGCACATATCTATCATACATGAAACATGATACATCCCTTTGATACATGATACATAATAACTGATAAATATACATGATAATGATACATGATACATAATACATCATACATATCCATGGTACATATCTATGTATCACATATCTATTATACATATTACATGTAACCCATATCTACATATCTATGATACACGATACATGTACACAATATATATGATACATGATACATGATACATACTAAAGATACATGATACATGATACATATCAATGATACCTGATACATATCTATGATACACAATACATGATACATATATATGATACATGATACATGATCCATATCTATGATACATATCCCTGACACATATCCATGATACATGATACATACCCATGAAACATATCAATGATACATGGTACATACCCATGATACATGACAGATTATACATATCTATGATACACGATACTTATCCATGATACATTATACATGATACATATCCATGATACTTGATAAACATCCATGATACATACCCATGATACATGATGCATATCAGTGATACATATCCATGATACATGATACATGATACATGATACATGATACATAATACATATCCATGATCCATATACATGAGGCATATCTATGATACATAACCCCTATCTATGATGCATGACACATGATACATATCTATGATACTTGATACATAATAAACGATACATATCCATGACACATGATGCATATACAAAAGAGATATCCATGATACATAACACATGATACATTATACATTGTAAATATACATGCGACATATCCATGATACATACCCATGATACATGATACATATACATGCTACATGATACCTATCCATGCTACATTATACATATAGATGCTACATATATATGATACATGGTACATGATACATATACATGACCCATATCTATGATACATATCCATGATACATGATAAATATCCATAATACATATCCATGATACATGATACATAACCATTATACATGATACATGAAACATTTCTATGATACATATCCATAATACATGATACATAGCCATGATTCATAATACATGATACATATCTATGATACATAAACTATATCTATGAGGCATGATACATGATACATACCAATGATACATGATACATATATATGATACATATCAATGATACATGATACATATTCATGATACATGATACATTACATATATCTATGATACATGATACATAATACATATCCATGATACACATCCATGCTACCTGATACATGATACATATATATGATATATATATACATGATGCATATCTATTTTACACAACACATGATACATGATACTTATCTATGATACTTGATACATAATACATGATACATGTCCAAGATACATGATACATAATACATGATACATATCCATGATACATAATGCATGATACATATCCATAATACATATCCATGATACAATATACATAATACATGATACATATCCATGATACATAATGGATGATACATATCTACGATACATATGAAGGATACATATCCATGATATATAACACATATTAATGATACAGGTCACATATCCATACTACATGATACATGATACATATCCATAATACATGATACATATCCATAATACTAGATACATATCCATGATACATATCCAGTATATATGATACATAACACATGATAGATGATACATATATATGACACATAATACATACACATGATGCATGATACATATACACTATACATGATACACATCAATGATACATGATACATGATATGTATGTATACAAATATCTATGATACATGATATATACCTATGTTACACAATATATGATACATATCCATGATACATGATATACATCCATGATGCATATCAATAGTACATGATACATATCCATGACACATATCCATGATACATGATATCCATCCATGATGCATATCAATAGTACATGATACATATCCATGATACATGATACATGATCTATATCTATGATACATAACACATATGCATGATACATATCCATGATACATGATTAATATCTACGGTATATATCGATGATTCATATCCATGATGCATGATACATGATACATATCCATGCTACATAATACATATCCATGATAAATATCTATGATACCTGATACATATCCATGATACATACATATGATTCACATCAACGATACATTTGCATGATACATGATACATATCTATGATACATGATTCATATATATGATACAATATACATATCTATGATACATATTCATGATACATAATACATATCTATGCCACATATCTATGATACATAGTACACATCCATGATACATATCCAAGATACATGTATACATTATACATACATGTGATACATGATACATATACATGATAGATGATACATGATGCATATCCATGGCACATGATACATATCCATGATACACGACCCATGATACATACACATGATACATGATACATATCCATGATACATACCCATGATACATGATACATATATATGATACATATTCATATTACATGATACCTATTCATGCTGCATGATGCATATCCATACTACATGATACATGATACATATCTATGATACATTACACATATCCATGATACAAGATAATATCTATACTACATGATAAATAATACATATCAATAATACATGACACATATCCATGATACATATCCATGATACATGATACATTAACATGATACATGATACATTAACATGATACATGATACATGATATATATCATACATAATGCATACGCATGATACATATACATGACACATGATACATTATAGATGATACATGATATATGATACATATATATCGTACATGATACATACCCATGATACATGATACATATCTATGATACATGACGCATATCTATGATACATGATACATACCAATGATACAGAATATATTATACATATCCATGATACGTATCTATGATACATGATATATATCCATGATACATATCAATGACACATGATATCTATTGTACATGATACATATCGATGATACATTATACATTATACATATATATGATACATGATACATATCTATGATACATGATAAATATTTATGATTCATGATACATACTTATGATACATGATACATAATACATATCCATGATACATATCCATGATAAATATCCATGATACATGATACATACCCATGATACATGATCCATGATACATATCTATTATACATTACACATATCCATGATACATCCGCATGATACATGATACATATCTATGATACATGATACATATATATGACCCATGATATATGATACATATCTATGATACATAATAAATATATATGATACCTTATACATTATACATGATGCATACCTATGATACAAGATAATAATACATGATACATATCCATGATACATGATACATATCTATGATACATATCAATGATACATAATACATTAAATATATATGATACATGCTACATATCCATGATACATATCAATGATACATGTTACATATATATGATACATTATCCACATACATGATGCATATTTATGATGCATGATACATAATACATATCAATGATACATGATACATACCCATGATACATTATAAATATCCATGATACATATCCATGATTCATATCTATGATACATGATACATGATACATATCCATGATACATGATACATATCCGTGATACATGATACATATACATGATACACACTAATACTACATGATAGATATGCATGATACATGATTCATATCTATGATACATGACACATATATAATACACTATACATATCCATGATACATATCCATGATATATAATACATATCCATGACACATATCCATGATAATGATACAAATCAATGATACATATCCAAGATACATGATACATTATACATATATGTGATATATGATACAT
The DNA here is from genome assembly GCA_963556195.1 of Sepiola atlantica. NCBI lineage: Eukaryota > Metazoa > Mollusca > Cephalopoda > Sepiida > Sepiolidae > Sepiola > Sepiola atlantica. The sequence continues at coordinate 7,838,034 of OY744515.1, forward strand.
ATCCATGATACATAATACATATCCATGATCCATGATATATACCCATGATACATGATACATGAAATCTATCTATCATACGAGATACATACTCATGATACATGATACATATAAATGATACATGGCACATGATACATATACATGATACATCACACATATCCATGATATATATACATTATACATATCTATGATACATGATACATAACCATGATACATGATACATATTCTTGATACATGATACATAATACATATCTATGATCCATATACATGATACATGTCTATGATACATACCCTATATATATGATACATGATACATGATACATATCTATGATGCATGATACATACTACATGATACATTTCCATGATGCATGATACATAATACATCATACATATCAATGATACCTATCCATTTAACATGATACACATCCATGATACATATCCATGATACATGATACATGATACATATCCATGATACACATCCATGATACATGATACACACCAATCCTACATGATACATACACATGCTCCATATCCATGATACATCATACATTTTACATATCCATGATACATTACCCATATCCATGATATATGATACATATCAATTATTTATTATACATATTCATGATACATGCTACATAGCCATGATTCATATCGATGATACATCATACATATCCATGATAACTCATACATATCGATAATACATCCCACATGTCCATGATACATGATACATAACATATACATGATACATGATATATATCCATGATACATATACATGATACATGATACATATCATTGATACATATCTAGGTACACCCTTGCAGAGGTAGGTAAGTATACAGTATGCACACCAGGACGGCGATAGGTACGAATATCGTATGCGCACCCGGTGGGCGATAGGTATATACATGGTATGTGCACTGGGTTTGTAATAGGTACGTATATAATTGTGCATAAGGGGGGGGGTGATAGGTACATATTTAGTATTCACACTGAGGCAGCAGTATGTACTTACGTAGTGTGCACACTGGGTCGTCGATAGGTATGTATATAGCATGTGCACATGGGTGGCAATAAGTTCGTATACAGCATGTGCACTGGGCGGGTGATAGGTATTATTTAGCATGCGATCCGGCGCGGCGATAGGTACGTATATAGGACGCGCACCGAGGCGGCGAAAGGCACGTATTCAGCATTCGCACCGTGTCGGCGATAGGTATGTAATTAGCATTTGCACCAGGCGCCGATAAGTACGTATTTAGCATTCGCACCAGGGCGGCAATAGGTACGTATATATCATGTGCACTGGGCCGGTGATAGGTATGTATTCAGCATGCGCTCCAGGGCGGCGATCGGTACGTACACAGTACGCGCACCGGGGCGGCGATAGGTACGTATATATAACGGGAACCAGGGCGGCTAAATGTACGTATTTAGCATTCACACCGGGGGGGGTGATAGGTACGTATTTAGCATTCAAACCTGGGTTGCAGTAGGTACGTATTTAGCATTCGCACCGGGGCGGTGATAGGTACGTATTAAGCCTGCGCACCAGGGCGGCGATATGTACATATTTAGTATTTGAATTGGGGCAGCGATAGGTACTCATGCAGTATGCACACCGGGGCGGGAATAGGTACGTATTTAGCATTCGCACCGGGGCGGCGATAAGTATGTATTTAGTATTTGCACCAGGGTGCGATAGGTACATATTTAGCATTCGCACCGGGGCGACGATAGGTACTTATATTATATCTGCACCTTTAATTATATGGTTTTATAACCCTGAGCAACGACGGGTAGCTTCGCTATTATAAAATAAATCACATGTATCTCTCTCCCACACTCTCTCCTTCTCTCTCTCTATATATATATAAATATATATATATATATATATATATATATATATATATATATATATGTGTATATACATATATATATATATATATATATATATATATGAAGTGAGGTACATATATATATATGAATGTAGGTATATATAAAGATGTATATATATATGTATATATATATATATATATATATGAAGGTAGGTATATATATATATTAATGAAGTTAGGTATATTTATATATATATATATATATATATATTTATGAAGTGAGGTATATATATATATATATATATATTTATGAAGTAGGGTATATATATTTATGAAGTGAGGTATATATATATATATATATATTTATGAAGTGAGGTATATATATTTATGAAGTGAGGTATATATATATATATATATATATATATATATGAAGTGAGGTATACATATATATTCATGAAGTTAGGTATATATATATATATATATATATATGCATATATATATATATATATATATATATGTATATATATATATATATATATATATATATATATATATATATATATATATATATGGGAGGTTCAAACAATTATAAAATAAATCGCATGTATATCATAAAACGAAATTGCCGTGGAGACAGGATGTGTTAAAAAGGCAACAATGAAAAAGTATAAACACAGGAAGAAACTATCAAACGAGAAATTTACCGTTGTCGTACCGATCAACGATCATTTCAGAAAAATCTAAAGTTCATAGTTTATTATAAAAAAGGGAAAAAATAGAAAAAAGAAGCCGCAAAACGTGATGTTTTAGCACATGCGACACTATTTGAAAACTTATTGGACAAGAACGTTCATTTGGAAAAAAAGGAAGATATATAAAAGTAGAAAATGGAAAGAACAAATAAAAGCATGCATAAAATACAGTAGTAGTTTAACTTGGATCGGATGTTTATATGCACTGGCGACGTATATTATATTGTTTGAGTGCGAAGCTTGCCATGTGCGAGGTTATTGAATTAGATCCAAATCTATGGTTTACGTTTAATTGTTATGATGGAAGGATTAAATTACTTCTGATGCACTTGCGGCGTGCGAGAGTGGATTCACTCTTGAAAAGGTTTCAGTTTGTGACGTCAAACCTTTGGGTAAAGGTGTTCCTGTGTATGACGAGTGCGTTAGTAGAATGGTTGTTTGCGGTCCCCTTGATGTTTATAAATGGTGCATTTTATATTACTGCCCCTATCGCCGATATAAAACATCGAATATTAGGAAAATGTTACTGTGTGAATGCCGTCTAGAGAAGAAGTGTTTTAATGAGGTAGGTGGGGAAGAAATGTTGCGTTCAATAAATACTTAATTCTTTTAGAAGTAACTGTCCTTATTTTTTATGTAGTATTTAATTGTTTTTAGTAAAGAAGTAGATATTAGATTATTGTGGGTAACTATATAACATTTATTTTTGTTAATCTTGTCGCTTTTTGTGCTGGTGAGAGGAACATTTAAAAGTTTGGAGTGTTTGGTTCTGTTGTGAATATTAAACGCTTAGTGAAAAAGTGTCGACATTTAAAACTTTTCTCAGTGCTCTCGATATACGTTTCCTCATTGCGGATGTAAGCGGGGCTACACATTCTGATAGCTCTGAGAAACGGGCGTATCATCATTCCAGAGTGTATTCTATTTTTATGTATCACATCATTTTGATTAGAATAGAGTACGAAGTGTAGGTCCTTCAGAGTGTTATATAGAATGCTATCGTAGAAGGTGAATACGTGATTAGTTATCGTTAGGAAGTGATGTAAATGGGGTGTTCAATTTTATGTACGGTGTATACAATTTCAGGGAGACTAATGTGATGTGGTTAGATAAGGAGTTGTCATGAATGTATTTAATATATAAATACGTGTATATACAGAGTGAGAGAAGCAACATTTACAATGTTTTGAGGCAAGGATTGAAATGCAGTGTATAGCCAATTAGTTTATTTAACATTTATTTGCCCCACGTTATTGGCATAATTAAAAAGTCTGTCATTCAATATGTCTAACCTCATTCTCAATAAATGTTTTCACACGCTTCCTTTTACTTAACTATTCGGTGTACTAAAACGACACAAATAGCATACTCACGATGGTTAAGATCTGGCCTAAAAAGCGGCAATAAACATGATTCCCGAAAATTGCTAAAGTATATTCTGAGAAAATCTAGAATTTTACGAGCTATGTTGGCTTGAACACCACCCTATATTCATACATAAGTATTATCTGAGAAAGTTTCATTTACGCTATAGCAATACTCCCTACCTAAGAGGACTGTATTAATAATTATTGCCCGTTCGTCAGCTTCGTAGAATTTGATTGGCTGTGTTTCCACAAGAAAACAACACACGTAAAGCCAAAACTTAGGCACACTGTAATGTTTTGAATGTCGCCTTAACCTCAGCTGTAATTTAACATAAATCTGTAATTGTTGTGTAGTGCAGAACGACATATAGAGTGAAGATATTTTGTATCAAAAAATCCTCACAAAGGAGAACATTCCTGAACTATGTCACAATCTTATTGCCCTTTCTAATCGCTTGACTTTCATATCTTTTGCCAACAAGTGTGTGTGTGATCTTGTGTGAGATTTTGACTTCAAATCATATCTTACTGCATTTCGAATAGTTGTTTTCCTACCTAAAATTACATTGCATGTAGTTGGTTCGATCTTTTGGATTTTAGATTTTTGAGCTTAATTACAAGCTTATGTACCTTTTAATTTATTCTCCGACTTCCAAACTTCCTCATAATAGTTATTGTATTATTTACATCATTAACAGTCTTTATTGGCACTCAAACTATTCTTGAAAGTGAATTTTCTGTGACGAGTGCATTACGCCAATAAGTCAATCTGAAAAGTAACGATACTCGCGTTAGATTTGATAATGATATAAATATATGCTCGGTTTGAAAACAATTGCTTCCCCATTCGAGATTATATATATATATATATATATATATATATATATATATATAACATTTATAAATAAATATTAAATTATGAATACCTATTGACGCTAGCGTTTCAAGCTTATGGCTTTCATCAGTGCAGGAAAGTGACATTCCAGACGGTCGGAAGGCGCGAACCCGGTTCACAGAGTCAGCCTAGAATCTGTAAGCAGTCGCAATTTCCACTCGGCCAACAGAAACTGTCACGTAATTAAGGGGAATTAAGAGAGTCTAGAGCGTTCTACGAACGTATTCGGAACTTTGCATTACATATATATATATATATATATATATATATAATGATAAATATGCACTATTATGACATATTACTGATTAGGTATACAAATTCCAAAGATAAAACATACAGAAATATATTTACTGATGTTGAATTTTTGTAACATATATAATTATTGACGTCACTATTGTATATATTTCTAAGTTGTCATATAATAGCTCTGACTGATCATTACTATAGAGCTAGCTTCTCTACTTGCACTATTTATTGGAATCTGATTCATTTAGAAGACATACTGTTCATTTATGTATTTTAAGGTGTTGTTTGCTACGAAGGGAACTATCAAATTGTAAGCATTTTATCGGAATTAGGCTATATATACAGGGTGGCCCAAAAGTAGGTTTAGAGTTATCATTTAATATTTGAAGTTTTTTTAACTAGGTTATTCGAAAAACTTTAAATAAGTTAAATATTTATAAAAATAACTGTAAACCTACTTCTGGGCCACCCTATATATATATATATATATATATATATATATATATATATATAGTAAATCGTCGATTTAAAACTTTTAAAAAGAATAAACTGTTCGACTGAAATTAACAGAAAAAAAACTAAATCCCAAGCTACCTTTCAACCGACACATTGTCAAGGAAAACTTCGACGAATATCGCGTACAAACGGGGGAAAGAGTAATGTGGAGAGAAAATTTTAAAAATAAACCTCCAAAAACAGGGAGATTGAATACCGCCAATGAACCGAAAAGGAATAAATGGACATTATAGGCAAAGTACTTTTTCTACAGAGCGATGGTTTTCGCATTGTAACATTCACTGCCTCCAACACCTTGAGATAGTGTGTGGAACGGGCCTTGTGTACAATGCGAAAACATCCATCGGAGTACGCCTCACCGAACTTTTTATTATCATACAAGTGCTGTCCAATGGATGACGCGTGGGCAGTAATATAAAATGGGGCAGTAATATAAAATGCACCATTTATAAACATCAAGGGGACCGCAAACAACCATTCTACTAACGCACTCGTCATACACAGGAACACCTTTACCCAAAGGTTTGACGTCACAAACTGAAACCTTTTCAAGAGTGAATCCACTCTCGCACGCCGCAAGTGCATCAGAAGTAATTTAATCCTTCCATCATAACAATTAAACGTAAACCATAGATTTGGATCTAATTCAATAACCTCGCACATGGCAAGCTTCGCACTCAAACAATATAATATACGTCGCCAGTGCATATAAACATCCGATCCAAGTTAAACTACTACTGTATTTTATGCATGCTTTTATTTTTTCTTTCCATTTTCTACTTTTATATATCTTCCTTTTTTTCCAAATGAACGTTCTTGTCCAATAAGTTTTCAAATAGTGTCGCATGTGCTAAAACATCACGTTTTGCGGCTTCTTTTTTCTATTTTTTCCCTTTTTTATAATAAACTATGAACTTTAGATTTTTCTGAAATGATCGTTGATCGGTACGACAACGGTAAATTTATCGTTTGATAGTTTCTTCCTGTGTTTATACTTTTTCATTGTTGCCTTTTTAACACATCCTGTCTCCACGGCAATTTCGTTTTATGATATACATGCGATTTATTTTATAATAGTTTGAACCTCCCATATATATATATATATATATATATATATATATATATATATATATATATATATATATATATATATGCATATATATATATATATATATATACCTAACTTCATGAATATATATGTATACCTCACTTCATATATATATATATATATATATATATATATATATATATATATATATATATAGTAAATCGTCGATTTAAAACTTTTAAAAAGAATAAACTGTTCGACTGAAATTAACAGAAAAAAAACTAAATCCCAAGCTACCTTTCAACCGACACATTGTCAAGGAAAACGTCGACGAATATCGCGTACAAACGGGGGAAAGAGTAATGTGGAGAGAAAATTTTAAAAATAAACCTCCAAAAACAGGGAGATTGAATACCGCCAATGAACCGAAAAGGAATAAATGGACATTATAGGCAAAGTATTTTTTCTACAGAGCGATGGTTTTCGCATTGTAACATTCACTGCCTCCAACACCTTGAGATAGTGTGTGGAACGGGCCTTGTGTACAATGCGAAAACATCCATCGGAGTACGCCTCACCGAACTTTTTATTATCATACAAGTGATGTCCAATGGATGACGCGTGGACGGATGTGCTCTGCAAATGCCCGAATGTTATTTGTAAAGACCTGAATGTGCCTGTCTATATACTCCTCTTTACGACACGTGATCTTCGAAAACATGCAGGGATATGTTGGGCCACTCTGACTTCCAAGCGCTGAAGAGTACGACAAACATAGTCAGCTTCACACTGACATTTCAATTTATATATACCCAAACGTTTCTGTAGTGTTAGAAGTACATCTTTCTGAAAGGCTGGGAAGGCAGTTCTGGTGGCAAACATCACACGGGGCGGTAAAAACAACGAGATACAACCGATGAAATTTTATCCAAAAAACCTTTACTGATAGAACCAATAAAATGAAGTTTCAAGTTAACAGGACATTTGGGTGGGTCAAAGAAAATGTTAGCATTACATTTCGCAAGTTTTCGATCAATACATTCGGAAATTAGACCCTCTGGGAAACCATTGTTAGTAAGAATGTCAGTTATCTTTCTAAGTTCAGCCGCGAGTTTGCGGGCAGTGCAAATCATCAGTGCGCAATGAACAATTGGTTTGACCAAACTGATCTTTCTACTCATAGGAACAAAAGAATCCCGACTAATATACAAACCCGTAAACGTCGGTTTCCTATACATAATTGTAGGGAAGTTGTTCCTCGTCCTTTCAACAAAAACGTCCAGAAATGGTTAAGATCCATTCTTCTACTCTTCAATGGTGAACTGTAATGCTGGGTGGAGCGTATTCAATTTCAGGAAAAATCACTTGCCTCGTTACGGGACTCAAAAATGGTAAAAGTATCGTCTACGTAACGCCAATAACGAAAAGGTCTGGTAACCCGAGGAAACAGCAAGGATTCCTGAAATCCTAGGAAAATATTTGCTAGGATAGCACCCAAATGACTGTATCGCCACCCCATCAATCTGCTGATACATTATATTGTTAAAACTGAAACTGACCGACTTGGTGGCCAGCCCGATCAGTTCCAGAAAAGTGCTTTCTGGAAATGTAGGAGGGTTTAATGTGCTACGATAAAGCATACTATCACATATTTCAATGGTTTCATTCAAGGGTATATTAGTTAATGAGTTGTAACGTCAAATGAACATAGAAAGTTTGTTTGCGACTCACATTCCAAATTGCGAATAAATGAAGCGAAACGGAAAGTATCAGCAATACAATAACTGAAAACCTCTGTAAGACAGGATCAAGGATATCTGCAAGCCATTTGGCCAGCTCATGCTGAGGAGAACCAATCATATACAGAATGGGTCTCAGTGGAACTCCCTCCTTATGAATCTTAGGTAGCCCGTACATTCTGGGTCGTTCAGAACCTACAGGGCGGATCCTGTCATAGATATTCTAATCAATACACGTCTATCTAACTCAAGACAACGTTTTTGAAGCTTTACTTCAGGTATTGTCAATTGACACGTCACCAAGCTTTTTAAATGTTGGTGTATCACTTAAAATGCTCAACATCTTATCGGTGTAGTCATCAGTATTAAGAATGACCACATCGGCATCTTTATCCGGTTTGGTAATGTAGATCTCTTTATTTGCCTTCAGAAGTTTGGCCTCCTAGTAGTGGATCTTACTCCAGGTAAACTCTCGGGAATTGAGAGGAGAATAAACGAACTTATGTGCTAGTTCAGCTAATCTTGCCTTCATATAAAGAAGATCATCGTTAGACCTCGGCGCATGATGATTTAGTTGAGACTGTAATATTTCAAATTCGGCAAATATACTTTTTTTATCAATCCTAAGAGGGGGAATACCCACATCCAACCCTCTTGCAAGTACAGTTTTCTCCGTGTGAGAGAGAGTGGCGTCGGAGAGGTTGAACACATGTTGATCAACATCAATCCCTGTACAATGCCTCGCTCGAATAATCACGTCAAGATGAAGCTGGTTCTTGGAACAGGATTTGTTACTGCGCAAATTGTCCCCAGCCGATAGATATTTTGAAAATCTAAATCTATCAAAAAAAGAAAGCCTGGTCCACGCAGCAGACAATAAACGCTTTTATTTAACAACAATTTAATCAAGAATACGAGCGAAATTATTGCATTCGTCCTTAATGAAAGCCCGCACCAAGTTAAGCGTGTTCCTGGCTTTTATTTTGGCAATGCACCTAGACATAAAGCCAGAGGAGACATAATTCTTCAAACAGGACTTGGGAAACTCACTTCTGGCTCGCAACGATGTAATCTTGCCCTTAATTCGGACCAGTTCGTTTAAGTTATTTCGAACAACCTTTGTGTACCTACTCCTGAAATATTTGAACACATTTTTTTGTGGTACAGAATTTTATAATGGTTTTGAATATGATGAATGGAGTCATAGTGATTCGAGGCACTATCACAAGAAAAAAAAGAGAGGAAATATAAAGTAATATATTTAATCGTTGATTACAATCATTGAAAAAGAATAAAAAGCTCAACTAAAATTAACAGAACAAAAATAAATCGCAAGGTACCTATCAACAGACACATTGTTAAGGGAAACGTCAGCGAATATCTCTTAAAAACGGGGAAAAGAGTAATGTGGAGAGAACAAATAAAAAAACAAACAAACAGGGAGATTGAATAACGCCATTAAACCGCAAAAGCAATAAATGGACATGATAGGCAAAGTATTTATTTTCGTTTTTATAAGTCTCTAAATAAGTCTAATTTGTGAGACACCTCTTTTTGCCTACAGAGCGATGGTTTTCGCATTGTAACCCTCACTTCCCTCAACACATTGAGATGTTGTATGGAACGGACCTTGTGTGCATATATATATATATATATATATATATATATATATATATATATATATATATATTTATATATTTGAGATAATTCACATAAAATGCTTAGAATTGTATAGTATCCTTCTCATAGTAAATGAGGCATTTTGAATTTTGGAACATATATTCAAGGCAACACAGTCAGTGTAATGGGCACACTCATTTCTTGTAAATATTAAGATTTAGTTGGTACATTTATGAGGTTTTAAAATATTTTTAAATAATTGATTTTCAACAGATCATCAGAAATTCTGAAATATATATGAGCGACAACCTAGATTGTAACATGAGTGCCTCATTTCTGTGTAAAATTTACTACTTAGTGGGTACACTCACACAAACTCACACTTGCCTCAAACATGCTTTATATGAAAAGGAATAAAGAAAATAATTGCTTTACATCAAATGTTTAGTAATACATTTTCAAAAAATATAGTTCACATGCCTGACCGTCAAATTGGTAAGATCTAAAACTGTTGAACTTATCAGTATGAATTATAGAATATGTATTTAGGGGCAACAGGGTAAGTGACGTTGGAACACCATTTTTGAAGTAAAGTTTACCATTTAGTGGGGTCAACTGAAATCGTACTGTAAACACCAACGAAATAACATATTTATTGTTTATACCTGTATGTGTTAGTGATATATATATATATATATATATATATATATATATATATATATATATACATATATATATATATATGTATATATATATATATACATATATGTGTGTATATATATTTATATATATATGAAATTGCAAACATAGTACATGTGATTGCAGAGCAAGAACTACGCTATTAACATCATACCTAAACTCATTGTTTGTCAGCTGCAATTGTAGATATCTGTAAAAGACGTAGAACTGCAAAAATAGCAAAGCTGAATAATCATAATTATGCTGAGTACAATACTAACTCTATAAAACAAAACAAGACTGCTGAATTAGCTGTCAAAATAATAAAATACCGAACATTTCAGAACACACCTAATCGAAATGGACGAATATTTCAAAATAGTAACTCTGACGAATTATTTGAGACAGTCTGGATATTTGAAGGATGAAGATACACACCTACAAAAGTTTCAGAGTTCAAGTTTCATGCCAGTCTAGCTCCCAACTGTGCTTTATATAACTTGCACAGTGTATCCAAGGTGGTACACGCGTTTGACCGCTTAAACACGCAATATATCTCAGGAAACATGCCTAGAACCCTTAAGGTTTGATCGTATAAGGTACCCATTCTGTCAATAGCCATATACGGTTCAGAGACATGAACTACTGGGGAACAAGAAGTCACAGCCCTGTTGATGTTTTAGATGAAATATATTAAGCCAATATCCAAGGTGACTAGGAATGGCAGGCTTAGTAATATATATATATATATATATATATATATATATATATATATATATATATATATATATATATATATATATATAGGTGGGGCGGTCATTTTTTAAAGCATTGCTAGATAAGTATTATAAATTGAAAATATAAGCCATTAACAATGCAAGATTAATTTTTTTACATTAATCTTATTAATTTCGGAATAAAATACATCATCAGTGTTGACCAGTATTGAGTCATATTTTTTTCATCAAAAACAAGAATAAACAAACTTATTTCTGTGTTTCTTGATAAATGTCATTGGAGCGATGTGTCCACGTCAGTGTTAATTGGCGGTTATGAATTCAAATTCTGGTTGTCGAATGAATAAGAGCGATGGCGCGCTCGAAGTTGATAATATAGGTGAGTCGCTAGATTTTAGAAGGATTGCTGAATAAGTATAATAAATTAAAAATATAAGCCATTTACAATGCAAGATTAATTTTTTAAAATTTCACGGAATAAAATTCCATCAACTATTTTAATATAAAACTATATTAATATAAAAAAAGTACAGAATAATTTAATTCCGATGATAAAAATATATATTAAAATACCGTATATATATATATATATGATTTCTAAAAAAATATCGATATTGCTCATTTGGATATTTTAAAAAGTTTCTAGTAAAGTAATATTCTTTAGTATACATTTTTATTTGTATTTCAAGATTTTCTTCTATACACGCAATTGTTTTATACATAGTATTTCAATTATCGATAAACTTATTTAAATAGATATTATGAAGAGATAGAGCTGGAAAAACCTTCAGATTTTCATTTTACTGTGAATAATTTACGTGAAACTTCCCGCAATAGTAAAAGAGATTTGGAGAAAACATACGACGCTTAGATCTCAGCCAGAATGCCAAGGAAATATTAAACATGTATTTGTGACTAGGCATTTTAACATAACTGAAAAAAAAACTTTATTTATAAGGAATACATTTTAACGGGGTATGTAGTTTATTATCGGCTCTGTTTTATAAGACCGTCCACTCAAGAATGTTCTCCTATGTAAGAGCTGAGCATGTCGTCCTGAAATGTTTTAAATATACATAATCTTTAATAAAAATGTCTGCTACTTTAAATGCTAATCAGTAAACTTATTTTTTCTGTTTAAATTGTAGGTGGTTTATTATTTAAATATGGATTTCATTTCTTAAGAAATATTGTTATACACATTCCACATTCATAAAACAAATAATAATAACATTAACTATGCTGGGTTTTATTCTCTTATTTGTTGTGTATATCTGTAAGATAATGAGGAGTAGCAAAAAGGGTTGCATGTGTTCGTGATCATTTCACATTGTTAACTTTACCTGTAAAGAATTGTATGTTTGTGCTAAAGAGGTTATTACTAATGTATTGATCTTGGAATATTTAGAGTGTAATGCAACGTGTTGAGGGTGCCATCATTTTATATTCTGTTTGACATTATGTATTTACATTGATCCAAATTCTACCTACATTACCCTTGTGTATCATAGACATCACAAATGCTCTATGTTTTATATTTATATCATTAGAGTGAGGTTTTTTATCGTTATGTTACAAAAGTCATACTTAACTGTCTTAACCACACCCACAAACACAGACCACACACACACGCAAATATATATATATATATATATATATATATATATATATATATATATATATATATTTAAAATGAAAAACGAAAAACTAAAAAATATAATACATGTATTTATCAACGGTTCGCTTAAACTCTTTCTAAATAATTGCACGTGTGGCTTATTTCATCAAACAAATCATCCCGAGGAAATCTTGAAATAACGGTGATACGTTGATAAATACATAAATAATATTTTCAATTTTCTTTTGTTTTCATTTTCCGTTACCTTGCAATATTATTTCGATTAATATCATATATATATATATATATATATATATATATATATATATATATACATACGTATTATTATTATTGTTCTTTTATTATTGTTATAATTAATGCTATGTGATATGCAAATTACCATCTCATACGGTAGTCTTAAGGGTATTATATTATTATTATTATTTTATTATTATTATTATTATTATTATTATTATTTATTTACTTATGTATATATTAGTGAAATTTTAAGCTGAATTATTTCGACACTTGATTATTGGGGAAATGGTAGTTTAATCAGTCCCATTGCAGAGCCATGAATATTATAACTGTCCTGTTTTTAAATCTCCGAAACAGTTACATCGTAAACAGCTGATGATCCCCGTGTAACTATTAGACGCGTGCGGTCTCTTTTTTTGTTTTATTTTTAGATACTTAACCCCTTCCTTTCTTTTTTTATTTTATTTACTTACATTTTTTAATTTATTTATGAATTTCCCAACGAATGGTAAGTCTGCAATATCTTGGATTTAGTTAGTTTCTCTGGGAATTTAAACTGCATCTTACTTCTTTTTTTTGTTAAAATGACTCAAAGCTTCTTTTGACTATATATATATATATATATATATATATATATATGTATATGTATATATATATATGTATATATATATATATATATATATATATATATATATATATATATATATATATACATATATATATATATATATAACTTTGCTGTATAGTAACAGCACTTAGCACGATACTCTGGATACTGCACGAGAAAATAAAAATTACTTGCCCTGGAATCTGGTAAGACCGAGCGAGCACAAGAGATATATGTACTATTATTTATTTAACTGTTTTTTTAGTGAAGAATATAATTATTGTTCCAAACTTCGTTACTGAGTCAAGGTCTTAGCGGTATACATAACTTTAATAGAATATTGGAATATTAATGTATCTCATATAGATATCAATTGTTGGCTCCAGGAAAGGCATTTTTATTTCTGAAAACAGCGATAGAAGTAAATTAAAACAAAAAATATATACACACACCCATATATTTATATATATATATATATATATATATATATATATATATATATATATATATATATATATATATATATATATATACACCAATTTTTGTATTTAATAAATATGACATCATTTAAACTTACATACGCCTGCGTTTTCAGCTTTTGCTAACATCAGTATAAGAAGTGACAATGTGAAAAGGTCGTCTGATACGAACCCAGTACAGAATCAGCTTCGACTATGCAAGCTAGCTCCCTTACTTCACGAGTATGGGGCATAATCACGTTACGATTGGAAATAACACTTATATTTGTGCGTTAACCAAGCATGTAACAGACAGTAGACAGTCGAGTAGGTTAAACGAACGTAATTGAAACTTTGCATACAGCTATATGTATATTGTCACTCCCTAAACAAGGTTTAACTGTAATGTAGTAAAAGGGTTAACAACAATATCCAATTTACTAACTATTAAATTAATTTATATAAAATACGGAGGCGTTTCATAATTTTTTCGATCATCAGTTTAGGAAATGACAATTTCAAACGGGCATCGGGCACGAACCCAGTACAGAATAAGCTTCTACTTTTCATTGCCACGGGAAACTATCACGTCGATTTAACACGGAAGAAATTATCTACAAATTTAAAATAAAAAATATGAATTGAAATTCATATTGATAGTAGTAGTAGTAGTAGTAGTAGTAGTTGTATTAGTAGAAGAAAAGTAGTAGTACTTACAAGTATTTGTTTAATTTTTCTAATTGCCTAGGTTTGGTAATTGAGACACTTCGTAAATGTTTTCTGACTCTATATAAGATATTAATTCAGTAAATAATCAAGACTAGAGATATTTCCATGATACTGTAATTCCAACGAGTATCCACCTACAAATTAATCGAAACATTAGGCAAACCCAGTGTGTATTATTCAAGACTACGAAATGCAATGCGCATGCATGCTACTTTCTATTTATTAAATATAGAGTAATCAACATATATTATATGGATTCATGAACGTTTGTTCACGAAACACTGCCAGGAATATCGCCCTAATGCGTTCATATAAATGATAATTTAAATGTTAATAAAGAAATCCCC
The DNA here is from genome assembly GCA_963556195.1 of Sepiola atlantica. Lineage (NCBI taxonomy): Eukaryota > Metazoa > Mollusca > Cephalopoda > Sepiida > Sepiolidae > Sepiola > Sepiola atlantica. The sequence goes on from OY744515.1 coordinate 7,853,481, forward strand.
ATTTAAACTATGAACAAAGAACGGGATTCGATAAAACTTTAAAAGGAATAAAAGGACAGCTACACTTCTATTAAAGTCACTGGGAAAAACATATAATTGAGTTTAGCTGAAACACTCTAAACATAAACCTGACAGGATCATTCGACTTCAAGCGTTGGTGGTGGTATTTGTTTTAATTTGTTAAATCTCTGACTGATAACCTTCTTGGAGTAAATGAATGCTTTTTACATGCAGTTTATGTATTGCCATTTGCAGATGCTAATAAAGTTAAAGAAGAGTATTTACACCAACATAGAAAACGCCCATATGACGAAAGTGTTTATACATGAGGATTGTTAGGGAAGCATTAAGCTAATTAATATTTGTTCAATTGTATAAAGCGGCCGACTAGATCAAATCACTATCCGACACTTTGCCCATATGTTAATTGCCAATCAAACGCAATGACAAACCACAGACGAGAAATCGACTCGTGAACTATAAAAGGTGCACACGATTATCGTCAGAATGTTGTATTATTATTGGGATCTGCTTCCGTTACCATATGACAAAGAAGAACATTGTTTCAATTTGCTATATTTCTACAGTTCATTTAATAACCTGTATTGATAACAAAATTTCCATTCGAGTACATGTGAGAACATTTGAATGCTAAGAGCGTTTTACATGGTAAAATCGTTGTGTATTTCTGGAAAACAATACAAAACGGTACAGTGTAAAATAAGTATATCCGTAAATATCCGGTGATTCTGGTAGCAGTTGGTGGATGTGTGACAAAGAGGCGTTTTTCCTACATTCTTGTCTACGATATTAGGGCTGGTAAGTATAAACATGTATACACGCTTGTGTATTACATATTAATCTTTCAAACACGAATAAGTATATCCGTAAATATCCGGTGATTCTGGTAGCAGACAAAGAGGTTTTTTTCCTACAGGCTTGTCTATTATATTAGGACTGGTAAGTATAAACATGTATACACGCTTGTGTATTACATATTAATCTTTCAAACACGAATAAGTATATCCGTAAATATCCGGTGATTCTGGTAGCAGACAAAGAGGTTTTTTCCTACAGGCTTGTCTATTATATTAGGACTGGTAAGTATAAACATGTCTACACGTTTGTGTATTACATATTAATCTTTCAAACACGAATCAATAGGTGGCGATAATAAATGATGGAACAGCTGTCTCATATAGATTACCCTTATTAGTCAACTCCAGGAATATTCTTCCAGTATAGTGCCATGAAGAAGGCGGGAGTTATATTTTGGGCGCTGTGTATAATAACATTTAAAAGTAAAAATAAATTAATTCGGCGTGTTGGATAACCGGCGGTTTCGAGGTGTCGCTATTTTCACACGTTCTATTTCTCTCTTCATGCCAAGTAATAAATGTAATTATTTTTTAATTACACAAGTATATGCTTGAGACTTAAATACGTATCACACTAGATATTTTAACCCGCTAATTCTGGTAGAAGTCTGAGGACTTCAGACTAATGGGGTGTTATGTCCTTCTGATTATGTCAATGTCAATGATAATAAAACATAAACTGATGAGCGTAATGATGTAAATAGTTGAGAAATTATTTATTTTTAGAACACGGTTTTATATATATCAATAATACATTTCGTCAGAGACATTCTATATATTGTTGTTGTTTTAAAGCTGTTTTCAGAAATTTAAACAGGCGAAAATCTCATTTTCTTTAATTACAAGATTGATCAAATATATCAATACTAGGACTACACAGTGCGGATGTGTTTGTAATTGTCCGTTATATACATGATTTATGAAGGTGAACGTAGAACATGCATGCTTAATTAGAATCGAAGTATGGTGTTTTGTTCAGTCTAAAATAATATACTGACGTAATATCAAGGTTAAAAATGCTTTCAGCATAATTTCACTGTGAATATCTCTTTGGTGTTGGGGTGTTGTTTATTAACTTTTGCCAAAAAAATATTTCACCGTCAGGATGGTTATTCATGGAATAAAATCCTAGTAATTTCAATTACAATTTCATTTTCCTAATGAGCCGTTGGGACATAAACTCTGGAGGTGATTCAAAACACACATGATTACTTAAGTCTTCATAATTAAAATATATCGCCCTCATATACGCACCTTACATTGATCAACCAATCAAATGTTGGATATTTTTCAGCACCGGTTTACTATCAAATAATACAATGTCGAACACACGCACGGCCTGAAGCGTTTTGATGAACATCCTGATGTTTGGGTGCTCGTAACAATGCATATAATCTCAAAAATTGTCTTAATGTCCCGAAAGCATTCATAACTTCGACATAAAGTTAATTAAAATAACGAAAGTATTTTTGCTATACGGTATTAGAATGCATCCATTGCCAGCTTAGATAATAATATGCTGTTGGTATCTATACGTATTCATATCCGCAGGGACGCAATTATTATTTCATTAAATAATTAAAATAAATTGCATTTTTTACATAAACATATCTAATTAAATAATTATGTTCACAGCTTTTATTATTTTAATTACAAACGAATACATAGTTCTTAATGACATTAAGTCACATTCGTAACAGTTCCGTAAAATCATGTTTAATGGGGAAGTGTCACACGTTAAGATTTACAGTAGTTGCAATGAACTGTAAATGTGGCGTTTTCTTTCATGTAATGATGGTATTAAGAAAATAAGTAACAACAAGTGGGTATGCTGCTTTTTATATTTTCTATCAGTTTATCATTTGCAAAATGTGAAGAATAAAAAACATTTCATCAAAAAGACACACACATATACATATATATGTATATATGTATATATATATATATATATACACATACATATTTATATATATATATATAACTATGACGGATATTTTATGTCTGCATATTTTTGTTTTGATATGTATGTTTTTTCTAGTTTCTAGCGAATTGGTTGATGTATCTGCCGTATTTGCTTATATCTTAATGCCTTCGGATTAATCTAGATATATCTTCAGTGGTGATTATCTAGTAAATAACGTTTTGCTTGATAACATGACAATTATAGTATCATCAAGGTATTTGTGTTAGTATTCTAAGTATTCTAGTATGTGTTAACTATTATTAAAATTAATTTTGTTGATGGATCGATTTTTGTTTTGATTCTCCTATGTAATTTTAGGTTTTTATTTGTTTTTTCTAAAATACATTTGTTTTCAACAAAGAATTTTCAGAAATATATAAATATATATTAGTAAAAGCGGGAGTTTCCCACTGACACTAATGTATTCTCCTCAAAACGTTTTAGGATTATTTACTTCCATGGTACAAAATAACCTTTTGAAAACTGTATGTGTAAGAAACACCAACTCACAGGTATAAGTATTGTTAACTTGCAAATTTACTGGATAAAAGTTTTTATTCTGTAATATACCTTTGTAATATGTGTTTAATCATATGTCTTACTTATACACAATACTTTTATTATAGTAATACTATTATAATTATTAATAACATTTATTAGAAAAACGATAACGATTTTTTTTACAAAAAATCAAACAATTTCATTTTCATCAAATTTCTAGTGAGGTAATGTTCATGAAATTTTCAGGTTGGAATTTAAAATTATTAGTAAAAGGTTTGATGTCTTTGTATTTACTGAGAAAAATACTACACGTTAATCTTAACACACAAACCAACGAATAATAGAAAATAGTTTGTGTAACACAGCATTATTAAATGAATGAAACCCAAATAAATGATTTAATCAGTTAACTAATATTGTATTATATTGTAATGGTTGTGGGTTGTGTAGTATTAGCTCTGTTGTTATTAGTCCGACCCCAGGAATTGACTCATTTTCTTTCATTTTGTGGGGAGTCCGCCCAAGAATGATATGCTGTTTTTTTTTTTTTGGGGGGGGGGGGGTAATGTAATATCTGCTCAGTTGTCATGAGACAACCTTCTCAGGAAGTACCCTTTTATTTTGGGCAGGGGGTAGTGTAGTATCTCCTGTGTTGCCATACAATACTCGCAGGTATTGCCTCCCATTTGTGTACGGGGGAGTGGGGAGGCTCAGAAATAATTTACGCTTTCTTGAGTTCTGTCTTCGTATCAGTTTTGTTTAAGATCAAACTTCGACAAGGAATATCCTACTTTAATGAAGGTTATGTAGTATATGGTATTTTATCTATCACGATACAATCCTGTTAAGCTTCACCACATCTTTTTTAACGTGGGTGTGGGGGATCCTTCCAGGTGTTAATTTCTGTTTTCGGAGGGTTTGGGTTAGGGTTAGGGTTAGTTTCGTATGTTTTTATTCGTGATGATGCATTGCTCCCAGTCATTACATTCTTTTTTTAGGGCAGTATAGTGTGTGGTTTTCTTGATAATGTAATCCGCCCATTTCTTTTTTAAGAATTTTAATTCACCCAAGACAAAGCACATTAAAACTAAGACGTATGAGGCTTATGTGGATTACGCTCAGAAATCAGAATGCTGTCATCTATTCAACATTACACATTTTGAGGTCTTTCAACCAAGCTGGTTTTCGCAAATACGTATTCTAAAAAAAGATAGCAAACACATTCACTCACTAACAATGATCTACTAATTCGTAAGTAAATGACAACAGATAACTTTCTTAATCATATACATGCGATTTACGACTTGTGTTTTTATTCTTACTTTAAGTTTTTTCTACATACTATATTACCTATGAAATAAAAATAAGAAACACCTCATCAATGTAACTTATATACTACCAGTATATTTAGTGTGTTCAAGGAATACTGTAATATCGGATTGAATAGCAAATATACTGACCGTTACGTTTATTCTTGATGACCTTTTCGATATATCAGTCCTATCTTATTTTAATGTATTCCCATTTTACTTCTCCGATTCCTATTGGGAAACATGTAACATCATTTGTTATTCGGCCTTTCACAATATAATTAGCCTGCCTTTCCGTCTGACAGTTCCGATTACATTTTTTACATTCCGGAATGTATGAATACGTTATCGAACATCTCCATTTTCTGATCCAATAACTCGCAATGGCGTCGTTTCTCAGTTTATCGTTGGTTACTTTATTTTCCTTTCTGAAAGCATTTTTAAAACATGCTTTTACGTTCATTTCCTCAGCACACTTATGTTTTGGTTACGTAATTAAAACAATACTACCGATGTGAACTATTAAATATGTACTTTTAAAAAACGCAACAAAATTGTTACCCACACAAAATCAACATTGCCTCACTCTACAATGATTTATTTCAAGGTCGGTAAATTCTGCTGATTATTTTAATGTACTTTACTCTTTATTCTTTCAACTGAATTGAAAGTCTAATATTTACTTATTTAAACAATAAATCTATCACTATTTCAATCTTTTATACGCTCAAGTACTCTACACATTATACCTTAACCCAGAATGTAAGAATATCGAATGATATGTCATATCCGCGAACCATTATTTGTACTGAGCAAAAACAATTAGTCTTCTTCGAACAGTTTTAAAGTTATTTTATAACTTTCTTGACAAAATGATTATTTGCTAATTGCCTCAGTCAATAATACGTTCTGCTCCCCTGGCCGAGCATAACATTGTTTATGGTCTCACTAAACTGGGACATAACATTGTCATTATACATTTACTTATGAGTTAAAAGTCTTTCAGTTCATTATGAAAATATTTTCTTTAAAAATTAATTTAAATACTTTTTAGCATCATTTCTTTCGCAAAAGTAGGTAATGTATGTTTTCGAAAATAATAACATTATTTATACCTGGAAAGCAATTATCTTCTTCATTCAAATATTGTGTTTTTCTTTTTTGCAATATTCTATTTTCGATGTTGACTCATGATGTCGTTCACTTGTTAGTATATTTATTTACCTTGTGCAGTGAATAACCAAAAAAATAACTTACGCCTATGTCAGTGTAGCAATAAAACACTCTTTATTAATACCATTTTCCCCACAAATGTAATAAAATAAATAGGTATAACTGCCATAGATTGTTGTAAACTAAATACACTTAGGATATTCGACCATTTGTGTTACCTACGCGCGTAAACACAATTTGCATATCATAGCTTATGGACTATTATTTGTTTCGCAAATGTGGATACTTTGTTTTTGTTAAGGAATGAATGAAAATATGTATACCAGAAAAACCGTTGTGTTCTTCATTTGTTCTTTTTACCAGGGGTTACACTAACGTTTTTTTGTTTTATAATCTTCTATATTATATAACGCATTATTGTGCTGTTAAAATGTGTGTATGTTTACTTACCTGCTGCAGGAAGTTCGAGTGGCAGAAAAACAACCCGAGCCTAACTCCGTTTTCAAATTGAACTTCTGCATGAATACACTTTTTATCTAAAAGTTGCATTAACACCATACTCATTACCGACATAACTTGTTTTAAAGAAAATACATTTAAGACATTCGTCAAATTTGGGACATATTTACGTTTACATTATTTGCAAGCCATTATTTATAAATAAATTATAGTTTAATCATGTAAATTACTTACATCGAAACGGCGACTTTTTTTAGACTAATTTGTTTTATAAAATGTGTCGATGGAATTGTATTAATTACAAGGTTGTTTTCTTCAACACGGATAAGGTTAGGTTGTGTAAGAAAGTCAAATAATTATTTTCTATTTTACTCTGTCAATGCCTGAACACAGATCCTGTTAGTAGTTCAATATAGGAGATAGTTTTAACGGATGATCCCTAAAGAGGCATATAAGAGGTATGGCAGCAATAGTGTATTGTCAATAACGGCCACCATTTCTCTGGTATAAACGTTGTAACTCATTTATATTTAACCGCTGTGTGTACGTCTTTAAACGTATGCAGCTTATTTTTTCTTGATAGTGGTGTTTGTTTTTAATATATATTTATATACATTCAGCTGTTAGCGATATTTTTTTAACCTTATATTCATCGTATTCTCAATAGACGGTTCGTATATATATAATCAGAAAACAACATAAATGTCTTTTTACAAATATTATTTATGTTTACATTTTATATAGGAGAATATTACTCTTCTTATTTCACAATTTCCCTCAGTAAAAATGTGGGTTCTCTTGTCAGGTTACACTTATTTAATGGCGCAAAGATGGCTGATTTTCAGAAACACATTAAAAGAGTATTATAGCTATTGACAATACTTTCTACAACTATGTGTATTTAATATTAAATTCACAGCTTGATTATATCTTTTATTTATTATTGTCGATGTTTCTAATATTGTTGCCGTAAAAAACAAAAACAAATGAAGGTTGCATAAGTATTTTTAGAACTTTCGATTCTTGGTCGAATCATCGTAATATGACCATGCAAAAATGAACAAAAATCCGGATGTTAGAAAGAACGTTTTAAAAACAGCTAATTTACTGTTAATTATTATATATCATTTAAATAAAAAAATAAACACAATAAATAATACTTATGGATAATCTAACATTCAAATACCACTAGTTATAATGCGTTCAGACATGAGAGAAAGAGTTTCTCGTGTTCTGCAATTGTCTCGGCCGACTCCTCTACACTGGTTTGGCTGCTTCATTATAAAATTTAATAAGTGTTTGTTCAATCATGGATATTTATTAGTAAAGTATATTATACGTACTATCAAATATATTCTCCCTCCGGTTGCATATTTGTGCTAGTTGTTTTATTTAATTGCTCACTGAAATCTGTGTTTTTACAAAAAAATAATAATAACCCCATCCTTTATCCTTATAAATAAAACACGGAATGATACAAACATATTGTTTAAACCAAATGTACCCTTTTACAACGTAAAATGTAAAACAAAGAATCCTAGACTCATTTAAGGCCGTAAAAAGAGAATAATATTTATAGTTTTTTTTCTAATCGAAAAAGCTGTACCTTAAAGTAAATCAACAATTTAAAAAAATAAAATACAATAAACACAATTCAAAAAGTGATGATATTTTTCAGTAAAATGTGTTTGTTTTACAAGAAAATAGTAATACTCTATTAACTAATCACTGTGTTACTAAAATTGTGTGACCACTTTCTATATGTATGCGTTAGTTTCCAGTCTCTACGCAATGTACACATCATATTTTGTAATCATTTATCAATAATTTGTTGTAATAAAAAAGCAATAATGTAAAGTGCTACAACAACCTCTGTAACAAATCGTATATTAAAAATAAGTTTAATTACGAGATCAATGTATAAGAATTCAGGTATATGTATTCGTAAAGCAACAGCTGTGTTAACATAGTTTTATTATCGAAATTAAATTGATTTCTGATTTCTAATTCTTAGCTAATTCTTCTGTATACAAGACATGAACGTTTTGGAAGCTATGTACGTGCTGTGATTGTATATTATAGAATAAAGCAACCTTGGAGTAACAAGAATATTGATAGTTTTGTAACTATTATACCCGGTTTACAATTTCATGATCAACCGATACCAGAATAATTACTTTGACTTCCAAAATGCTTTTAAAAATAATAATTTATGAAAAATAGGCGGACAAAAATAAAAGTAAAACTGCTCGCGCGCAACGCCAGGTAGGTGCAGTTTATTTAAATAGAAATCACCCAGGGCAAAGCATGAAGCCACTTGATGTAAAGCGCCAACAAGAACGCTATATGATGATCGCAAAGACATGATATTTTTATAGGCATTAGTCTTGAGAATACCAAGGATAAAAGTAGGAGGACAATGTTAGGAGGAACATAATTAGCATGAATAGAATTCCCTAAGCCCGCAGTCTCCAAAATAAAGCTACCGGAATGAGAATCTTTATTACAATGAGCGAATTAATGGAGACCACGAGGCCAACGAATCAAACGAGTCAGTTAGTGTTCTATTAACATACGTCACATATTTATGATGCGAATTATAATCATAATCTGTCATGAGACGTAGATGGATCATTTTATTCAAGTAGAATACCTTGTTTAATAAGAGTCATAAAGATATTAAAATAATCGCGACCTTTGGATGATAACAACTACCACTATATGTTCCATATTGAATACATTCGCGAATTTAAAAAAACTCTGACGTATATATCAAGACTTTCCTTTTACATAAGTAATACTAATAGTTTATAATGAATTAATGCGACCTATTTATATGCTATCTAATTTACATACGTTAGTACGGTATGTACAAACACACTAAATAAATAACTTGGGAATAGATAATTACTATTACTCGAAATGTTCAGATACATTAAACCCTATCAAAAGTGGTTGACTTAATGAGTACGAGTAGAAAGCTGAAAGTAATGAGAGACTTGTGAAGTTTATATTACATCATGGCTAATTAGACTAATAAATATAGGTTTAAAAACATAACTTTATCGTAAAACTGACTTATATTTTGCATGTGTTTTCTTTTATTAGATTACATTGTAAAATGGTATTCTTGAAACAAATTAGATAAACTCAAATTAAGTATTATCATAAATTGTTGTTAATGTATTTATCATATATGTTATTTTACGTAGATAGATGATGCAGTTTTTAACACAAGTTAATAGTATTACTTTTTCTGTTTGTTTCTATGAATAGATATATCATACATATTGTTTATATCATAGCAATAATTTATCTATCTTAGAAGGTCATTTCAACAAATGATAATATTAGCGGATAATACCCAGTTACGTAATCCCTGTTACTGATATACAAGGAATGCAAATTATAAATAAGAGTTATAAGATGTTATCCAACGGAGACGCATGTTGAGACTAAGCAGAAGCTAAACGGAAATAGCTGGGCGCCTCTAGAAATCAAAATGATGGATATATGCCGGAAAGAAATTAACATCTCATTAGGAAATAACACGAATTCTGGCGCGAAATGGCTTGAAGGTAGGAAACAGCGGGAATACAGTAAATAAGTGAGAAGGATAATTAAATTAAAATAAACAGACGAGAAAAGCTAATGAGAGGAAATAGGGAAGAGAAAATAGTTGGACGGATGAGCAAAAAAGGATGATCGATTAAAATGCCAGTGAAAGTGACAGGAAAAGAAACAAAAGTATAATCGGAAAGAGTTAAAACGAATAGGATGGAGACAAAGAAACAGAGATAAAAATAAAACCAGGAGAGATACTGAGAAAGAGAGAGACCGAGTACGAGAGAGAGAAGGAGACAGGAGAAGGAGAGGAATAGAAAGGAGGCTAGATAGTGAATTGAAGATAGATGAAATATAATTATACAAAAAACATGAAAGGACGGAATGGAAGAAACAGGTAAATTGAAAGACAAAAGGTGAATAGGATACATTAAAAATATATAGATAGGTGGTTACGCAATGCTTGACAAAAACGCTAGCGAAAATACCAATACAAAGGTATTTACTTTATTTATATATTTAAGCGAGGGCATACGTATATTTTACTATGTTGTGAGCATAGCTGCTAGGCGTATGTTCCCGTGATATATTTAGTGTAATTTATGTTTTTACAAACTGGTGCGATATTTCTAATAAATGAACAACATATATTAAACATCAATTAATAAATATTCCACAAATCGTTGTTTCTTTAAAGTACTTTAAAGTGGCTTCAAGACAAATCATATCAGCACAATTCCCATTTTATAAACTCATATATTTCAGATTCGCTTTGATTAGACGCATAGTCATTAGACAATGATTAAGCAAGATTTCCTTGAATCTCTATTTTCCTTTAAATACCTCTCAGACCTAAAATGTTAGAACTATTCTAGAATGTAAAAACCGTGTAATGTAGTTTGATCAGACTTGGAGTAATATGTCTAAGCCTAAGCTTTAGTTTTCTTACATGTTGATTTTAATCTTCGTAATGCTACATTAAATGGTAGAAAACTGGTCTATTTCATGTATTGATTCCGTTCTGGAACGGGTATTCTATACGGTTGCTCACAAAATGTGTGCACTTAAGTATGAAAGGGAACTTTTAGCCATGCAAAAACACCCATTTACACGTCGCTAAATATTGCATTTGAAAAATAAGTACTCATACACATGGCTCTATTGCTATCAGTAAATTTGCCACAATGTATCGGCATATAGATTCAGAAAATTTCGAGTACATACTTCTCCTCATATTTGACTCCCGCAGGTATTTCTATGAATGCATATCGCAACAAGACAGTGGAGAATTGAGATAAACATTTTCTCTCTCTGAAATATACTGTCTTCGCAGACTGACTAACCCTATCGACACAGATGACTTGGTTGTAATAGCTGGTCAGATAAAATTATACAAATTCTATTATCTATAAACCACTATGTACAACGCGCGACTTTCTTTCTGTGGAGCATGTTGAAAGAAATGGCAGGAAAAATACCATGACCAACCCCGCAGTTGTGGAGCGATGTCAAGAGATATCGAGGAAAGCAGTTGACCACTTTCGACGTCGCTTAAAGGCAGTCTTCAAATGCGATGGCAAATCGACTAATATCAGCATAACGATTCGCTGAAAACAAACCAACCTAATCTCATTGAATTAAACTACAGTGTTCTATTTTTAACGCAGTTAATTTGCCAACAAATATCGTCACCACACTGTATACGTATCTCTCTCCCTTTCTCTCCTTAACTATCGTTCTCTCTGTATATATATATATATATGTACATATATATATATATATATATGTACATATATATATATACATATATATGTATATATATATATATATATGTACCTACAAAACCAAACCTAACAGTATATATATATGTATATATATGATTATATATATATATGATTATATATATATATATATATATATATACTACAATACCAAACCTTACATTATATGTATATATGTATATATATATATATATATATATATATATATATGTATATATATATATATATATATATATATATGAGTATACATTATATATATATATAAATATATATATATATATACTACAAAACCAAACCTAACATTATATATATGTATATGTCTATATATATGATTATATATATATATATGAGTATATATATGATTATATATACATATGATTATATATATATGTATATATATATATATATATATATACATATAAATATGTGTATATATGTGTATGTGTATATATATATATGACTATGTGTGTATATATGTATATTTATATATAAGTGTATGTATATATATATACCTATATATATATATATATATATATAATAATATATATATATATATATATATATATATATATATATATATATATATTCACGCGCGGGCAGCCCCTGGTGGGGCGCCAATACGTCGAAATCGACGGGAGAGTCCATCATATGTATATATATATATATATATATATATATATATATATATATATATATATATATATATATATATATAATCATTAATAAAAATGGTCAATTATTTAAAGATTGTTAAAAATAAGACCATACCATTGATAAATGCGGTTACACAAACTGAATCAAACCATGAATATACTATTGGTTTGAACTTAGTTTCGGTTTAGAAAAAAACAACGAATTTCACCAACTATCTTCAGTCTTGTTCGAAAAGGTGAGAAGATCACATGTTGGTCTGATAAAAACGTGCATTTTTTTACTAGAAATTTATTTCGTTTATTTTTTTTTATTTTAGGTAATAAAGTCAGTCGGTTTCATCCACAAAACATGAAACGCACAGAAAGTTATTCCCTCTTGATCCCTCTGGAATGGGTTGGGTTGAATAAGAAATCACTAAACTCAGATCCAAAACAATAACTGGTCTGCGGATTCGAATAGTGTGAAATTTCTTCTCTGAACGTAATGAAATAAAGGTTTTTTGTTTATTTAGAAAAGAAAATACTTAACTAATAAAACCAC
>OY744515.1:7871303-7928803 GCA_963556195.1 Sepiola atlantica
CCTCTTTAAATACTAAGATAGACACGTGGGTGACATTATTATTCGGTAGTCATACAGAGGCGCTAAGCAACGCGATTGCGCTGTCAAGTTGAACACTTCCTATCTGCATTCTGTACATGCCCGCCGATTTGAAATATATAGACTTTAGACTCCCTACTTTCCATATCGATACATAGTAGGTTATTTGTGATTGGGTTCGAATATTTTAGACAAGCAGTAATTAACATTTCCAAGATTAATAATTGCATAATAGAATCATATACTTGTGAAAGTAGGTAAAAATATCTATAAAAGCAATAATGTTATCAATCTCATAAGTACAAAGACGGACCTCTTGGTGAGGTTTAACATACACAGTCATACTAAGGTCATAAGCAACGTCCATTGATAAGTCGAACACTCTTTAACTGTTTGCTGTGTATTTGACATTATTAGACTTTATATTCCCTTCTTTTCCGTGTTGATTTAAAGAAGCAGTACTTATCATGTTCTACAATGATGATTGCGTAAAAGCATAAAACACTAGCGTATGTAGGTAAATATCATGTATATTTATAAAAAAATGATATGTCATCGCTGCCTTAAATTCAAGGATGGGCATATCTGAGTGAAATCATTAGCATGTATTAACGTTGCATGCCCCGGCAAGTTGAACACTCTCTTACTCTTTCTATACATGTTAACAGATATGACATTTATATAATGGAGATCCTATATGTATAATATACCCACTCTATATGTAGTCGTAGACAGATACAAATGTGTTAATAAGAGATCACACAACTAAATCTTCGAATATTTCTGACAAACAAACTCTAAACGAACAAGGAAAGCGATAAACCATGTAAACAACACGTTGCAAACAGGTTTTGAATGTTTTAAGAAATCATCTTTATTTAAATATAAAAAGTAAAAATAATAAAAATATAAATAATAACGAAGAATCTAATCTTTGACGAGAGCACAAACATAACACCCTACGAGTTTACTAGCGTTTTGATGTTTATACATCTCGTCGGCGATATAGGATCAAGTTACTATAATATTTTAATATTTTCCCAAAAGTATAAAGACAGAATTAAATTGGCTAACAAAGAGATACGCAAATAACAATTTTAAAAATTAACTTTTTACAACGTCGTTAGTGTCGTGCCAATTTAATTTCCACTTGACACATAATCTTACCCGCGACCCCAACCTATTTGAATGGCATCAATGTCAATCCAAAATCATAAATAACATCATACACACTAAGTATACAAAATGGGCATCCCCTCCCTTAGCTTTGCTCGCAGAGACATTACAGATATAAGGCAAGTTTAACCTATATGCATGCACTCATTTTCCACACGCCAAACATGGATAGACATCCAACCTCTTATATCAAATTATTTAAGAAATGTTTACATACATAAGGGGAACATTTGTCAATAGTGCACACACACATTTACTCTGTTACATACTTAAATAAACTTCTGAATGAAAATAATAATACGTAGGGTTGAGGAAAATTGATCGGTAATTACTTAAAAGATTTTAAATTTGAATTATATTTACATTCATACAAACACAGCTTTATTAGATTATTTAATTTGTTTTAAACGCAGTAATTATGGAAACTACACGTGCAAGTTTATGGGAGAGTCACGTTACTAATTGTGTAAAATTATCTATTTGACATTTAATCTTGGTATTGTTTTTTTTTGTTTTAAATTTTAATAAAATATCACATATTATGATAAGTATGATAAGGGTGATTACACAGAGGCTATATGAAAACCTCCATAATAAATGCTGCTCAAAGTACATTTATATGGCTACGAAAAGGCACTTTAAACTGATACATTAGATCGGTATTTACACGCGCAATAAACAACGCCATCAAAACAAACTACATAATAAGTAAAATAAACAAGACGCAAGGTGAGAGTGCATTTAGACTTGCTGGACAAAGAAAATCATTGTTAAATATACCATACATATTATCAAGCAAACTACTTCAACAGTCATACAAAAATAAACATAACTGGAATCTATGAACGCGAATGATATTTGAACCGAGATATAATAAATCATAAAATAATAGTATAATTGATAGTGACAATCCAAAAGGCAGGGAAAATGAAATAGATAATAAATAATGGTTTGAGAGAGAAGGAGAGACAGATACACAGAGATAAGAAGACCTTGAAACAGACGGGACGTACCCTTATATAATTGCCACATTAAAATGGACGGCATTAATCTTAACAGCAGACGTATTCAAATATCATTATGTGCGGAATCAAGTTAACATAAACAGAAACATGAGAAAAATACGTATACACAAATTGGAGCATTGAAATAACATTACCTGAAACAAAGGGCCTTAAAATGACAATATATATGAGAAAACAATTTGAAAGCCTCCTCAATAAAAACGCATTGAAATCAGCATTATTTTCTGCGGGAGAATGACCCTGAAGAAACTGGATGAAAAGAAAAGAACAACAATTGTCCACATACACACTATAAGGGCACGAGAGGTACTGAAATATTGAGTAGGCTTATTTCCACTTAAATTACAGAGTAACTCGATGGCAGTTGGCAGTAATAAATCAATTGTGAACAGCTGCTACGAAAAGCTACGTGATTTCCAATGGATATCAAATTAAGCAGAGATTATGAGAAATGTGATGAGATGTAGTGTTACTATAACTCATTGGAGCACCACCTCATCTAGCCAGTGAACAGTCATTAGTAGTAACGTGTGAAAACTGATTGTGAGTAAATAATAATAACAATTACTATAATAATTAAAAAATAACAACTGTAATAATAATTATAATACTAATACCAACAATTATAACAATAATAATAACAATGATAATAGCAATAATAATAATAACAATAATAACAATAATAATAATGATAAGAATAATAACAATAATAATAACAATAATAATAACAATGATAACAATGATGATGGTGGTGGTGGTGAGGGTGGGTTTTGTGGTGGTGGCGGAAATAGCTATCAGCAATGAAAATGGATCAATAACTCTCGGATGGAAAACCGGATTTGAAACCCAGATTAACTCATTACAACAAGAAGCTGACCTGCATAATATGACAAACGGAACAAAAAACGAAAGAAATAGAGGAATTATGATTGCCAAAGTAGGCGATAGACTAATCAATATACATGAATAAATAAAGGAAAACTACACTAGCCAAAGAGGGACTACTTATAAAATCCAGATATAAATCGTGGTGATTTAAAAAAATTATACTTTTAAAATCAATTAAAGACAGTTTTATGAAATGATAACCTGTGGGAGACAAGAAGTGAACAACTTGACCTGATTAATAAAAAACGTTATGAAACAAATTGAGGAAAACACATAAACCGAATCAATGAAAACCAGTAAAGATGATCATAGTATAAATCGCAAAAAACAAGGTCACGCTAGCAAACACTGGTGATTGTTATAAAAAATGGCGACCCTACAGGAAAAGCTACCACACAACCAGAGACAATCTATACACGAAGCATACATAGCACACTAGATAATCAAAGGAATACTTGCATTAATACAAAACGAAACCGAGAATATAAGGATGCTTAGCAACTACAGACTAAAAGAGACACACGCCGTGTTATACACACACCCAAGAAGATTTGAAGAAGATAACAACTAAACAAAAGAAGATAGCACTGTCATAGATTAACGAGAAGAAAGTTTACGACAGAAAACTCATGATTAATTGAGTGCTTAAGGATGGACACAATATTCGACAAAATTATCAATCTTAAAGATAAAGAAACGAAAACGTGGAGACTACAACTGCCTACTTCAAGACAAAACTTGACTGCGATAAGAATACAGAGAGGCATTACCCAGGAAAACTCTCTATCGTCATTAATGTTTATAATCGCCATGATGTTATTTGGCAAGATGAGCGGGAAGGGTACTTCATAATACAGATACACAGGCGAATACATAACCATACCATCATTATAGAAGACCTGGAACTATTTTTTTAAAAGTTACTGGAAAAGCTGATAAACACACAGTACATTCGACTAGAATACGAAATAGAAAAGTGTGTACTACTAGCGATAAAATGTGGGGGTTTTAAGACAGTTGGGAATTACAAAACTACAATAGCACTACTACATTAGGATGTTTACAAGCAGACATAATAAATTCAACATAAATTTAAAAAAACAAAACAAAAAAAGAAATATCACATTAGAACAAACACACATTTAGGAAGCAAAGTATGGAGTTGAAATCTGATAAAATCACATAATAACCTTGGAAGTCTTTTTCTGTGAGATATTCTGTAACATTGATCGGCGAGACAAAAAGACTGAGGAATCTAGACTAGAAGACAATGACACTGTACCATGTACAACACTTAGATTAAGATATGGATTAGTCTTACGTAAAAAGAGGAGACAACGAATAATACTCTTACATATATAGGTAATGTATTCATGACAGAAAACGCAGAAAGGCTGGTCAGAGAAGCAAGAGACAGACACCAACTTGAACAATACAAGGAACCACACAAATGTAAAGAGAAAAATGAAAATAAATAGTTAGAGAAGAAGCAGCTACAATGGTGATTTCTAATACTGACAAGAAAAGATACGCATCAAAACAGATTAACATGACTACAAAAAAAATACTTGGAACGTAAAATTATGCAAAAAGCTCTACAAAACAACGCGATCAGAACGAACTATATCAAAGCTAAAATAGACAAAAAGCGTAAACACAGTAAATCTAAAATCTGTGGAAGCAAAGACGAAACAGTGAGCCACATCAAGTATACAGCACAATTACGAAGATATATGAGCCTGCCAGATAGCTTGCAAAATATGAGACATGAAGAATGTCAATAAGTGTAGGATCACTATAAGTAATATCGAAAATAAATTGTGAAATCACGAGACAAAATCTGAGTCAAAGAATAGATTGAGACACAAAAACGCACGGCGATGATAAAAGCACCCAAAATCTGAAGAAAATCCGCGAATGCGAAAAGCAACCCACCTTAACTACGATCGCTTACCATCCACATGCAAGTTGAAATAGAAAAAAAAACAAGACCTCAAAGGAATAGCATACAATCAAAAGGTGGTTGTAATCGGCCATAAATATCAATCACTGAAAAAGACACACGTATACGATTGGGTTGGTACAAGTTTCGGCTGATAACACAAAAAAATAGCCGTAATGAGTAAAGGAAGAAATTAATGAGCTAAGGGGAAGAGATAATTTGATAAATCAGTCATCTTGTAATATAGGTTTATTTCTACAACCTTGGATTGTGTTTTTATATTACGACTGTTTTCATAAGTGTCGTGTCTTTAAAAGACCCATCTTCCGTTTGATTCAAACGTATTCTAAGTGTGTGACTTATATTACTGGAATTCTTATTACTGATAGCAGAAGTATTCCTATTACAGAAGTTTCGTTATGTTCAATATTCGCTTTAGATTGTTGGCAATTCCTTCTCATTCATCACTACTATGTGATAGCTTAGACGCAGCATTTACTATATTGCATGTACTTTTCCTTCTTAATAATTCATATAATTAACGGAAATAACTACCATTTAACTGACTGCCATATTTATTTTCCGTGTAGATGTAAAGAAAGCAACCAGTATATATTCAAAAAGATAATTATTCTCTCATGAATCATTTAAAAAATTGGCCATGCTGCACTAAACAAAAAGAATATTACAGTATTATTACTTACTGTTAGATCGAAGTAATACGGTGTTAGCGAAAGTTAATTGTTTAGTGTATATTGTGTAGTTTCTGATTTATGGACGGATATATACAAGCGTGTATATATCTTTTATTTTAGAAAGAAATACCGTTATGTGTAGCAAATTGTAAATAAAACTTAAATAATTTCATGCCATTTTCTGAAAAAAAAAATCTTGTCTTAGCCAAACGATCTGCCAGTTATATTTACGAAGAATTCATTTTGCAGTTAAGTCAAATGTAAGGTGTTTCATAGAGGCACATCATCGTTTCTAAATCAATTGATCTTAAGTAAGTCGGGCTTGTCAGAGTTGATATATGTTGGTGCTACCTCTTATACTGAACTAGTTTTACTCATTGAATTGTAACACTGTCAATAAGGCTAAACTGTGAAGTTTACATTAATTTGTTTCTCATATCATTTCAGACCTCTCTCTCTCTCTCTCTCTCGCTATATATATATATATATATATATATATATACATATTATAACTGTCCTGTTTTTAAATCTCCGAAACAGTTACATGGTAAACAGCTGATGATCCCTTTGTTAATATTAGACGCTTAAGGTCTCCTGTTTTTGTTCCACTGTTTGATACTTAACCCCCCCTTTTTTTTTAAATGTTAGTTACTTATTTTTGTATTTTTTTTATTTATGAATTTTCCAACGAATGTTAAGTCTGCAATATCTTGGATATAGTAATATATGTATATATATATATATATATATATATATATATATATATATATATATATATATATATATATACTCAATTATAAGTAGCATGCCCATGTGTACAAAGGTTTTACCTTCCTATTTTGACTAAAGTAATTAAGGGTAAAGTGAAGTAGGGGTAATACTCTACTATAATTTGTTGAGTGTAACGTCTCTTCTGTTTAAAACCATTTCAGAAAGTATATACATTCTGTTCCGAATTTTTCACTTTCTTTGCGCATTTTCTCCTTCGTCATTCATTGTCTAGGGGTTTCTCCCTGTCAGCGTATTTAAGCAAAACTGGTGCAAATGAGCATTGTATATTGTTACCATCAACTCTTTATCAAGTGGATTTTCGTTCAGATGGTGTCGGGTACTATTAAGTACTAAAAGGGCCTCCGCACCTACACATAACTTTAGTATATTTCATGAAACAAATAGAATAAGCTTGTTGGTAACGAAACGCACCACGCCGGAAGCATGTCATTTCTTATGGGAAATCAATTCTTGCTTTATGAATTTTCATTCCGTATGAATAGAACTCGGGAACATATTAATTCATAGAGGCGGGAACTGCTTGTATTATGGTTGAAAGGGAGACGCGCAGAATTAATTTATGGCAGATTAAGATCGAATTAATTATTGCAGGTCACAATAACTCAGTCGATAAATACTTCAGGCGCTCTTTTATTTTCAGTTTCGATCATCTTGTATGGTTTGATTGCATCGCAACAATTGATTACCTCCGGTTAAAAACGGTGAAAGACAAAGAGATAGAGACAAAAAGGAAGAGACATTGTATGCCAGAACAATGATATTCACGAAATCGTATGCGGAAAAATACGGGATAAAGACTCATAAATATGAATAATAAATGTAAAAGTGTACAAATATTTATTAATATTTCTTAATATTTAGCAATATTAATCACTACTTGCGTACCTAGCTACGGAGGTGTGTAAACGTACTGCTTAGTTATACGTCCTCGTTATTAATGAACACCCGTTCAAAAATTACGATAAACTTTACCATTCGCCAGTGTTAACGCTCGCTATTTATTTAGATATATTAGTACAATTTACATATAACATCATACAATTCCGTAGGTAATTTATTTTTTCATATATCAATTATCATTATCATTTCTGATGATATGAAGGAAAACACACACATTTGAAATTGTATTACAGAGTATGGGGAGTACCTTCATGGTTTCAGGCAGAAGAATGCATCTAAGATGATTGTTGGATTTGCTATTTACTTCAAATCATATCATCACAACTGGAAAATGGTTTCCACTGGGAGCTCGAAAAAGCTACGTGTTTTACCCACTGACTTTTACGTGACGGTATTTATGTGCATATATTAATGTATATACGAAACATCCACATTACTTTTCATGATAGTGTGGAGTATGTAGCAATGATGTTGCTTATTTAAACATGGAATAACTTAATCTAGACTTATACCTCGTTATTTTACCCACGGATTTTGATAAAGGTAAAGTTGAAATGGAAACAATGAATTTTAAAGTTATAATTCTGAATTTATAAATGGGAATATATGGACTTCAAATTAAAGTCAGTTTTCGTATACTAATATATACATTCATAAACGGACATCCGGTGTCCTCAAATCAAATACTCCAGTCTCGCTAGACAGGCAAGTTCTTCTAGGCGAGTTAGAAACTAGCAGTACTAGTAGCCAGTCGGCGTGGCTATCCATTCAGCCGTCAGTCAGAAGACGTTTTTAAGAGAAATCTCAATGCCAAGATAAACACTTACAATT
This sequence comes from Sepiola atlantica, assembly GCA_963556195.1. Taxonomy (NCBI): domain Eukaryota; kingdom Metazoa; phylum Mollusca; class Cephalopoda; order Sepiida; family Sepiolidae; genus Sepiola; species Sepiola atlantica. The sequence goes on from OY744515.1 coordinate 7,879,571, forward strand.
ACCGTTGATTTACAGAAAGAGCCTTGCATTTTCACTGATTGAGATGTTACTCTAACAAGATCACCTTCACCACAGAAATTACTATAGTAGGAATGAATATATAAAGCGGGTTAAGCATGATGAGGTCTCCGACAAGTAAACACAATTTCTGCAATAAACATAGCTTTTTTTAAAAAACATAGTTCACCCCCAAACAAAGCAGGACGCCACTGTAGACGTAAGGGGCTACTGAGTAAAAAGAGGGGAGAAGGTAGGGGGCAGTCAACCTAGATCAGTCAACCTGGGATCTGCAGTCAACCTAGGCAGTCAACCTGGGATCTGCGCAGCGAGATGTCTGTTTACATTAGTTTTAAACTTCTGCATGTCTGTATTGTTGGGGAACAGGGGGCAGGGAGGGAGTTCCAGAGGCCAGCAACACGAGGAGGAAAGCTATTTGAGTAGAAAGCTCTCCGACATCTGGGGACCTCCACAGTGAATGAATGAGATATAGTTGATTGTCGAGTTTGTCTAGTGAATTTACATCGAGGGGGCACCAGAGTAGCCAGTTCATAAAGCATAATCCATTGAAGTATTTGTAAAACAAGCACAATGATGCTACATTGCGGCGATGGGACAGGGGCTGGAGCTTAGTTGACAGTAAGGGACCCATTAGGTTGGCGATTCTTTTTTGGACCCTGTACAGGGGGGAGAGACTAGTAGATGATGCACCAGCCCAGATGTGACAACAATACTCCATGCATGCGCGGATGGTGGCTTTGTAGAGACACAGGATAATGTAAGGTGAGAGGAGTTTACTAGCATGGTAGAGGGAACCAACCTTTTTTGCAGCAGTCTTGGCAATGCTATTGCTATTGCTATTTCAATAAAAAGAACGAGTTTCATAAAAACATATATTTTAATGTTACTAATATGATTTTGTAAGGAATAAGCTGTTTCTAGTTATACTAAACAAATATATAGATATACAATATATTATGTGATAGTAGTTTTCCATGTATAAGTTTAAATGATATATATATATATATATATATATATATATATATATATATATATATATATATATATATATATAATTAAAAAATAACCGACAACTCATGTCTGGATATTTTTGTATGAATCCCTACCATTTTTCGGATTAAAGTCATTATCCTGAATGAGAATTGGCTGATGAATCTGCCGTAATTTTCGTTCAGGTCCAAAGTACTTTCTAACCCCTCTGGGTCCATCTTCAGTGGAACAATGTCAATCAGGTACAGACCTGGAGTGAATTTATAGTAAATTTTGACGGGAACATTTAAATACGAAACTATATTCATTTAGTATTATAAACATTTATGTATATTAGTACTAGTGTTAAAATTAATCCTGTTAATAACCGTTTTTTTTTTGTTTTAATGTGTAAAACTTCTAGTATATCAAGTTTTTGTATATTAGTATTTTGTTCTAGGAGTTTAGTGTTGTCTACAAGACGTTTTCGGATTTGCGAGCGGGGTCAGGAATGTTCGTTGATGAGGTGTCTGGCTATGGCACTATTATATGATAGATGCATGGTCAACCTCCTGGACAACGTCGTTGTGGCCGAGCCAATGTATACGTTTTTTCCTTCGTTGTCAGAGACACAATCTCCCAATGGGCATTTAAACTCGTATACCAGACCCGTTCTATCCAAAACTCTAATCGAGTGTGAAGAGTTATTTGTAATTATAAGATTGGTGGTTTTAGTTTCATGGTAGTAAAGTATTAGTTTACCTTTTTAATTATGGTCGGTGGGGAGTAAGTGTTTATTAATACTATATTTTAGAACCTGTTCATCTATTTTATAATCATGGTGAAATTGGTTGTGGTAAAATTGTTTAATGATCTTGTTTAGCAGAGAATTGGATTCAGTGTTGTTGTTGTTGTTGTTATTATTATTATTATTATTATTATTATTATTATTAATATTATTATTATTATTTATATTGATAATAATAATAATAATATTATTATTATTATTATTATTATTATTATTACTACTACTACTACTACTACTAATAGCATTATTTTTAAATAGTTGAATTTGTAGTTTATAATATAAACGAAATTAACATACTACAATATACTTTCAAAAATAAATCCATTTTGGATTTCACTTATGAACTAAACAGTGATTAAAAAAAAAACTTTCTTAGACGTCTTAATAATTAATTAATCATAATGATTTTGTAACATCTACATATGAAACAACTACTAACAAAAACTCATGCAGGCTTAACTTCGTTAGTGAATGCCCCTTGAAATATAAAATAGCAATTATTAAAAACCTACTAACGCGAGCTTAATTAATCTCCTCCTCCCCTACTCTCTTTCAAAATGAACTTAAAAATCAAAAGGACAAACCCTAGCAAATAATGGTTTCCCTAATTATATCATCGACCAACAAATTCAATTCTCCACTAAACTTTTGTCTGTTTAAATAATGCTGTGTAAGTTTTCGAAGCAACTGTAGGACAGTTTTAAATTATTTTATTCTATATTTCGTGCATGGGATAAGTTACTATTAGTTTCGAAGGATATGTATTTCAATGAGATTAAGAAATGTATTTATAACCTTAGTTTTGAGCATATAATTATAGCGCGTGGTGATTGTTATGTAAATTATTACGTCTAATGTTAGGTCTCTGTTTTACATTTCCATATGTATCATTTTCTTGATGGTTTAACGTGTGATCTTGTGTGAATCCCTTATTATAGCTAATTTATCATATCTATTAAGATCGACATCTGTACTATTAAATGTGGGTGTGAGGGTATAGAAAAAAAGCACACAAAGCTCGATTCTCTGAAGAGTCCATTGTACTCATGGTCAAATCAAATGAGTTAATCATTTTTCTTTTTATCTATTGGTGATTATTATTTTTTTACACTGACTTCATACATTTTATAAAAATGTGGATTTCATCTTTGCATATATCGGTATAAATATCACAAACTCCAGGACAATGTTGAGCTCTACATATAGAGATGGTAGAAATTCCCGATGTCAAAGTGACGGAACGTACATTTATTTAAGTTTTGTATATTATTTAACAAAGTGATGGCATCGGCAGTATTATCCCACTGACTTGATTATAAGCCATGTTTGTTTGTTGTTTATTCTGGAAAAAAGGGTGTTATTAATTCTTATTATTTCGGGTTTTGTCAGAGTAATTAAACGGATTAAATAGGAGTATAGTTAACACTACTTTTGTGGTCTTGTAATAATGTCTCATCCTTTATAGATCTTAATTTATTGACCTTGTCGCTAATTCTTTGTCTATTGGTGATGTTTATATTCAGCATTTATTATTTCTATGTAGTTGCCTTCGTTAGTATCTAGAATTTTTTAGTGTCTTGTAATGTTTTATGTGGTTGGTTTGTTATCGTCTTGTTTATGTATTTTATAAACTGTTCTAATTTTATCTTCTTTTAGGACAATTATTCGAGTTGTTTTAATATTTCTAACGATTTTGTGCAATAGTTTATTCAATATTAAAATGAAGTTTGAAAAACTCAGCATATTTAATGATATTTAAAAGGTAATTTCCAAAGTAAATCATGAGTTATATTGCTATTGAGTGTTTTTAGACTATGGAATCCGTAAGATATTTTGTATTTAAGCGTTCCATGTTTTTTTTTAAAGTTGTATGTTCACCAACGCATTCGGCGAATTAGGACTTCTCATAAAACTGCACTCATATGGTATCACTTGACAAATATTTATCATAATTAAATCCTTCCTTACAAAAAGAAAAAACCAGGTTGTACTCGATGGCCGTTCCTCTGAGCAAATAAATTCTGGTATACCCCAGGGATCTATTCTTGGACCACTATTATTCCTGACTTTTATAAATAACTTCCCACACATGATGCCGAGCACCTAGTAGCCCTAATTCGGAAGTTTCCCCGGCTTACATAAATAAAATCAGTTTACTCGTTCTGACCTATCGTAAATCGTTGTTTTCAACAATGCTGCTATAGGAATTTAGTGGATTAACCATTTCGCATGAATATTTGTTCATGGGAAAGCTGTTAAAAGTTGGTTTCACGTTTTCTCACAGTCGATTAAAAAACAATGTGTCGAAGCGTCTGACTTTGGTTTCTGACTTTCGCAAACACAATACAAACGAAGTTGGTGTCAAATGGAGTTAACATGGATCATTTAACGCCTGGTTTAAAATCTGCACTAAGCGTAGTACACAGTAGCATCCAAACTCAATTTAAAACGATAAGATACGCAAATATAGGCAGGAAACATTTCGCGTCTGTATTTTGCGATGCACAACTTATTATTTTCATTTAAAAACCCAAGACACATGAACAACGAATATTATAAAACATTACGTGAGTGTTTACAGTAATATTTCCATCTCCACCGACTCTATACTCCGGATCTGACCCCAGTGGATACTACTTGTTTGATTCCCGAAATAGAGTGGTCCAGGGCAACATGTTTCATACCAATGAAGAAATTATATCTGAAACTGAGGGCTAAAAATCTCGTTCTGCAAAAGATACATCGAATTTTTAGAAAAGCGGTGGAATTAGTCTGACCCTAGAAAGTTATTATGTGTATGAATAAAGTGGGAGTTTGCCTAAAAGGTTTGCTTTATAATTTAGGCATTCCACTTAACAAGTGACGTGGTTTAAACCAACTATCAAAAATAACAAACTATTGTGACAATATAGTGTGCATTTTGTAATTTATGATGTACTTATTTGTCTATTTAAAGAATTATATTCCTGAAGCTCAGCAGTTTCCTAATAAGTGTGGCGAGCTTAAAAATAACTTTACTACATAACAGAGAAGAAATATCGATTAATCACGTTCTCCTTATCTCAGCACGAGCCGTTTTCGAACTTTGTTTACGCTCCTTCAATCGTAAATAGCTAGGCATGATAAAACACATCAATGTGTCTATATGTCTGTCTTGATTTCTTTCTTCATTACCAGTCTATGATAACTAAAATTGCTGGTTATTTTGTATTAAAAACACTTACTAATGTGATTAAAGTGTGTGTATTACTCTGCGAACTTCAAATTGTCTTTGGAATCTAACATAAATCAAATATAATTCATTAAGTTCAACGTGGTTTAATTACCACGTGAACAAACAAACCAATATTGAAAAGTCAAATTGAAATAAAATAGTTTAAGTCATAGTATTCTGTTATATCGTTTTTTTTAAATTTAAAATCCCCTCATTGCTTTCCATACCAATCAGAATTAACGATTTATTTCGTTTTGGGGGAATGGCGTCATATCCATCTGGAGCTGAAGTAAACCAGATAGATGATAGAATGTAATGTTGATAAATACACAACATATATTAAATAGACACAGAAAGCAAACGTAAAAAAATAGATATCAGTATCTAAGATAGATTTACTAAAACTGCGATCGATTGTTAGCTAGATAAATAGGAACGCGGGTAGGAACAGGCATCGATTGACAAATATATAATTACTCCGATACTTGAAAGAATAATTCTCAACATATATATTTGTTTCTCTATATATGTGAATTTCACTCCAGGATGAATCCATGTGCCTTCCATGTTTCCTACACAGGTTGGTAGATTGAAAATTAATCCTATATCAATTTATTCGATTCTCCTTAATTGGGTCTCTTTTCTCGTCTCTGGGGAAATCACATTTTCCTTTAACGCCTGTTGGCAGTCGGTTCTAGAGCAACCACTCCGATGCCGTGACGCCATATTCCGTTCGTCATTTCTTGTTATTGGAAATTTCCTCGTCGGCTTCTGTGCAGGTTTCTCACGATTTTACCACGCAGCGCAGAAAAATAATTACTCCGAGTTTTAATGAGTTTCTTTGAAGAGTGTCACATCTTGTGTTTCTTTACTGATTGCTTTTCGTTTTTGATTTCATTTTAACTTGTTTTGTTTCGATTTTGAGGGATCAGAGTTTTCAATTTCTGTTTTGTTTTTAGATAACTTATCTCTTCTCTTTGCGTAGAATGCCATGAATTCATTAGATGGGAATAACTTTGAAGCGGAAACAAAAATGATATGTGTAAACGTTACATCCATAGAGGCACACACACACACACACACACACACACACACACACACACACACACATATATATATACATATATATATATATATATATATATATATATATATATATATATATATATATATAATAATAATGGTAATAATTCAGGTGAAAAATATCTACAGGATGGTAATCCAGAGAATTTAACCGGGTTTATAAAAAGTGCTCAATATCAAAATAGAGCTTTATATATGATAATTTTAATTTGCACAGACATGTACAAAATCTGCGACACCGGCATGTCGATGTTATCGATCAACAGTTACTATAAACTGAGATCTCATCAGGTAGAGTTAGAATCCGATCTTAACCTCAGATCATATTTGGAGAGAATGAAATGGAGGGATAGAGAAAAGGAAGAAGAAGAAAAGACATTTAATTTTTTAAAAATTGAGGCCGTTAAAAAATTAAAATTAAAAATCTAAAAAATCTAAAAAACATAAAAACAAAAAACATATATATATATATATATATGTGGGTGTGTGTGTGTATACATATATATCCGACCGACATAAATTAACATCCCTACACTAAAGATTGCGTAAGCATGAAACATCCATGTCTTTAAATAATAATAATTAATATTAACTTTTAAAAATATAATTATATCCGCCTTTATAAAGATTGGTGCACTTTGAGAGAATTTAATAATGATCAGTTAAACTACATGTACATGCGATATTTCAACCCATTTGTTGTTGCGTTGAATTCTGTTTCTTCTGTTACTTGTATCGCCCGCTGATTTCGTGTTTATAGATTTGAATTTCTCCTTATTCCGAATTCGTCGCGACCGAGGTGAAATAAACCTGACTACGTGTCAGTTGCGACTTGTAAACCGGGTTTGAACCCTCTAACAAACATGAATTAACACCCTTACACTGAAGATTGCGTAAATATGTATATCGATGTGTGTAGGTATTACTAATTCATATTTACTTTACTATATATATATATATATATATATATATATATATATATATATATATATATATATATATATATATATATATAGGCACACAGTATTAAATAACACGAGTGTTTTTGCTTGATAATACTTTTTTTTTTCGATTTTCCGAATGGCCAATTAAGTGTTTAGGTCAAATAGGTGTATGTAAGTTCCATGTGTATCTTGTTCTATTATCTTTGCTTTTTGCGAGTACTTTCGATGTGATTCGTCAAATCATCTTCAAGCGGTATTAATTTTGTTTTTTTCAAAATATGTATTTACTGTTGAGCTTTCTTATTATCATGACGGCCAGTATTTTCAACTTACACTGAACGTATATCATATTGAGATGTTACATGAAAGCGTGATTTCGTTCTAAGAACGTTCAAGATTTCAAAAGTGTGATTACTTCATTGTTAAGAATTGTATTACGTTCTGAGCGCGTTCAAGATTACAACGTATAATTCTTAATAGCTAAGAATTTGGTAACGTTTATTACTATGCTAGACACTTTAAACTATAATGACTAGTTTCGTAATTCACATTATTGATTGTGCGAGGTTTAGTTTTTTTGTTGGATAAGTATATTTTATTTTGATTAAAAGAAATAAAATAATATGCTATGGTTGACACTCTAGTCAAAAAAGAAATACGTACCATACGACTCCATTTTTTTTAATGTATACATATACCTATAACTATATATATTATTTACCTACATTAACCAAATCACATAGAAATATATATTAAATTTTGATTGAAGAGAATATCATAATACTGTGAGATCTGTATTAACTCTTTTAGTTCATGAAGAGTTATTTTTTTATTTGAAATCATAAAAATGAGAAAAATAAGAAGTTAAATAGTGACAGCTATTATTAGGGGTATGCATTTGCCCTGCAAATTCCGGGGAATCAGAAAATGCGCTTAAATATTTTAAATTGATAGATTATTATTTTACCAAATATTAATGTACTTACACGCCCTATTTTTTTACTCAGTTCTGAGTCATCTATAAAATGACATAGAGAATGAAAAATTAAGAATGGAAAAGTAAATATGGTATCAGGTGTATGGAATAAGAAGATATAATAGCCTTTACTATACAAATGCCTTTATATACATTGGTACATTTATTTCTTACATTTTAAGTGTTTACTAATCATTTCACCAGAAATATCTAGCTTCTTCAGAGTATCTTAACAGTCCTCGGTTGTGTAAATAGTAGTCCGACTAGATGCAATATTGACATTTGGTGTTTACATATTTTTTAACTTTTTGAAATATGAGGGACGCGCAATCTCGCGGGATGTGTAATAAATTGGAACAGTTCATATTTTCATAAGCATCTTATCAATTATAAACAATAATAAGAAGAATTCCCTCAAAGCATTTTTAGATACAAAATGTATTAATAAAAAAGAGAAAATGAAAGAAAGAAAAACTAAATTATTTTTACAAATCTGTGTTGATCTTTATTAATAAATCTTCATATAAACGCGCTTTGAAAGCGTTCGCATCATTATTATTATTTTAAATTCCTATGATGCTAATAATAATATGACCTTTCCCAATGTTTATGAATATATATATATATATATATATATATATATATATGCTAATAATAATATGAACTTTCCCAATGTTTATGAATATATATATATATATATATATATATATATGTATATGTTTATATATATATGCTAATAATAATATGAACTTTCCCAATGTTTATGAATATATATATATATATATATATATATATATATATATATATATATATATATATATATTCATAAACATTGGGAAAGTTCATATTATTATTAGCATAATATGACACAAGACTGGGTTGGGTACCATAGCCAATAAAGCTTTATTGGTGCCATAAACATCGGTATACTCCAATTTTTCCATTACTTCGATACTCCGATCATCAAGCGCTCCGGCTATTCGCGTTTCTCAAACCGCCGCCTTTCAAGTATCGCGTGCACGGCGGCACCTTCTCCATTTTAACAGTTATCAAGTCGCTTTCTTTCTTTGTCGACGACCCACTCGGAATGGAATCGTCTACGATTCATTTTTGCTACTCTTCATTATTTTACATAAGTCTCTTTCCGTTTTTTCAAAATGTCTTTCTCTTGTTTTCTAAAGAATAGTAAAATGAAAAAGACTTTCAAATATATGTTTTTCTAAATTAAAACTAGAAAATAAATTCACGTCATAAATACTTTTACAAAAAAAATACTTAAAGAGTTTCAATGATCCTCTAGCTAGCCTAGATTCAAGTGGTTAACCAGCAATAGTTCCCCCCTTTTCTCCGAAGTAGGGTCGCCGATCTCTTCGGTAGGCAATTCCCGATCACCACCACACAATTCTCGCCCAGGGGAGAGAGAGAGAAAGAGAGAGAGAGAAAGGATTAAAGATGAAATACATATACACACACAGACACATGTACATATATATATATATATATATATATATATATATATATATCACAATCCTGTTTAGTATGATTAAACCATACGTTGCCCACCAATTTTTTCTTAAGTGTATGTCCGAGTCACCTTCAGTGCTAAATATTAGTCCCCTCTGGGAGATGATGGGCGCGAAGCGTAAGTGGTCGTTCTGATTTACAAATACAACGAGTTAATTCAAACAAAGCTTTCTCCCATGCCCTGACTTTATCATTTCATACTGTACCATATTAAAATTACCGCACTAAAACAAATTTGAGTAGTTCTCCATTACATCATCACAGATCCTTCAGATATTCGTGCTTCCCTTCCCCCTACATTTCCTTTCTCTTGTCTTATCTACCTCTCGTACGTTTCTCGTCTATTTCTTTTTACGCTTATTCTCAACTAGTGCGATTTTCTCAGCCGCCTTTACCCTACGCCTACTGATCTGTTTTTCCATCATCGGGATATGATCTCTGTTTTCACAACCACTTCGCTCTCACCACCTACTTCCCATCTGATTATCGACCTTTTCGATATTTGATTCAGTGTCTACGTATGTTAGACTCTCTGCATGCCCACCTCGAGGATAAATACGTTCGATTTCGTTTCCTCATCTGCATCTCTCCCAGAATGAAATTGGCCCGATCGCATCTCGACGTCCTCAACGTTTGACTGCGTTGATTCATGTGAATAACTTTCGGAATGAAAATACAAAGTGGTTACGTGATGCACATTCAATCTATTCAGCGTATATTTCATATGTCTGATTTATATTTTCTGCACAATTATCGGTCACCAATTGAAGGGGTGCCCACAACCTGAGGAATCTTCTCAATTAAAAGATGTGCTACCGTCACTGCCTTCTTATTATTCATTGCAAATGCTTCGGGCCAATCACTGTACATATCGATAAACGTGACGATATATTTGTTATTAGAATGTGATGTATGATACGGTCCTGTGACATGAAGGACCCACTTCGAAAAGGAAAAAGTACGACATCGTATTACTGCATCTGTGGTTGTTCTTCTCTTCGATTGCTTGTCTTGAACGATAATACACATACCTACGAACGTTGTTATCTCCTTAATCCATCCCGACCAAAAATACTGTTGACTAATTGCTTTAAATGTTTTTTTCCATATTCATATGCCCATTATCGTCGTGGTACTACCCAATAACCTTCTTTTGTAAGTAAGAGGGAACATACAATCTTACGAGGGGTTCGCCCTCTGGCTAAGATAAGTAGTATACTACCTCCTCGATTATTATAAACTTCTTTTTTCTAATCTGGTGGACCGGCCATCTTTAATTCTTCCTTTTTATTACTTCATGCCGGGGTCCAACTCCTGTTTTCTAATTAAATCAACTCCTTATATTCCCGGCCGTTCCTGCACCCTCGAAGGACTGTTATCATTCGAATATGATGCAAACGTATTTGGTTCAAACCTGTTAGAGTTTATCGCGGCGACCTCATAAGTCATGTCGTCGATATCTACCTGTTTCTCCTCGTCACTTACAGGTGTTCCAACCGCCCCTAATCAAGGATCCTCACATACGTTATCCTTACACTTCAGGTGTTCAATCGTGCAGTTGTACACATATATTATCAGGGCCCACATCTGTATTTTTTGGTTCCGTATGGGGGATTTCAATAAGTACTTTAAAGATCCGTAAGTATTGTAAAGGCTACTCCATGTAAGTATGGTTTGATTTTCCTAACGAATAATGGATTGCATAGGTCTCTCTCTCTCTATCGTGGACCACCTTCTCTGTGTTTCACTCAGCTTGTGCGACAGAAAGTAGTTTGTCTTTCCCACTTCCTTCCCATAAGTCCTGGCGTAAACCTGCTGCGTAAGACAACCACTTATGGACCGTTCCAACGCATAACCTATATTCCTTGAGTGTGTCCGTGTATGCTAACACAACTAATTATGACAGTCTCCCCTTCAACGTATCGAATGCTGATTGATATGCCTCGCTCCACACGAAGCGAGCATATTTTCTCGTTAAGTTAATTAATGGTTCCGCTACATCCTAATTTTTTTACGAATCGACGGTAATATGAAGTCATGCTCATGAAGGCCCTTAATTCTTTAACCGTGTTTCAAGTTGACACTAAGTTCATCGCCCTAGCCTTATCGTAATCTAGTTGAACTCTTTTTTCGCTTATCTTAAACCCCAGAAACTGTGTTTCTCTTCTAAAGCTCTCGCAATGGGTGGGTTTCAACTTTAGGTTATGTTCTCTCAGCCTTCCTAAGACCTTTGTTATATGTTCCACGTGGTTTCCTACCGAATCGGAAAATATCAGACTATCATCAAATTATGCTAAGGCGAGTGACTCGTGCCCTGCAATACAACATACATCAATTCTTGGAATACGCCCGGGCCACCCTAAAGGCGAAACGGTAACACGTTAAATTTGAACAGGCCACAGTGGCACGTAAGGCCAGCTTTTTCGTTGGCCGCCTCCCGCAGTTGGGCCTGCTAATATCGACTTTTCGGGTCAAGTTTAGAAAAATATTTCGCCGACCCCAGCATTGATAAGATATTGTCAATGACTGGGAGTGAATAGGCATTGCTCTTCGTGATCCTATTGAGTGCCCTAAAGTTCACGCAGAATTACTTGCTCCCACCCTTTTTTCAACTAATACCATCGGAAAGCCCTATGGGTTTACCGATCATTCCACGATTCCCGCTTCGATCATCTGATCGATATCGTCGTCCATAGCCTTCCGCTGTTTAAGTGGTGTGCGATAAGGCCGCTATTTAATGGGTACATTCGTCCTTATCTTAACTGCGTTGGTTCTATCTAAATCTATGTCATCTATTACAAATAAATCCTTATTCTTGTTCAGTAATTTATTAATTTCGAACGTTAATTCCTCCGATAATTCTACCTGTAATCTGTCTCTTCCTCATGCATTCTAGCTTAATCTATTGTATGTCACCTACCCTAGTAACTTTTGCTACCTGGCATCCTTTCTTTAGGGTAAGTGTTTGGTTAGTATTATTAACAATCAGAACTCTAAATCTACGTGATCCCTTCACCCTAACAACTGAATTGGCCACCGATATACCAGCCAGATTACTAACATAACTGCTATTTATCTGTTCCAGCCCATATACTCTGTCGGTTTTGTTTTCCAATCCAATCCGCGCAGTGCGCGTATGCATGTGTTGCGATTTTAGGGTTATGCATGCTGCTATTCTGACGAGATATCTATATCCTCTTTTAACGCTTTATACTCTCCATTTATTCTTAAGGCCTCCAAATCAAAGTATATTCTGATTCCGTTTTCTCTCAGCCAGTCCCGATTGGACAACAATTTCTTCTGCATTGTCTATCCGAGCGTGAACTGAAGCAATTGTTCAACAAGCACGTCCAACTGTCTGTTTGATGAAATACATGTAAGGGGATGGTTCACACTACCAACTTGCTTATAAGTTGCATTTTTAGTCAGCGGATACGAAAGCCTAGCAGCAAGACGGGATTGGGCACCATAGCCAATACAGCTTCATGGGTGCCATAAACATGGGTAAACCCAACGTCCACTAACAATGAACTCGTCCACGATTGGTTTTTGCCACTGTTTACAAAATAGAAACAGAACAATCCCTGAAGTATTTTAAAACCATTTTAATTTTCATTACATCAACAACCTATTTTTCCAGGATAGGAACATTTTACCCGATATTTTTTCTATTTATTTCGGAAGGGAAATGTTTTAAGTAAACAAAGTTTTTTCTTTAAAACAGTATTAGTGATTATTTGCTTTTTAAAGAAAACATTTATGTGGCAGAGGAGAGACAACCAGGGCAACATTAATAGTCGTGTTGTTGTTTAATATTTATTTATTTTTGGAACGTAACTATAGTGTATAATATATATCATTCTTTACAACAGAGAACCGTGCAAGTACTTTCCAACAAATCGATTTATCCATTTCTTTTTCAATAGTACAATTTAAGGCGAAAGAAAACAATGACATTTATTTTTCAAAGAGTTCAATCTTTAAAAATATATATTTTAATAAGTTTGCTAAAAAATATCAATAAATTGTCAATAAACAATTCAGAGATCTATTTAATGTCTTAACATTTCATATAAATTATCTGGCCTAGACCTTGGGAGTTGAAAATATATCGGGTAAAATTTTCCTCCCCCAAAGGTCGGGCAAACATATTTAGTGAAATTAAAAAATTGAATAAAAAAATGAAAACGTCTATATGTGAAATCTCTAACAAAAACAAACTGTTCACAATTGTAATATTCGATAACAGATTCTTTAAGATAAAGAAAGATATCTAATCTACGTTCGGTTCTACAAAACAACCCATTAGTTAGAAAGTCTATTTATTTGCTTGTTTGAATTAAAATTTAAGATGTTTAAGTGAGTTTAAAAGTCGGTTTAATTGTAGAATAGGGACCGCTGTTTTCTTTCGCTCATTTCGCTTGGTATTCACCCAAATGTTGGATGAAACTGATTGTTGGTCTTAATTTTATTTTGGATACTGAAATAACATTCTCATTTACTTTTTAAAGTGTTGAGAATCTAACTTTATTCGAGGTTTTAATCGCTGGCGGACATGTTGGTTTTTATTGTTTTTTTCCTAGGACTAAAGATATTTTTTCCTTAGATTAAATATATTTTTCCTTGGACTAAAAATATGTTTAATGTTTAACAATTTATTACACATACAAAAAACACCTTTGAACATTCTATTTACAAAAGCAATGTTTAACGGAATTTAACGAATTTAAAAGCAAACATGAAAAGGTTAAAACATACTGCTCCTGAATTTAAGAATAACAAAATATCGCTGAAAAGACGATGGGTAAAAATGTGGCATAAAAGTGCAATTTGATATATGCTAAAAATTACTTAGAATTGTTTGTCCGGACAACATGTACAATTTCACCACAAAAATCGATTTTATCGGACATTTGGGTGAATACCGAGCGAAATGGGCGGGAAAATGAAACGGTCCCTATAGTATAATTGAACCTAAAATTCTTTATTTAAAAACACGAATTAAAAGAAAAAATGGCTTCTTTATTCAATCAGCAATACACATAGATGTCATAAATACAAACAGTTCAATTCTATAAGAAAATAACTTCAAAGACATCTATAGACTCACTGGCGCATTTGAAGACATTTGGTGGCAAATCGTCTACTGCTTTAAGAAACCTGTCCCATCAAACCTTTAACTAGTTCCTTCTCCCTCTCTCTCCCTTCCTCCCCCTATTCCTCTTCCTCTTCCCATCTCTCTCTCTATATCTCATGTACATTTACCAGATATATAATTTTTAAAAATAACTCAGAGTTAACTCTGAGACTTTCTTTTCTTTTCTTTTTTATTGCTGAATAAAAAACTAATGTTTAAAAAGATGTTAAACAATCAAATAATTTTAGAGCGAGGAGCGCGGAGCGCTAACACCAAATAAAGTTTCTCCCGCTCCACTCCCGCAGAATATAAAATGAGACCTCTTCTCCTTCGCTCCAGCAAAGAGAAGCGTGCTCCTTTTAATAATATAGTCATCAACATACATACCCTTTCTCTCTATCACTATACGGTTAGACAAGCAAGTGCGTCTAGGTACCGTAAAATAGTTAGAAACGAAACTGATGTTTTATAGCTTCCGTTTCCGAATCCACAGGCGAGGTGATATTCAGCGTTACTATAAAATTGGGGATAAGCGTTATTTTCTCTCGACTATTTAGTTCACTTAGGAAAAGACGAATAAGCACTAATAGAAAATAACAAATAATCCTGGAAACTCGATTCACAGGTGTACAAGTAGGCAATGCGGAGAAGCAGTACTAAAATAAAATTTACAATTCTCCTCCACTAAATATAACTTTTAATTAGTCGACACAACTATTTTTCATCATCAAATTTTGTAGAAAGCTGACAAAAATTTAAATGTAAATTTGTGCTTTTAGATTTTATTTAGTTTAATTTTTGTGAAATTATATTAAAACGAATATTAACTTTCGAGAAATAAAAAGCTATAAACGTTATTTTTTATCTGAACTCAGTTAATTTCTTTCATTTGATTTCATTATTTTAATTTCCTTGAGTACTGGAGTATTGCACTTGCCTGGCGTTAAAGTTTTTGTACAATTCAACAATTCATTCGTCTTTAACAAGTAAATACGTATATTATACTTAGTGTTACGTTTGATACTCTACAACTCTTTTAGTAATATCTGAAACACTCCTACCTCAGCCGAGATATGGGTAAACTAGATTTAATATAGACAAATCGACTTTTCGCTGGTCGCTTTCGGGAGTTCCGAGTGAAAGCAAGTATGGAGTAAATGTATTTTTTTTTTAAAAACCTCTTATCGTCCAACATCTTTTAAGCGTGTAGAACTTATCATCGGTGAATAAAAGGATAAGCAGTTGACACCTACGTTTATTTTCTAGTACAGTATCGGATGTGATTGGCGAGTTCGAAGCGGGAATGCAATTCTCGTTATTAACGGAACGGATATCGTCTCACTCTGCTCGATCCGTCTTAACTACGCGTTTTCTTCTCATTGTAGTTTCACAATGCAAATCTGTGTGTGGGTATGGTCGACCTTTGAGATACCGTTCTTCACTTTCTGCCCACAGTTTTTTTACTCATGCTCAATCCCCCCCTCTCTCTCGCTCTCTCTTTATTTTTCCTTGTAAATTTTTTGTTCTACCTTATATAGTTTTAATGGTAGGGAAACTTCTGAGTCTATATATATATATATATATATATATATTTATATATACATATATTTATATATATATATACATGAAACCTGAACAAAAAAACCCTACAATTGTGTATATGTGTATTTACATTCTGTATTCATTGTACGAATACTTTATAAAAACCTAATCTGAAGAAAAAAGTAATAGTAAATATTAAAAATATGTGTTGCGTCTTTGGCCTTGAAATATATTTTTTTCAAAACAACGTTGACGCTATAATTCTGAAACATGGTTTCTGTGTATGAAATTGAATAACATGATTTTGTTTTGAATTATTTTAATATAGATGTTAACAAGGAGTGAAAATGTGCACATTTTGTGAGGAATGTTTTGTAGGAATTGTTAGACTGGATCTAACATGAGATTTTGTTCGTTTAGTATTTATTTGCAGATTAAAGATGTTAAAGTGTAGACACTATAAGGTTTTGTTAGTGTTGTATTGAATTGCCGATTAAATGAAAATAAAGTGTAGACACTATAAGGTTTTGTTCGTTTAGTATTAATTTGCCGATTAAAGAAGATAAAGTGTATACACTATAAGGTTTTGTTCGTTTAGTATTGATTTGCAGATTAAAAAAGATAAAGTGTAGACACTATAAGGTTTTGTTCGTTTAGTATTGATTTGCAGATTTAAAAAGATAAAGTGTAGACACTATAAGATTTTGTTCGTTTAGTATTGATTTGCAGATTAAAAAAGATAAAGTGTCGACACTATAAGGTTTTTTTCGTTTAGTATTGATTTGCAGATTAAAAAATATAAAGTGTCGACACTATAAGGTTTTGTTCGTTTAGTATTGATTTGCAGATTTAAAAAGATAAAGTGTAGACACTATAAGATTTTGTTCGTTTAGTATTGATTTGCAGATTAAAAAAGATAAAGTGTCGACACTATAAGATTTTGTTCGTTTAGTATTAATTTGCAGATTAAAAAAGATAAAGTGTCGACACTATAAGGTTTTGTTCGTTTAGTATTGATTTGCAGATTAAAAAAGATAAAGTATAGCCACTATAAGGTTTTGTTCGTTTAGTATTAATTTGCAGATTAAAAAAGATAAAGTGTCGACACTATAATGTTTTGTTCGTTTAGTATTGATTTGCAGATTAAAAATATAAAGTGTAGACACTATAAGGTTTTGTTCGTTTAGTATTAATTTGCGGATTCAAAAAAGATAAAGTGTCGACACTATAAGGTTTTTTTCGTTTAGTAGTAATTTGCAGATTAAAAAAGATAAAGTGTCGACACTATAAGGTGTTGTTCGTTTAGTATTAATTTGCAGATTGAAAAAGATACAGTGTAGACACTATAAGGTTTTGTTCGTTTAGTATTGATTTTCGGATTAAAAAAGATAAAGTGTCGACACTATAAGTTTTTTTTCGTTTAGTATTGATTTGCAGATTAAAAAAGATAAAGTGTAGACACTATAAGGTTTTGTTCGTTTAGTATTGATTTGCAAGTTAAAAAAGATAAAGTATAGCCACTATAAGGTTTTGTTCGTTTAGTATTGATTTGCAGATTAAAAAAGATAAAGTGTCGACACTATAAGGTTTTGTTCGTTTAGTATTGATTTGCAGATTAAAAAAGATAAAGTGTAGACACTATAAGGTTTAATTCGTTTAGCATTGATTTGCAGATTAAAAAAGATAAAGTATAGCCACTATAAGGTTTTGTTCGTTTAGTATTGATTTGCAGATTAAAAAAGATAAAGTATAGCCACTATAAGGTTTTGTTCGTTTAGTATTGATTTGCAGATTAAAAAAGATAAAGTATAGCCACTATAAGGTTTTGTTCGTTTAGTATTGATTTGCAGATTAAAAAAGATAAAGTGTCGACACTATAAGGTTTTTTTCGTTTAGTATTGATTTGCAGATTAAAGAAGTTAAAGTGTAGACACTATAAGGTTGTGTTCGTTTAGTATTAATTTGCAGATTAAAAAAGATAAATTGTAGACACTATAAGGTTTTGTTCGTTTAGTATTGATTTGCGGATTAAAAAAGATAAAGTGTAGACACGATAAGGTTTTGTTCGTTTAGTATTGATTTGCAGATTAAAAAAGTTAAAGTGTAGACACTATAAGGTTGTGTTCGTTTAGTATTAATTTGCAGATTAAAAAAGATTAAGTGTCGACACTATAAGGTTGTGTTCGTTTAGTATTAATTTGCAGATTAAAAAAGATAAAGTGTAGACACTATAAGGTTGTGTTCGTTTAGTATTAATTTGCAGATTAAAAAAGATACAGTGTAGACACTATAAGGTTGTGTTCGTTTAGTATTGATTTGCAGATTAAAAAAGATAAAGTGTAGACACGATAAGGTTTTGTTCGTTTAGTATTGATTTGCAGATTAAAAAAGTTAAAGTGTAGACACTATAAGGTTGTGTTCGTTTAGTATTAATTTGCAGATTAAAAAAGATAAAGTGTAGACACTATAAGGTTGTGTTCGTTTAGTATTAATTTGCAGATTAAAAAAGATAAAGTGTAGACACTATAAGGTTGTGTTCGTTTAGTATTAATTTGCAGATTAAAAAAGATACGATGTAGACACTATAAGGTTGTGTTCGTTTAGTATTAATTTGCAGATTAAAAAAGATAAAGTGTAGACATGATAATGTTTTGTTCGTTTAGTATTGATTTGAAGATTAAAAAAGTTAAAGTGTAGACACGATAAGTTTTTTTAATTACGTCAGAGCTTTAAATAAGTTTTGATTCAATTAGAAAGTAATAATAAGTCAAGCTTGTGTATTGTTACAGGAATGAATCAACATTTACAACCTAATATAATAAGGAAATTAATCATTAATATGACACATTAAAAACACTTTCTGTAAACAAAATGTTGCATTCCGTTTGAATAAACCGCTTGACAGAATGACATCCATCCTTATTCTTAAAATTCACTTATTGCTTCCTATCTTCATTTTAGCTAATTATTTATTCTGGGGACACTTTTTTTGCATTAATATAGTGTATAACTCTTTAATATAGTAAAGTAAATACTAAATCGTTATCGGAATGCCGTTAAACTAAAACGCGTTATCACTTATTATATCTATGACGTTAGCCGCTTATGTTTTCATAGAAATTCCATATCTATACAATCTTCTAGATAAGCAATTATGTGTTTTAATTAAATATTAACAAGTTTATCTTATAATGATATGGTTATAATATGTGTATACATGAGTAGTATATTTAAACTTCTAGAATATATAGTGTATGTTGTTCTAATACTGTATATATTGTCTTTATTTTATGCTATTTTAATTCAATTTTACTTAAATACACAACACAATACATATACAGTATTTTCTACAAAACATATACAGGCCTTCATGTGCATTCCTTTTAATGGTGTGCATGAGTCATAAAAGTGATGTACTAGAGATAAGACGGTTAAGATGACTCTTCCCAACATTCAATGTAGTAGCATTAATTGAGTGGTGTACGTAAACTGTTATTGTATTTGAATGTTCGCTGGTCGAACGGGTGGCAACACATCAGTGTTAGTTGTTTTCTTAAGACATCTAATACACACTGCTCTTATCCTATACGTTCCATCATTTTCAGACTACATGTGATGTATACTGCAAAAGAGAACGAGAATTTCCATATTTTTCTCTGACTTGTGTACGAAAAACATCGATAATTAAACAGAATAGATGAACGAAAACTCGGCAAAATCTCTCTATATATATATGTTTAATTAGCGATAACACTTTCAGATAAACACATTTGTAAGAATGATACAGAGAATTCAGTTCGACAAAACTATACTATATTTAGAACAGCGCCAAACATCTCGTGTTAAAGAGAGTAAAATGTAAATATTCGAATTATTTATCAACACGCAGCAAAATCCATATGGTTCAATTAAGTGATTCTTCCCGTGTGTATTCCCTGCATTGTAGCCTGAGATCAAATTAAAAAATAGTATGTGTTCTTGCGCAGAGGAAGGGGTATTTTCTATTTCTGTTCCTAATTTTATTTTTGAAAGTTGGGTCACACAGAAATACGTGCAATGGTGTAGATGGGACTGCTCATATACCGTGCAATCCATATCAGATTATTTCGTATTGATTTTCAAAAAGTAAGCAACACACAAATAAAAAATTTAAAAAAGGCAATACAATTATATTTGTCAGGAATACGTTCCTTTAGAGCAGTTGTTCTTAACCTGTGGGGAATTCCTCACTGGTGGGAAATGACGGAGATGCCAAGTGGAGAATGACCGGTCGGACAGAAGAACCACTGCTTCAAAATGTAATACATTGCATCCAAATGTTGACTTACTTTGACCATGTTTATTTTGACCATTTTCTTGATTCAACGCCACTTCTGTTGTTCGTTTTTTGTTTCTCTCTTGTATGATTGTCACTACTTTCTTTTCATTTTATTTCTCTCCAGGTACCTTATTATTATATATTTTATATGGTTGAGATCAAAAACAAATCGCGAAACCGCCTGATTGACCTTGAATCTGATTTGCGCTGCGCTATTTCAAAGGTGGAACCTGTATGCGTCTAGTGTTAGTGTTACATTTGTGTATGCTTTATATAGGCCAAATATATTTAGAAAATAAGAACGAATCTTTTCGTATGTATTTAATTCCATGTGATAACTGTGGCGGGAATGGAGAGCAGGCTCACTAAATAGTTGAGAATTGGAGAAAAAAAGTTAAGAACCACTGCTTTAGTGAGATATGTGTAAATATCCGATGTATTTCTTAGTACGTAAAAAAACTGCAGATGGTTCGCTAAAGTGACACTTATGTTGATTCCCAACACGAACTATTTTTCCGTTTCCGATGAGCGGTGGAGGGTATTCATTATATAATGCAGTAAGGTTTACTTAAACACGTCAGCCATTTTAATGAACTACTTTGTGAAATGAAAATTATTTTCTAGAAAAAATAATCTATTAACAAAGAAAACTTTATTGATAAATTAAACCCTCTATAATACATGCCCGTTTTTTGGAAATGAGTAAGTTATCGAATTACTTCGTTACATTAACATCGTACTTACAATTAATAGATTATTGACAAAACTATCGATAGAATTGCATCGATTAGGATGATCATACGTTTCTTAGAAAACAAGAAACCCATTAGATTTCTAGGTGATAAGTTTTTATTTAATTATTTGATATTACTTTGTTGTTTCTTATGTAGTATGAACACAACTTTAATCAACATCCTGGACTCCACCGGGTACAAGCCGGCTAGTTTATTAAATAAATAATTAATCAATAAATATTTACATGGCTATTTTATCACGTGCCCAGACATATGTACATGCGCACTTTTGTATATAGAAAACTCACATTCTGAATATATGATCTCATTCACTGTATATTGTGAAATTATTCCTTAGTTCACCCGAAGCGAATTTACTTTTGTGCTACTGTGCGTTCTCTCTGCGAAATATCTACAACATAACATCTAGAAATAGGGATATCAAAGTAGTTAGGAAATGTATTTTATTGTATGCTTATTAAATCAGTAGTACAATATATATTTCCAGACACGTTTTAATCATATCAATTTGTGTCTCATTACATTGAAATATTGTTGTTGCTTGAACTTCATTCCCTGTCTACATTCTCATAAATTATTATTTTATGAAAGTTATATCACTCGTTAAAGCATGTATAACAATTTTACGGATAATTATTGCAGCAGGTAAATTGTTCCAGACACGATTGAGTAAATTGTCAATTAGTGAACGATTAATATCGAATCGATTCATTGAGGAAAAAATATTGATGTTGTTTGTTTACACCAGTTAAATAGTTAATCACACTTACTTGTTCGGCAACGCTCAGTTACTAAAATTCACATACGCATACTTACATAGAACGGGTTAAGAAATCATATCGTGGAAAATATAAGATTTACAAGCTTTAGGATTGGGCTATATCAATAATATATTACGATGGAATGTATTTGGATTCATGCATTTACTGAATGTTCACGGTATTTCCCACCGTCAGAGACGTATGAGACTATCCTCATATATATATATATATATATATATATATATATATATATATATATATATATATATATATGTAAGTAAATTTCGTGTACAACAGAATCGGAGGATCAATTTTAGAGGAAGCATTATTTTAATCAATAAGCGGGTGGAAAAAAAGAGATTTGTTTTAAAATTACCTTAAGGCCTCATCGTCTGACCCTCTAAGAGGAAACGTCAAAATGGTAAATTAAAAACTAAAAGTCGAATGAGATATAAGCGGAAAAAATTGTTTCAGTTGGAGAAAACGATTGAGAGAGGAAAAAAAGGTAAATCTCTCAATATATATATATATATATATATATATATATATATATATATATATATATATATATATATATATATATATATATATATATGCGACCGATATGGATGATAATCTGTACACTGACGATGTCTTTAATGGATGAAACGTATACGTATGTAGATAACACAAATATTTCCTAATTAGTTGTAACTTAAATATCAAGGCCGGGCACTGTAGTGAGTAGTATTAACATAACCGTCATTGTAGCTCTAATCCGCGTTACTTAGCAGTCGAACATTCTTGAGAGCGTCTTTAATACTTTTAATATCTCACTGATTCATCGATTGTTTATAGTGGGCGAGTAGGCTAAAGCGTCGACATTTGAGTAAAAACATTGCTGGTGTTCCGGAATCCGCGTCCTGCGACCGATATGAATAATACTCTCTACACGGACGATTCCCGGAAGGATGTAACGTATACGGATTTGGAATGAAACACATATTTTATAATGTGTTGTCGTCCAAATATCTAGGCTAGGCACTGTAGTGAGCAGTATTTACACAGCAGTCATCGTAGCTCTACTGCACGTTCTTAACGAACTCGAACACTCTTGACGATTGCTGCCTTCAATAGGTTTAATGTCACACTGATTTGTTCATTGTATCCGTGTGGGCTAAAGCGTCGGAATTTGAGTTAAGAACATGACTGCTGTTCTGGGGCTCGATTCCTGTGAGCGGTATGAATAATAATAATAATCTCTTCACTGACAATTCCCGTAAGAGTGAAACGTATAGTATGTAGAAAAAACAAATATTCGATATTCATATATATATATATGTGTGTGTGTGTGTGGGTGTGTGTGTGGGTGTGTGAAATATAATAACGAAGATAAATACTACATTTTAAAACTAAATCCTATCGTGAATAGTCAAAGTGACATACCCAAGTCAGGGCGATAGTACAAGTATATCAGTGACTAGAATGGCACTTGTATAAAATGCAATAGTTATTAAAGCAGCAATTGGCTAAAAATACCTTTTTATTACAAAGAAATGTTTCATTTCCTTATTTCATAAATTTTCAAATATATGTTCTTTTCATCAGTGGAAAGTCAAATGATAAGTTAGAAAAATGTAATGCAATGCAAATATTTGAAAATACAAAAAAATATATTACATGAACATACAAATCTATGAAAAAGTGTAACATATACAAAAGAAAATCATTGCCATAAAGGAGCATTAGAAAAGTTTGTTTAATCGAATCTGAGGATTCAAAGTATTAAGCAAATTGTGAAAGAAATACAGACATCCAAATTCGGTAAAAAAAGTTCTATTCTGGGAGAGTTTTTTTATTCAAATGCAAGTGACAGTTCATTCGCAGAAAAATGACGCAGAAAAATATGAAGGATAATACAACAGAAAGCATACGTGTCAAAAGCCATGTGTTTACATTCTGTGGGTAGTAAGAACGTTGAAGTCATTGTTCAGATATGAAGCGAATAAGAATGGTGTAATTCAACTAAAATGTCAGTCGAAATGTTTATTTTAATTAAATGTATTTCGACAATAAGTGATTGAATGAATATTGCATGCAATCCAAATTATATCCTGATAGCTTATGTATTTTAAATATAAAGAACACCATCTCTGTCAGGAGTTCTGTCTCTACGTATGTTACCATTTTTATAAACAGAGGAGTTACATAGGGAATCTCCTAACTACTTATTTCAGATGGAATAATAAATAAATACACTATCAACACATTTTATGCCAATACTGCGATTTAAACTTTGATCTGCTCAGCCCACCATTATATGTTAAGTCTCTGTTTCTCACAACTGAGCTAAACTCCCTAAGTTAAGAACGCGGAGGCCCAGATTTTGTTTTACAGTGACCTAAATATATATCTAAGAGCGGTAGGAAGAGGGAAAGACAGAGTTTGTAATTACTTTGGCAATGGGTAGAGAAGAAGCGGGGATTGCTCCGGCCAAACAGGGAAGAGAGATTGTTAATATTTGCCTTCAAGGTGGCAGATCCCGGGCGATACTGAATAATTAGGGGATACGTTATGTGATAGTTTACTATATTTTTTGTTGTCATGATACCATACATGCAAGCATCTATTTTAGAGAAGGTTTTGTAGTATCTGTTCTGTCATGATACCATTCGAGCTGACATTACTACCTCCTTTTCTTGTATAAGGGGTGTCTTCTTAGGTGTCACCAACACCTTTGAGAGGTAGGGTGTGTTCATTCATCATTATACATTTCTATCCTGCATAAACCACTATTTTGGGGACTGTAGCATATGCTCGTTCCTCCCGATACACATCTCCCAGGATTACCTTCTTGTTTGTAGGTCGTGGGGTAATGTACTAGCTATTGTGTTGTCAGTATATATTCCCCTAGTCATGATATTATCTTCCTTGCCTTGCGAAAGTATGCGACCGTTCTACTAACTGAGGTAGTTGCACTTTCTTATAAACATATCTTAATACATTACCTCAACTAAATGATTATAGATGTCGCGTAACATGATAGAAGTATGATTTACTTTATTTTTCAAAAACATGAATTTAAACATAAGTAATAATAATTTTAAATATAAATGAGTTAACAATATTAATAGTGTGAAATATCATTTTAATAGTTCCAGACAATTTATTTAGCTTTAACTATTAGTATATGTTGTTTTGAAACATTTATATATTTATTCCAGCCAAGTATATACTAGCACTCTTTAATAGACAGCAAGATGGAAGGGGGTAGTGCAGTAGCATAGCAAAGTATGCAACACACAGGGATGATTTATTTGCAGGTCTACTTATACATATATATATATATATATATATATATATATATACATATATATATATATATACATATATATATATATATATATATATAATAAAATAAAAACATTTATTGAAATATAAATTGAACCTGACCTGACTGATATATCCTATGTTGTTACTGATTGAAATCATCGAGCTGAATCTTTTAAAGAGACTGCAAAATAAAAATGGAACCTATAGTACCTGCTAATACATACATTGTCATGAAACAAAACAAATATTATATATATATATATATATATAAATAAATATTATATATATATATTTAAAAACAGTAATAATATAATAAAAAAATTACATACTTAAAATATGTATTTACATATGTAACAATATATTTTTTTATTTTCAATCTAATTTAACAACAATGATGTGTCATTCCAAATATTGAGCATAATGTATATAATAGTATTAGAAACGTTTTCATATAAACATTGTTTATAATATCCTTGACTAAGTGGAAATATATATAGTTATTAAATATTATTAAGATCGTTGACTATGTTTTTTCCGCGTGATTTTACATAAATAGGGTGTATTTCTTTACTCGTTTAACGGTTCGACCTAGCCTCATTAGTTTGACTGACCTGGGTTAAGTTAAACGTGCCTTGTGTTCCGAAATTTACATCGTCCGACAGTTATCTAAACTTTGAATATTCCGCAAGGATGAAATGTATATTTATGTAGATAATAATTAATATTTATTGTTAAATAATTATTACTAGGCCGCTACTATAGACGTAAGTGGCTAATGAGAAAGTACGTGTACGTCCTGAGGATTATCCTAAGTTGGGAGGTGTGCAGCGAGATGTCTGTTTAAATTAGTCTAAAACGTCTGCATGTCAGTACAGTTGGGGAAAAAGCAAACAGCGGGAGGGATCCAACGGCCGGCAGGCCGAGGAAAAAAACCATAGAAGTAAAATTCTCTTCGGCATCTGGGATCATCCACAGTGAATGGATGAGAGTTGGCGGATTGTCGGGTTGATCTAAAAAATTCACGTCGAGGGTGCACAAGTACAGCAAGTTCATCAGAACACAATCCATTGAAGTACTTGTAAAACAGGCACAAGTACTTCCAAATGTTAAACGGTTACTAGCACGCTAGAGGATATCCACTTTATTTGCAACAGTCTGGACAATGTATTCAATGTATGCACTACAATGTATGTAACATGTGAAGGGTAGTCCGAGGAGTTTTATGTTGAAATTTAAGGTAGGTGGTATTTGCCATGGCACTCGGTGGTTTAAGAGGATTCTTGTAGTTATTGAAGGAAAAGACCCTTGTTTTGTGGTATTAAAAGTTAACATCCATTTCCGAGCCTGGGTTAAGGATCAAACAATTTACTTAGATATGTGCACATCTGTTTTTCCCAGATGGCGAGAGTAGAGCGTTCTTTTGTCAGAAAATATGCCTATCTCTGTCAGGGAGGTCGTTTATAAAAAAATCAGGTAAGGTAGAGTACCAATGATGGATCACAGGGGATCACCAGAATTTATGTCATGTTGCTTAGATGAACGGCAATCAAAGACAACATGAATCTTTCTTTGTGTTACGGAGCTTTCTAATTATGTTAAATATTTGTCCAATAATACAATATAAGGGAATGTTTAGGAGAAGCCATTTATGTCAGATCTTGTTAAAAGATTTGGATATGTCAGGCGCTACCGCCGAGGCTTAACCTGCCTTGCCCAGTGTATGATTTATGCGTTCAGAGATGAATGTTAAAATATCTAAATCAATACTGATGATCATAAATAAGTATAGCATCAACTAGGTGCCGGGCTATCGCTAGATTGATTAAAGATTTCAAGTTTCGGCAGAGAACGGGCGATAGTTTTGAGGATGAGTTCTATCTCCAGGATTATTGGAGACTGATACAACACACGCAATTCTCCAGCTATCAAGGCAGCAAGATTCTGCAAAGAATTTATTGAATAGAAGAGGGCAGGGGGGAGGACAGGGGCTAGTTAAGCTGATCATTTCTTTATTACTATTACTGGGATGAGATCGGATCCACTACCTGTGGAGGTGTCAAGTTGTTTATGATGTCCTTGGCCTAAGATTGGCTGATGACCCAGTGTTCAAGTGTGGATTCAGTCAGCAATGGGATTGTAGTGAGAAGGCGGTTTGCTGAGAGCAAAGTGGGGTTTAAGGCGAAACGCTGAGCAAGTGGTTCAGCTTCATCAGTTGCTGTGCAACCGACATCTTTGTGAGTTGATAGCAGGAGAATTGTTTATTGCCCATTGTTCACCACACAATTCTAGAGTTTCTAGAAATCGAGAGTACCTAGAGTCGGTGACTGAATACCTTCACTTTGCTTCACCTACCACTACATTACACTCATTGTTATGATATAACGTGCTGTGTATTCGCAGTTGACATATGGTGGCTGAATTTGTGGAATGCTTGCAGCCTCTAAGAAAAAGCAGATTCACATTTCAAGGTGAACAATAGTTGGGAGTAAAGTTGTCTAAACAACTTGAGAATAGGGGCATACGTTTCAATGCATGATTTGACCAATTCGGTCAACTCCTTTGCACACTGATCAGCAAGAAGTGAGAACGTTTAAATCCATAGGGCGTTGCTGATTTGATCTCTGAGGGATTCAACATCAGCATGCTCGTAGTCTCCCGTCGTGTTTAGCAACGCCTCATCATATTTGAGACGAGTGTTTAAGGTTATATAAATGATTACCACAATTTGACCAGAGTTTGCGAGCTGGCTGTAAGCATTCGCCACACAAGACTCAAGTAGTGAGGGGTAGAACAAGTCGGGGAGCTAGGCTTGTTGGTCCGCACGGTCAGGGAGGCGGGTTAAAAAAGTGACAGTCTGATAGAGTGAGTGAGCTAAGGAAAATTATACGTAGAGTTACCAGCTAAATCAGTAAATCTTGAGAAGTTTAGCAGTCATAGTGGTGTACATTAAACATCCCAAATACATGTATTTAGTCATTCGAGTCGAGTGAGAGTGATCGATATATGCTTTTAAAGTCAGCGTTTAGCAGGGTACAGTCCTGGGTTGAAAGTGACCGGTATAAAAATAAAAGTAGCACACACTGTGATGTAAAATCAATCTAAAGAACATGTAGGTTTGGTCATCTGATTCTAGCCTATGTTATCTAGTCAAGAAAGCTGGCTGCGAACATAAACTCCTAGCCCGTGCATATGTTTGTCAGAGTATTTACGGTAGAGTAGGAGGTAATCACTCATGTCAAAGTGGTGAAAGGAGATTGTGGATTGAAGGTTTATTTCACTGAGTTCGAGGATACCCAGGCAGTTCGTCAGGAGTAAGGTTTCTACGTCGTTAATGTTTGTGAATGCAAGACTCAAGGGCAGATTGTAAGATTTTATTGTTGTGTGGCTGGTTTAAGTTGTTTTTTTACTTTGTCAGTTCATTTTTTCTTTTAGATAGAGTAAGGTGGGCAATTTAGGTGTGTGTTTGTTGTCAATAGGCCCTCACAACCAGTCCATTGGTCGTGATTTGTTCCATGGGTGTTATGGCATTGTGAAACCCTACCGCGATTATTGTAAGGTCTCTTTCCATGCGCGACATGGCGCGTACAGTTACTCACGATACCATGCAACTGTTCATAGAACAGCTGTTCTTAGCGCTACCTAAAGGTGTGGGATCATGTACTGACAGTTGGAAACATCAGCAGCATATATATTCAACCTGTTGGAACAAAAGGTGCCAAGACTAATCATGTAAAACTTTGGGGTAAAAAAAAACTTTCCCCGAGTTCCCAGATAGAGCAAAAGAGGGACAACTTTCATTGACATAGTCAGGTAAAAAGGTATGCACTCTTTGTCTATAGAGGCGTTCCAACGTTGGTACCTCTGTGCGTGTTTAATAGACTGAGAGCTAAGCGCAGTACGGGCGATGGGCAGAGCCCATATACTTAAGCAATTATAGGTTTGCAAACCGGATACTTTTATCGAGATTCCAGATCTAGGATTGTTATCGATCAGGACTAAAGAGGAGTATGTGGGTAGTAGCACGCTTTTATTATCAAAGTTAACCTTCTCTTAGATGGGTGCCCTCGTGGGATCTACGGGCCCAAGACGCCGGGAGGAAATTGCCTGCGCCAGTATACTAGTCGGGTATTTCCGAGGTCCCGCAGCTAACAAAAAAGTATTCCATATACATATATGTGTGTGTGTGTCTTTGTGTATGTAGATAAGATAAGTCTAGCCACCTCCTTTTAAGGATAATAAGAGAACGTATAAGCAATTAATTAAAATACTTATTCATGGAATTCATAGAAAAACTCAGCTTAACTTTGGTGCATCTATTCGATTTTAGTGGCACGTGTTACCAGTAGTATGTGAAGGCAGGCAACTTTGCAAATGACCAGGTCAAGACGAATATACCATTTATCGAATAATAAGATAAAGGGTCGGCGATACAATTCTATTGATGGTGAGACCTTTCTGTTTCCTTTCATTTTAACTAATTATTCGTTTTATTTATTTCTATCATTTAACATCCAAACAAGCATTTCTCAGGCCAGTAGAGTAACATTGAGAGACTAATTAAAGAAAAAAATAATTTACTATTTTTAAATAAAAGCCACACGGAATAAAACAAAATAATAAATTAAAAACACAGAAAATAAATACAATTAAAGTTGGTAAGAATTAAAAATTAATAAGAATACGAATCATATTAAAAGCATGCAAAGAAAAACTTAGCTGAACTTAGGTTAATCTATTCGATGTTGCAGCATCATCTAAAGGCCGGCCACCGTGCCAATGACACGGTCAAGACGAATATTCCATTTTTTTAAAGTAAAAGATAGAGGGTGGGTGATATCTTTCTATGAGTTGTCAGACCATTTATTTTCTTCGTATTATTAGCCACCTATTATTCTAATGTTTTCTTATTGGACTTTATCAATCACAATTCCAGGAATGTTTGAAATAACTATGGAATAATCTAATGCCAAGATAAAATATAAAGCGTTAGTTTCATCGGTACATTGGCTTTATATATATATATATATATATACATATATATATAGAATATAAATTTTGACAAAACTTATATGTATATATATGGAAACATGTATATATATATATATATATATATATATATATATATATATGCATATATACTATGAATTTTGACAAAACTTATATGTATATATATAAACATGTATATATATATATATATATATATATTCATTTTTATATACGTAAATAAAATATTTATACTGTAATACAAATGCGAACAACACTTACTAATAATCTAATTTAAAAAAGATAGATACATTTATCGTCAATCGACCCACAATATATCGTAAACATTCATTCTTTTATTTAAAAAGAAGATGATTATCTGACTGGACGAAATAAAACAATATATATATATATATATATATATATATATATATATATATATATATATGTATATATATATATATATGAATGTGTTTTTATTCAAACATGTACAAAGTCCGCTACACTGGCACGTCGATCTTATCGATCTACAGCTATCAAGAGCTGAGGTCTCATCAGGCAGAAGCTTTTTTTGTGACTCAATCCGGTCGATGAAATCAAGGAAAAATGGTGCTAAGCGAAAAGAAGGAGGAATAATAGTCATGTGACTAATTAAAAAAAAATTGCCGTTAGAAAAGTTTCATTTTACAATAATTCATATTTTTATTTTTATTCAACGCTAAGCTGGGGCAGGCGGTGGTGAGGAAAAGGAAAAGTAGGGAAAGGAGAAAAGAAAGTAGGAGAGGTAGAGGGAAGTTTAGGGCCGGGTGTCTATAGCCATTTAAAAGTGATTGATGGTAGGAGGGGTTTTATTGGCCTAGCCTGACGTCATGACACACAATATGGACGGCTAGTTTCAACGATAAAACTTAAAGTAATATTTAGTTCAAATTATTATTGGTGGTAAATAAATGTATTTTAGTTCTAGATAATATTTAATAATGAGTTAATAAAATATAGTGGTAATTATTTTTAGTAAAAGTCGTATATAGATTTATAACAGTAGTATTACTAAATTATTAGTATATCCTGACCTATATTAACATGTACTTTTAATTATTTAGGGCGATAAATAAATGTATTTTAATTCTAAGTAGTATTTAGTTATTAATTAATAAAATATAGTGGTAATTATTTTTATTTTTAGTAAAAGTCATACGTGAATTCATGGTAGTGGTAATACTAAATGTCATTATTAGTTTTAATTGTATTAAAAATGGTGAGGTTAGTACTTGTCAGAAAATCAAAGATAACCCCCTCCCACCATCAACCACTTTTAAATGGCTATAGACACCCGTCGCTAATATCCCCTCTACCTCTTTTAATCAATGAAAAGAGGGTGGAAAAAAGTGCTTAAATATTATTGAGGCGTTAGTTATTAACAATTCTCGACCTAGCTTGTGTAGACAGAAGATTTTGAAACATCAGTTGTGGATCTTTAATGATTCAAAGACACCAGAACGTTGAGAGTTACTGTTTTTTCCTCTCTCAATCGTTTTCCTCAACTGAAACAATTTTCCCCCTCATATCTCATTCGATTTTCTTAGTTTTTAATTTATCATTCTGACGTTTCCTCTTAGAGGGTCAGACGATAAGGCTTTAAGGAAAATTGTAGCAATTTTTTTCCACCCGCCCGTTACATTGATTAAAAATAATGTATTCTCTGAAATATATATATATATATATATATATATATATATATATATATATATATATATATATATATATATATATATATATGTAAAATATAAAAGAGAATACCAAAAACTATCTTATTTATTTATTCATCAACGTTTCGTCTTCATGGAAATATATCATAAGGATGAAAGAAAACGATATAGACAAATCATCTAGGTATTAATTTTTAATTGGTGGAAAATTGTTCAACTATTGCCATTGTTGTGGATGTAAAACAAGCGAAAAATGAAAACGATTTGTGTAGGCCCTTTATAATCAGTAGTCTGTATATTTCGAGTAATGAATGAAAGTATACCTTGGACTTATTAGTTTCCCATTTCTACTTTTAGCTAGGGGGTTTGTATGAGTTTAAATGTGTCAGAGCCGAACTTGGCCGACAGTTTATGTGAGGACGGGGGGGGGGGAGGCGGAACTCTGAATCAACCGAAAAGTTCTGAATTAGGAAGGTAAAACCGAAAAACAATTATACTTGTTTATAAAGGTAAAAGCGTGAAGATATTACTTTTAACATTTTGAAACTGTTTTGGCATGAGAAAAGTGGGGTTATCATACCTATTAAATTAATATTAAAGTGTAAATGAATCAATGTATTCCTATTCATTTGATTATGGTATGTGGGTTCTCAGTAATTAATTAAAAAGATTCTCGCACAATAATTAAACGTGCATTAAAGTGGGTTGGGAATGATATAACTCGTTAATTTATTGATGTATGAATGTGTTTATTTGTATTAATTTAGTTATTTATTTGCGTATTGTTAATTTATGGGTAATTATTAAAAGTATGTTCGAGTATTCAAGTGTATATATGGGTAATATGTTAATATAAGTAACAATTGAACATATGATATTGAATATGAATTGGAAGAAATACATTGAAGACATTGCCAAGGCTGCCGCAAAGAAGGTTGGCTTCCTCTACCGTGCTAGTAAACTCCTCACACCTGACATTATCCTGTATCTCTACAAAGGTACCATACGCCAATGCATGGAGTATTGTTGCCACATATGGGCTGGTGCATCATCTACTAGTCTCTCCCTTCTTGACAAGGTCCCAAAAAGAGTCGCCAATCTAATAGGTCCCTCACTGTCAACCAAGCTCCAGTCCCTGTCCCATCCTTGTGGTTGTTTACAAATACTTCAATGGATCATGCTCCGATGAATTGGCTACTTTGGTGCTCCCTCGACGTAAATTCACTAGACTAACTCGACAATCAACTAAATCTCATTCATTCACTGTGGAGGTCCCCAGATGCCGGAGAGCCTTCTACTGAAATAGCTTCTTTCCTCGGGCTGCTGGCCTCTGGGACTCCCTCTTTGCCTTCTGTTTCCCCTACAGTACTGACATGCAGAAATTTAAAACTAATGTAAACAGATATCTAGTTTCGCAGATCCCAATTTAGGTTGACCCCCACTCCCTCCCTTTTTTTCCTCAGTAGCCCCTTACGTCTACAATTGCGGCCTGCCTTGTTTGAGGTGAACTATGTTAAAATTTAAAAAAAAAATGATATTCATAGTGTTTTACATTATGTCGCAATGTGTGTTTGTATTTCAATTTATTAAATTATTAATGCATTATCATTAACCAGATACCCATAATATAATAATGAGCATGAGTAATATATATATATATATATATATATATATATATATGCATATATATACGTCTATATAAATGTATGCATATACATATATGCATTTGTATATATGTGTATATAATGTATGCATATATATGCATATATATGTATGTATATATATGTATATATATGCATATATATACATATGTATATATATACACACATATATATATATATATATATACATATATATATGTGTATATACATATATATATATATATGTATGTATATACACATATATATGCATATATACATGTATATACATATATATAAATATATGTATATATATATACACATATATATGCATATAGATATACATATATATATATATATATATCCATATATGTATATATATACATATATTTATTAATATTAAACAAAAAGTTACAACAACATCCGGGCCAAGGTATCAGATCCGAGAAAATCAGACCTTAATCAGCGGAGTCGTATAGCTTAATGAGTGAGAACACCGCCAGTAATTTCAAAATATTGTCCGTTGGAAAGGTGGAACACTTTCAGATTTAAAATGGTCACGTGCGTGGAAATTACGTAGTCAGTTATGGATAGGTTTCAGATCAAAACAACAGGGACGCTGTACATAGAAAAAGCAAGAAATTAAATGGGAATAACGTTACCAGTTGGACAGCTGGGAAACTAGCAGGTTTAAATTGTCACGTGCGTGAAATTACGTAGCCCGTTATGGAAAGGATTCAAAGTTAACTAATAAAGACGTTATATATGTTATCGAAAGTAATTGGAGATAACGTTATAAATAAAATTAAAATTAAGTTAAAAAGTATATTGAAATAATATGCTAATGTAATAATATATTACTAAAAATATTAAATAATAAATCATTAAAATTAAACTTATAATTAAATGAATTGTAATCACACCATTTATAAATGTATAAAGTCCTAAGGGTAATAATCATTAAAAAATGTTAAGGTACTAATAATAAAAGGGAGGGGGGGCAGTACAAAAAGATGAACAAAAAGATAAAGAAATATAAAAATAAAAATAAAAATAATAATAAAAAGTAAAAGAAAAAGAAAAATAAAAAGAAAAAGAAAAAGAAAAAGAAAAAGAAAAAGAAAAATCAAAATCAAAATCAAAATCAAAATCAAAATCAAAATCAAAATCAAAATAAAGAAAAATGAAGAAAATAATAAAGATTTAATAAAATAACGTAACATAAAATTGTGTAAAAATAAAAATAAAAGATAAAAGGCAAGAGAAGGAAAAATGGGGATATGGGGTACTAACATATTTTAAATTAGAAATAAAAAAATTATAAAACAGTTATATACATAAATATAAAAAAACAATCCATAATTAAAACATGCAATAATAGAAATCTAGTTTAGGGCCACAGTCGGGATACCGTACAGTTTAATCCGAAATTCGGAAGCCGAATCCATCATCGTGAAATCCAAAATCCTATAAGCCCGTATTCTGGTTACTCTGCGGTTATGACATATGTATTTTGTTCTGCACAATTTATCAGAAGTGCCTTTCTGCTGTGAATACAGTCCTTATATATCTCCCCTTTTTTGCTTAGGCATATAATGTTTGGGTCATTGATGGTTCGCAAAATGTTATATACATATATACATATATTAGTATATGCATATATATATATATATATATACATATGTATATTTACATATATATATATATATATATGTATATATATATATATATATATGGGTAATATGTGTAGTAGTATAGGTTACATTAATGGCAAGAAAGCTATAAGAGCATACTTGTTTGTGTTTTTTTTTTAAATTTCCAACAGAAAAAGACTATCACCCACGATTATACGTCGTTTACGTCGAAATACGAGTCCGTTGAGGATAATAATTATATATATATATATATATATATATATATATATATATATATATATATATATATATATATATATATATATATATACAACGCTATCCATTAGGGTACACTATACTGGTTAATGGAAAAGTATTGGCAAACGATATTGAGGTTAAAAAACTTAATCGTATTAAAAATGGAATTCTTTCAAAATAACGCAAACAAAATAAACAAATAAACAACACACATACATATATATATATATATATATATATATATATATGTGTGTGTGTGTGTGTGTGTGTGTGTATGTAAGTGATTGCGAATAAACAATTTAGATAAATACATTGGTTGGATGATCACATATTTAATCGCAATTTATTTTATCAGACATTTACGCTGTATAAATTTAAATGATTAATATTCCATGATAAATTTAGTTGATTGAAAAAAAGAAGAAATAACGTGTGTACAAATACGTGTATATGTATTTTCTGATATGTATAAGCATACGGTTATGTATCGGTGTGTGTTGATGCATGTGTGTTTGTGATATTGTGTGTGTTCGCAGAATAGTTCATGATAGAAATTAAATCAGAGAATAAAAGCAAATTGCCATAAAAAATAATATTCATGAATTACTTTCGAATATACATTTGTGTATGGACTTACATACACACAAACACACACATCTCTCTCTTTATCCCTCTCTCTCTCTCTCTCTCTCTTTTTATATATATATATATATATATATATATATATATATATATTTTGCTCATTATCCTAGATAGAGCGGACGTTTAATCAAAAAGTGGGCAATCTCCTAGATGGAGTAGGTGTGTTAGAAAGCATCATTGCCCGGGATTTAAAAAAAACTGATGTTTGGGAAGCAGTTATTATCGGACGTTTGGAAACAGTCAAAGCTGGAGGTTCGATAAACAATTAAAAAGGAGTCAGAGCCTGAAGTTGGGCAAACAGTCAGAGCCTGAGGTTATGAGAAGGCATCAGAGCCGACGATTCAGGTAGGAGTCACGTATTGAGGTTAAGGTAGGAGTCAGAGCCTTAGGCTTGGGTAAGTTTGAAAGCCTGATGCTTCATATCGTAGAGAAAGCAGGAGTGTTTAGATGCAGCATTGCCCGGGATGAGAAACTCTTGTTTTGGAAGGATTCATAGTTTTGGGAAAGAGTCGAAGCTAGATGTTCGGGAAAGAGTCAGAGCCTGCAGTTCGGGAAAGAGGAAGAGTCTGCAGTTCGGAAAGAAGTAAGAGGCTGAGGTTCTAGAAGGAGGTAGAGCCAACTATTCAGAAAGTAGTCAAGTCCTGAGGTTCAGGAAGCAGTCAAGGCCGGATGTTCGAGAAAGAGTCAGAGCTGGATGTTTGGGAAGTAAAAAAAGAGAAGAAAAAGAAGTAAGAGTATGTTTAAACGCAGTATTGTCCGGGATTAAAAAACTGATGTTAAAGAATAAGTCATAGTCTGAGGTTTTGGAAAGAGTCAAAGCTGGAAGTTCGGGGAACAGTCAAAGCCGAAGGTTCAGGAAAGAGTCAGAGCCTGCGATTCGGGAAGGAGTCAGAGTCGTAGCCAGGGCAGAGATTCTGGAATGAGGCAGAGCCTGCACTTCGGGATGGGCTCAAAACCAGAGATTCTGGGAAGGCTTCAGAGTCTGAAGTTCAGGAAAAATTCACAGTCGGCCGGGGGTTCAGGAAGGAGTCAGAGCCTGGAGTTCAACACGGATGGTATGTTACGAAGTCAAAGTTGCATAGTATAGCAAGGAGTCCCAGTAGAATAGTATGGGAAGGAGTCCGAGTAGAATGGTATGGGAACGAGTCCCATATTGTTAGCACTAATATTTATATTGATATAAAATAACGGCTCAATCGGTGAATTTAAAGACAGAAAAACTTATTCTTCGCCATTCTTGTCAATCATATTTATATTAATATAAAATAATGTCTTAATCGGTGAATATAAAGCTTCCCGATCGATCTAGGTTATTTCATCTAACATCCAAATGCATGCATGACGTAAATATAACGCCTTATTATCATAAATAATGAAGACATCAATCAAAGGGTACTGATCGACCTAGGTTATTTCAGCTTAAATACACATACATGAAAGAAGTAAATTGACACCTGTATTATCATTAACAATGAAAGCTGCTGTCAGACAGTCCTTCCAACCTAGGTTATTTCATCTAGCATACATATACATGGAAGAAGTAAACATACACCGTTATTATCATTACTAATTAAGACTGCTGTCAGAAGTTCCTGATCGACCAAGGTTATTTCATCTAACATACACATACATGGAAGAAAAAATTGACACCCTTATTAACATTAAAAATTAAGACTGCTATCAGAGGGGTCTGATCGGCCTAGGTTATTCCATCTAAAATACACAGACATGAAATAAGTAAATTGACACTCTAATTTACATTAATAATTAAGTCTGCTATCAAAGGGTCTTGATCGGCTTAGGTTATTCTATATAGCATACACATATATAGAAATAAGTAAATAGACACCCTTTATATAATTAGTAATGAAAACAAATATTGTACTTTTAATAAAAATATCTTACATTTTTGTCCGGTAAATTGGGAAAAGTTATGCAAATGGTAAAGGACGGCGAGAGATAGTGTAGCCGGGGTAAATTGGCGACCGGGCATGTGACAGCTTATTGAACTGGCAACGGTGAGATGGGGTGAACCTGAGGAGTGCGATGCGCGCGAAACAGCTTTGGCCAGGGGCAACGGGAGAGGAGGAAATGGGGAGAGGGTGGACGATGAAGGAGTGGGACTAGAGAAGAGTGATCTCTGGGCAACGCCAGATAGCGTTGCTAGTCTATGATATAAATGGTAAAAGTATTTATGTATGTATGTATGTATGTCCGCAAAAGTCTTCCGCCACACGCAAAATTAGCCCGTCAACTTTATATTTTCTGTAACAGCGTCAAGTTGGACGTAAAATATCTCAAAATTGGAAAAGAAAGTTATCCTTTGGGGATCAACGGAGCAATTTTCGCCAATGCGGGTAGCTTTTTTCCTCCATTTTGTAACGTTTTTATGTACTAATTTGAGAAAAAAACAATGATATAATGTATAATTTAAAAAGAAAATGCAAGTCATTCAACCGGAAATAACATCAGAGGAAAAGAGTGGTAGGAAGTAATTCACTCTTACTATAACCCTTTTTACTCCCTTTTCCCCTCTCACTACCACCCTTTCTACTTTCTTTTCTCCTTTCACTCCAACCACCAGCATTCTTTCCGTCATCCTCCAACTCTCACTTTTCTTTATTTCCATCATCCCCCACCTTTGCTTCCTATATTTTCCCCCACCTCCCACTACAACCATCGCTTTTTATCTTCCTACTATTACCGTTTCTTCCTTCCCTCCTAACCCGACCCTTAGTTCGTTTCGTTGCTTATCCTCCTTTTTTACTTCTTTTCCATTCCACTCGGACGTTTTCCTCCTTCTTTTTTCTCCTATTCCGATTCTTTCTACCTTGTTTTCATCACTCTCACTACAACCCTTTCCACCTTGTATTCCTACTTTTCTTCTTTAATTCAAATTTATCGAATGCTTTGTGCTATATTTGCTTGATATCATGCATTTTACGTTTTTGGGACAAGTATTTTTCCATCGATTATGTTTTCTGTGCTAAACTCATATTTTAAGTATTTTTGCATTTTTATTTGTGTTTTATGATTTTAAATATGTGTTAACAGTCATATTGATTTACTGATTTATCCCGATGATCTCTGATGAATTTGTTCTGTTTTGAAAAAATTCATTGTTAAATAGAAAAGGAAAGACATTTTATTAACATATATTTTATTTAAACTACTTCACGATCTAATGAATGTTGTACTTTTTTAAATTGTTACTCTCATCATGTATTTCATATTTGTGCTATTCTAGTGATAAATGTATAACATTGTATATGAAACGATGACTTTCCCTGTTAAGGACATCAATAGCAGGCTAATACACATCAGAATTCCCGAATAATGCTGAAGAAAATATTTATATAATTATAAACCTTATTTTCCGAATCGAGTGTTATTAAACACATAGGCAATTGCTAAACATATTCAAATACTAAGGGGAAATAACCTTACAATTCTGATTGCCTCGCTGATCCTGTGCAGAGCAAGACCCATCCAAGAGTGTCAAGCAGAGAGACAACCTATGTATGGGGCATAACATTAGAAATGTAACGTATGGACACAAGCACATATTAAATTATAGAACGGAATACTCTTTAGATACTGATATATACTTAGTTTAACATAAAAACCCGATAAGCACATGCTGTACAAATAGGTCATTGATTGTAGTTTATTAACCATGAAGTAAAATGTTACACAACGGGAATACA
Organism: Sepiola atlantica; assembly: GCA_963556195.1. Classification (NCBI taxonomy): domain Eukaryota; kingdom Metazoa; phylum Mollusca; class Cephalopoda; order Sepiida; family Sepiolidae; genus Sepiola; species Sepiola atlantica. The sequence continues at coordinate 7,919,502 of OY744515.1, forward strand.
CGTATGTATCGTTTCTTTGAAATTAAACACATATGTGTTTATATCACCTTAAAACGTTATAATATGCGGTAGTTATTTATAAGTATCGCTGGTTGTCTGGGAATCGGTGACCATTTTACATAAGAAATTATTCACCGCTCTAAAGTTTACATAATAAAAACAATTGGCGCCCGACATGAACATATACTACATCCCTGAAAAACGTTGATGCAATATTCGACGTTTCAATGCAAGGTAATCATTTTGTTTTGTATTTTTATGTTGTTAACCTATGCAACACACATAGAAATTATACTTGTAGGGGAGACAACTTTTCAAATATAAAATGAGTAATTACCCTTGTGACTTTTGAGATAAGACGATCAATGAGATATGTTTCTAATATAAACTTTCCTGGGATTGACTAAATAATTTTAGAAATACCTAGTAGTTAACTAAGTACTAACATTTCTCGATTGATATTAGAGCTCAGGTTTTGTAATTTCCTCCAATTTTGAGAGTGTGGTATTATTTCTATATTTTTCAGTTCTGAAAGTCATTATGTGGTCATTTTACCTGCACTTAAAATTAGGTTCAGTCGTTCCAATCTCTACTTTTTGATGATAGTATGACTCACATTTGCTTTGTACTAATCAGAATGTGTTAGCCATTAATTCATTAGTTTGAAATAATAGTTTATCATACATGTATATAAGTTGATATTATTATTGTTGTCAATACCATTGACAACGCTCTTAGTATTATTATTATTATTGTTAAGTATTGTAATTGGTGTTATTTATTAATGACTGCAAGTTATATATGAGCCATAATTAAGCGTAATGTTATTGGTTTTGATAGTTTTGAGAAGGTTTCATTTCTTATGGAAAAGGTTATAGATTACTTATAACAGAGTTGGCAAATGTGTGCCTATACCTCTTCGTTATTAGACAGGTTAAATAGGAGTATATGTTATTTTTGTTTATCAGTATATGCGGTATTTATAAAGCTGTTGCACTATTTTGTGTCAGCCCACTAGACTTATATTGCTGTATTTACTAGCGAGCACCTATTAGCTATCGGGCCAGGGATTTGTTTAATAGGGCGAGTGGGAGGTTAGATTTTATATATAACTAGCGTACCCAGAAAAGTATTTTAACTGATGTGATTGCATTCCTACCTTCAACAATCCGGTGAGAACACACACCACACACTTTTTCTGTTATTATTAATAGTAGTTATATTTATGTTATTGTTGTATACCCGTGCTAGAGGTCACAAAGATAACAACCACAAATTGTGACAGGTTAAAATATACAATGTATTTATTCATAGCAATACAGTAACGCCACTAAATGTGGTGGGAGATGAGCGGATTCCTACCATGCGGTAAAACATGAATAGGAATGTCCTTTATTTAACACCTACCCACTATAAGAGTATATGACACAAGGTCGGAAAGTGGGATTTGAAAAGCCAGCGCCCGAGAACGTGAGCGCTTTAGCCATTAAAAATTGTCTGGGCAGCCCCGTCGGCATTCCCCGGTAAGGGCGCCTCAGGCAGTAAGCTATAAACTTACTCCTCCCCAAACAGGAGAGGCAAAGCCTGGGAGGGTGGACCTCCTAGAACTGCACAGGACAGACCCATAGACCGGCGGAATCATGCCCCAAAGGCCAAGACAACACCGGTCTATAGGGGGTAGTATCCATCGGAACAGATACCACACGTGGTACGAGGACTCTCACATGATAGGAATGTCCTCTATATTTAACACCTACCCACTATAGGAGTATGTGACACAAGGTCGGAAAGTGGGATTTGAAAAGCCAGCGCCCGAGAAGGTGAGCACTTTAGCCATTAAAAATTGTTGGACAGCTCTGTCGGCATTCCCCGGTAGGGGCGCATCAGGCAGTAAGCTATAAACTTACTCCTCCACAAAGAGGAGAGGCAAAGCCTGGGAGGGTGGACCTCCTAGAACTGCACAGGACAGACCCAAAGACCGGCGGAATCATGCCCCGAAGGCCAAGACAACACCGGTCCATAGGGTGTAGTATCCATCGGAACAGATACCACACGTGGTACGAGGACTCTCACATGAATAGGAATGTCCTTTATTTAACACCTACCCACTATAGGAGTATGTGACACAAGGTCGGAAAGTGGGATTTGAAAAGCCAGCGCCACAGAGTGAGCGCTTTAGCCACTAAAAATTGCCTGAGCAGCCCCGTCGGCATTCCCTGGTAGGGGCGCCTCAGGCAGTAAGCTATAAACTTACTCCTCCCCAAAGAGGAGAGGCAAAGCCTGGGAGGGTGGACCTCCTAGAACTGCACAGGACAGACCCATAGACCGGCGGCATCAAGCCCCGAAGGCCGAAACAACACCGGTCTATAGGGTGTAGTATCCATCGGAACAGATACCACACGTGGTACGAGGACTCTCACATAATAGGAATGTCCTCGATATTTAACACCTACCCACTATAGGAGTATGTGACACAAGGTCGGAAAGTGGGATTTGAAAAGCCAGCGCCCGAGAACGTGAGCGCTTTAGCCATTAAAAATTGCCTGGACAGCCCCGTCGGCATTCCCCGGTAGGGGCGCCTCAGGCAGTAAGCTATCAACTTACTCCTCCCCAAAGAGGAGAGGCAAAGCCTGGGAGGGTGGACCTCCTAGAACTGCACAGGACAGACCCATAGACCGGCGGAATCATGCCCCGAAGGCCAAGACAACACCGGTCTATAGGGTGTAGTATCCATCGGAACAGATACCACACGTGGACACTCACATGATAAGAATGTCCTCGATATTTAACACCTACCCACTATAGGAGTATGTGACACAAGGTCGGAAAGTGGGATTTGAAAAGCCAGCTCCCGAGAGGTGAGCGCTTTAGCCACTAAAAATTGCCTGGGCAGCCCCGTCGGCATTCCCCGGTAGGGGCGCCTCAGGCAGTAAGCTATAAACTTACTCCTCCCCAAAGAGGAGAGGCAAAGCCTGGGAGGGTGGACCTCCTAGAACTGCACAGGACAGACCCATAGACCGGCGGAATCATGCCCGAAGGCCAAGACAACACCGGTCCATAGGGTGTAGTATCCATCGGAACAGATACCACACGTGGTACGAGGACTCTCACATAATAGGAATGTCCTCTATATTTAACACCTACCCACTATAGGAGTATGTGACACAAGGTCGGAAAGTGGGATTTGAAAAGCCAGCGCCCGAGAAGGTAAGCGCTTTAGCCATTAAAAATTGTTGGACAGCTCTGTCGGCATTCCCCGGTAGGGGCGCATCAGGCAGTAAGCTATAAACTTACTCCTCCACAAAGAGGAGAGGCAAAGCCTGGGAGGGTGGACCTCCTAGAACTGCACAGGACAGACCCAAAGACCGGCGGAATCATGCCCCGAAGGCCAAGACAACACCGGTCCATAGGGTGTAGTATCCATCGGAACAGATACCACACGTGGTACGAGGACTCTCACATGAATAGGAATGTCCTTTATTTAACACCTACCCACTATAGGAGTATGTGACACAAGGTCGGAAAGTGGGATTTGAAAAGCCAGCGCCCGAGAAGGTAAGCGCTTTAGCCATTAAAAATTGTTGGACAGCTCTGTCGGCATTCCCCGGTAGGGGCGCATCAGGCAGTAAGCTATAAACTTACTCCTCCACAAAGAGGAGAGGCAAAGCCTGGGAGGGTGGACCTCCTAGAACTGCACAGGACAGACCCAAAGACCGGCGGAATCATGCCCCGAAGGCCAAGACAACACCGGTCCATAGGGTGTAGTATCCATCGGAACAGATACCACACGTGGTACGAGGACTCTCACATGAATAGGAATGTCCTTTATTTAACACCTACCCACTATAGGAGTATGTGACACAAGGTCGGAAAGTGGGATTTGAAAAGCCAGCTCCCGAGAGGTGAGCGCTTTAGCCACTAAAAATTGCCTGGGCAGCCCCGTCGGCATTCCCCGGTAGGGGCGCCTCAGGCAGTAAGCTATAAACTTACTCCTCCCCAAAGAGGAGAGGCAAAGCCTGGGAGGGTGGACCTCCTAGAACTGCACAGGACAGACCCATAGACCGGCGGCATCAAGCCCCGAAGGCCGAAACAACACCGGTCTATAGGGTGTAGTATCCATCGGAACAGATACCACACGTGGTACGAGGACTCTCACATAATAGGAATGTCCTCGATATTTAACACCTACCCACTATAGGAGTATGTGACACAAGGTCGGAAAGTGGGATTTGAAAAGCCAGCGCCCGAGAACGTGAGCGCTTTAGCCATTAAAAATTGCCTGGACAGCCCCGTCGGCATTCCCCGGTAGGGGCGCCTCAGGCAGTAAGCTATCAACTTACTCCTCCCCAAAGAGGAGAGGCAAAGCCTGGGAGGGTGGACCTCCTAGAACTGCACAGGACAGACCCATAGACCGGCGGAATCATGCCCCGAAGGCCAAGACAACACCGGTCTATAGGGTGTAGTATCCATCGGAACAGATACCACACGTGGACACTCACATGATAAGAATGTCCTCGATATTTAACACCTACCCACTATAGGAGTATGTGACACAAGGTCGGAAAGTGGGATTTGAAAAGCCAGCGCCCGAGAACGTGAGCGCTTTCGCCATTAAAAATTGCCTGGACAGCCCCGTCGGCATTCCCCGGTAGGGGCGCCTCAGGCAGTAAGCTATCAACTTACTCCTCCCCAAAGTGGAGAGCCAAAGCCTGGGAGGGTGGACCTCCTAGAACTGCACAGGACAGACCCATAGACCGACGGAATCATGCCCCGAAGGCCAAGACAACACCGGTCCATAGGGTGTAGTATCCATCGGAACAGATACCACACGTGGACACTCACATGATAGGAGTGTGCTCTGTTTGAGTCTTTGCAACCATGGTATTTATTATAGATGATTGTTTCCATTAGTTCTTCAATAGGGGTGATGTGTACCCCACAACAGTTATTATTAGTAATAGTAATTTCACAAATACCATATTTCTTAAGCAGCCGGAACCAATATTCATGTAGGTAGGTTTATCGTTCATGTTACGTCGGTTGCGTGTACTGATCTATGGTGAATACGTCCACAGGAGGAACTTAATAGGCTTAATCAGTCCTATCTACACTAGATCTGTGATGCCTTCCCTATTTAAAAATGCTAAGCTTTTGACTGCATAATTAATACAAAAAGATTGCCCCTCGATATGTAGGGTTGTGTGGGGCATGATTCGTCAGTGGGCGATACTTGGTCAACTCCCTGACATATTTCATTTTCTCATACTCAAAGGTCTTCTTATGCTCTCCTCAGGTTACCAGCTTTGGAAAGTTGTCTGATTGACTTGCTGATGTGTTTATGATAAAGTTGTCTCATCCTCTTCTTGTGAAAAAAGGAACTTTGGTTTTGAAAACATAAACACTTGAGATTGAGATATTACTGACGTAGTTACCAATAATTAATTACTTTCGAAGATGGAGCCAACTGCGTCATCTCAGAGTTGTATTGGGAGGGACACTGATTTGGCTTTGTGTTGGCAAAAATAGTCAGCATTTAGAGGGCATGAAATGATAGGAAGGATTGTCTATGAGAAAGTACATGTTGCTTGAAAGAGCTTGTTTTCTGACATATGTGTACTATTCTAAATTTGCGTGGCAAAATAATAACGCTATTATTTTTAAACCCATTGTTGACATAAGGAATGTGCTTTGTTAATCATTCTAACGATTTAATAAACAAAAGATACGTACAAATGTAATAATACGTGTAAATCCGAGTTGAAAACGGTACGCTACGTAAACTGCAAAAGTTATTAAACGATGTTGCGTTAGTAATTAGTTTTATTTTTTGTTTTAGTTATATAAACATTCGTAAAATAATAGTAAATGTGCTTTTTTGTGTTGTATTAGTTTACTTAAAAGTTCCTACATGTAAGTACTTGATTATCTATTTATCAACTATTCTGTATGTTTACATAACTATTTAGTATAGTAAATGTACCGTAAAACCTGAATTTTACTTGGTAATTTTATCTTAATATTAGCACCAGCCCGAAGATGTAATACAATTTTGACAGTAATTAATTGTGTTTCATATTCGTAACAAATACCTTCGTAGAAACGTATTAAACATTATTCTGTTTGTTTCATTTTAATAAGAAGTATCTAAGTGGTACTAAAAGCTTTTTTTGTATTTTGCGTTAGTAAAATGAAAAAAATAACGTAATTATTTAGAACCCCATTCTAAACATGGAGTGTTGGGACTTTCCTAAAAATGTTGTACTTGCACCAAACGATTTAATAAACTAAAGATACACTAGGAATTGAATCAAACTTAAAAATGTCATCTAAATAATAGCTTGCTTCTTAAACTATAGCAGTACGAATATATTCATAGATGTTATTATAGAAATCGGTTGTGTGTTTTATTAGTAAATGCAAAAGATGCTTCCATAAGATAGTTTAATAAGAAGTATTTAAAAGAGACTAAACGTTATTTTATATTTTGTTTAAGTAACATAATAGTATATAGTTGTGTTTTACTTTTAGTAAAAATTAGTAGTTAAAATATGCACAATAGTGTTTTATGGTTTTAACGAAGCCAGTAACTTCCATTTTGGTAAGCGATTTCATTTTTGTAACATGATGACAATCGCTGAAATAAGTTGTCGGTGTTCGGTTGTGTTTTATATTAAAAACAACGTTAATACCTGATTAATATAAATTTACTTACGACAAAGCTAAATAGCAGGCTAAAACGCCATGTTTGATGAATGTTAGTCTTTCAGCAATGTATTCCTGAATTCTGGAGAATGATTAAATGTGTGATGAATAGCCAGACGGTAATAATCAATGATAAAATTAGAATAAAAGTCAGGACACGTCCTTTTTTTCTTAATCTAGTAGTGTATGTAAGTAGAGATATGAGTTTAAAATGAAATAATGAAAAGTTGCTTAACAATAATTATACCTATTAAAGAAATAACACAGTGAAATGAGTGGAGTGGGGGAAACTATAGGATAGTTAAACTATCTGCCACCATCTTTGTGGTGAAACTCATTAGAGAGAAGCAGTATATTCAGATTAAATGTAATAATTTGTAAACGAGGGTGAAATGTGCGGATATATTTGTAAAACACGCTTTCTGAAGGCGTATAAGTAGATAGCCTTTTTTGGAAAGTATTTTTGTTCATAATGTTTTCATTTATAGAGGCATAATCAACGTTATTTGATAATACAGGGCATATCAGATGGTGTATTATTATTTTTCTTTTCTTGATAAAATATTTGCCTAATGTGTTATATAAATCTTCAAATTGCCATAATAAAAAAAGTTATATTACATATTGTCCAGGACGTTTGCTAGTACTAAGATTGACTTACTACATTCGTGTTGCTGATGATGAACGCATGTACTTGTAAACAACATATACACTAGAAAATATTTTATGAATAGTTCATTTAAGAAGTGACGATGAAAATTAGAGATGTAGATGGAAGCTTTGAAGACACGAGAAGTGGTCTGTGATATTCTAATGAAGCGTTAACATAATGAAGCCATGCCTGGGTGCTTATTTTCTGCACCCTTCTACTTGCAGATCTAATAGACGATCAATAATAAATAACTCTTTGTATTTATTAACAACATCAATATTGTTATAAGAATGAAGCCCTTACGAGTACAAGAATAAGTGTGTGTATTCAGTTTAGAAGGATATCACCGCATGCCAACCAGTGGAAGATGATGTGATTATATGAATTATATTTCCTTAAATTCTTTATTTTAATGACTAATTTATGACAGCACTTGCTAAGTAACACATACCCACATTTATATATATATATATATATATATATATATATATATATATATATATATATATATGTGTATGTATATATCTAATTTATACTGATACTCACATATTTTGCTACAGAAATACACTCACGTGCCAACTTAAGATGTAGTTCTGTATCATTAATTGATAATAAATACAAAACAATATCAAACATAAAACCTATAAAAATATATAAGTTCAAAAAGTAGAAAAAACGTACACGCGACGTACTGTAGTTAGTGCGACACCTCATCGGTCAGTTATTCACTTTATTTGAACTTCAATTTTACAGACATGTCATAAGATTTTTAGTCGAAAGAACTGAAGCGTTAGACAGAAAAATGTAAATGTCTGGTTCAATTATATCTTTGGCAATATTTCTTTTGTTGCTTCGTTGTTAATAAAGATAGCACTTCCGTTCGGTAAAGTCAACAAGACAACGAGAATTGAAAAGACGGAATAACGAAACGGAAACACAAGAGAAAGGAATAGAAATATGTCACGACAGCTAATATAATACCACACATTTGAAGGCTGGCATATATTGACAATGTATTCATTAAGATTACGCAGCTGTTTTTTAACAAACTTGTATTAATGGATCAGGTTGGGGGTTTAGTAATTATGGAAGTAGGTTGGAGCAGGATAAACGAATATATTAAACTATATATATATATATATATATATATATATATATGAAAGGAAGTTGTAGTTTGCTTGAAGCATTGCTAGTAAATATAAATGTAAGTAATCCGAAGCAGGAACAATGGGGTATAGGTACCGGAAGGTAGAACAGGTGAACAAAAATAAATGAGAAGAGAGAATATAAAAGGAATCTCAAATCAATATATCAAAGAATAAGTAGCAGATACGCAGAAAATTACCTTAGGTAAGCTTATTGGATATTAATATTTATTAATTTATATCATAATTCATTTAATTTATAGTATAATTATTCAGCTTAAAGCTTGTAATCTTATTAATATTTATTTATTTATATACTTAATTATTTATTATTATTTCATATTTTTTATTATTTTTTATAATTCCGTTTTAATTTTGTTTGAATTATAGGTAGTGAGAGTCGTTACAGTTTTACTAGAAAATAAACGGTCAGAGGGAGGCAACTGCAAGAATAAAATCGGGTTAGAATTAATTTAAATTCAAAAACTGAAATCAATTGTGAAACAAAAGGTAACATTACAGTACTATACATTTTAAATTGCTTGACTTGAACCTTTTTTCTACTTACTGTTCTGTATTTAAACCGTGAAATATTAATTAATTGATTTGAGATTGCTTTCATATTCTCTCTTCTCAGTTATTTTTGTTCACCTGTTCACCCTTCCGGTATCTCTATCACATTGCTCCTGCCTCGGATTACTTACATATATATATATATATATATATATACCATATCACACGGTAGTTTTAAGGTAGTATATTATTATTATTATTATTATTATTATTATTTTATTTATTTGAGT
>OY744515.1:7933803-7986303 GCA_963556195.1 Sepiola atlantica
AAATAGGAATGACGGTTAAAATCATAATTTTATTCTCATTTTAAATTTAACTCACTCTGGCCGTCGCTCCATCTCCCTTCCTCCAACCCCGGCCGAAATTGAGATCATCACGGCACAGACACGTGAAAAACCTCCCACGTAATAATTTGAAACACGACTTGTTGGGGTCCTCTCATGTCCCATGTCACCGTTATAGACAAAGCCCCAACTCTGTCCCCCTCCCCCTCCAATGTATTTTCAATTTTCAATCTCCCGTTAAAGTTGAAGTTAAAATTTATGCCATTTGAATTCCTTCGCCCGCCCGATGAATTGGTCGCTTTTTGCACCAATGAAACAAAACTTGTTTTGTCGCAACTAATGGAATAAAATCAATATATATATATATATATATATATATATATATATATATATATATATATATATATATAACTGTTTATTGGTTAGTATTTAAGCATATTTATTTGTTTTGATTACTATGTATATTTTAAACACTTCCAAAAAATACGATTTTCTGAATAATACTGTGCTGTTTCAGTTTGAATTTCATTTTTAAATTAATAAATGTGTTTATACAGGATTGAAAGGAAAACGTCATAAAACAGTATATAACTAGCCGACGGTCTTTTTATTTTCACTTTTGTGTCGTTTTTTTACTGTTTCGTGCGGTTCCAAATTATTATATTTAAACAAGATTTTAGTAGTTGCCGTTTTTAATTACGGCATCGTTTTTTCATACAATTATAATTGAATTTTTGAAAAAAAGTATTACACATTTTGTTCAGCTAAATTTCTTTAAATTATCACTCAAAAATGCAGTGGTTGCTAATAGATCTAAACACTTTCGATGTTTTAATGCATGAGGAGTTGCTAAAACATCATGCCAGTGTATTTGGTTTCAGCAGTTTAAATGTTTTGAAATTGCATCCACACCTCTAAAGACTATCGACACATTTATCAGATGCAATTCAATATTAAAATAAATATTACAATTACTGATCTATTTTCGACGAAACAACACAAAATTCTAGTGGATTTAATTGTAATGAAATTGTTTTTAAATGCAACTTTAAAAATATTTGTTTAAATCCCTTACTTTATTGACTTGTAAAATTCAATAAATATTCAACTGAAATGCAATAAGAAAATAAATGTAACTCACGTACAAACAAAGAGCATGCGCATACAGCAGATAGTTTCCCTAAAAGATCGATTATTCTAATATGATCTGCTTTTTGGAACGCATCGTTTTATATTGTTTGAAGAAGTAGAAAATACCAGTCCTGATTAGTTAAATGTCAACAACAGTTTCTTATATATTGCTTATTTCAACGTTCGATTAGTTTAGCATGTTGTCATCCATTCAGTGTTCTGTGATGAGAATGCCCCTAGGTTAAGTTTATGGGGTTCACATATTTAAATGCGTTCTATCAGCAGGTGTTTTTTTTTTTTAATATATTTCACCCCAAATTAGCCAGGCCGCCACTGAAAACGTAAAGGGTTACTGAGTATTAGGTGTAAATTTAGGGTGTCATCCCAAGTTGGGAGCAGTGTAGCGAGATGTTTGTTTACATTAGTTTTAAACTTCTGCATGTCGGTACTGACGGAGAAAAGGGAGCAAGGAAGGAGTTCCAGAGACCAGCAGCACGAGGAAATAAGCTATTGGAGTTGAAGTCTATCCGGCATCTAGGGGCCTCCACAGTGAATGGATTGAATTTAGCCGATTGTCGAATTGCTCTAGTGAATTTTCGCCGAGGGGGCACCAGAGTAGCCAGTTCATCGGAGCACCATCCAGTTAAGTATTTGTAAAACATACACACAGATGCGACATTGCGGCGATGAGACAGGAGTCGGAGCTTAGATGATAGTGAGAGGCCTATTAAGTTGGCAACTCTTTTTTTTACCTTGTCTAGAAAGGAGACACTAGTGGATGATGCACCAGCCAAGCTGTGACAACACTACTCCATGCATGGGTGGATGGTGGCTTTGTAGAGATACAAGATAATATCAGGAGTTTACTAGTACGGTAGCGGGAGCCCACCTTATTTGCTGCAGCCTTGACAATGTGATTAATGTATTTGTTCCAATTCATGTTATCTGTGAAGGTTAGACCGCGGTTCGTGTTCAGTTAAACTGTAAGCTGTAATGCCATGTATTGTTGTGAGAAAATACTCTTAGAATGACGGAATTGTGTTTAAACAGTGGTCTATCTCTTTCAATATTCATCTTAGATCAAGTTATTTTCAGAATTTGCATAAAGAAAACCTAGCTTTCTAAATGTAAACACCTATGCGAATAGATTTTGTAGATGTATAGCATAAATAACAGCTAATATTAATCATCTGTTTATAGAAAGGTCACATAGTGTTTCTAATAGACATCCCCAAAAATACTACAAATAAAATAATTTACTCATGAATGTTTGACCCCAAAGTAAGTAGGATATGCCTTCTGTGTGCCATTCCTTATTTTCTGCTTGACTATCTAAAATAATTCAGAAGACTACAGACATGAATAAGCTATTAGTATGGCCCTAGAAAAGTTGATAAATCTTTACTAGAAACATACACACCCACTAACTCCTAGTTATTTGAACTTACACCTGACTAAAGCTGTGCCACAACATACAGCATAAACTTATTGGTGATGATGCTATTTCGGAATTAAAATCGCGCATATCTTAGATCTTAGCAGAGGAAAGTAATGATATTTTTCACCCAACAACCAATAAATATCTGACATGTGTATGAAAATACCAGACCGTTGACAAATATACTTTTAAAATGCTGGCGAATGTAATTTATGATTGCAAATAAAGAATACTATGGAAGTTTTTTCATTACAAATCCGGGCCGAAGGTGAATGCAGGTAGGGATTAGTACCCGACGCGTTCTAACACCAACCAACAGTCGTTAACAAATACGGTGTCTGTTTATTCTGTGTGATTAGTTAGTTTAGAAGAAGATGAAGTCGTGTATGTCGTATTGCGTGTAATACGTAGTGTGTGTACTGTAGCCAATCGAGCACTGGAGATTAGGAACTTGTTCACAAAAAAAAAACATTTGCAATTCATTAGGTTTACTCACAGGACATTTTATTCAGTCTTTCATGTTTTTTATTAATTTTGTAGTTGTATATCTACTATGTAGTTTTCATTTGGAATTGTAAGGATATATATTTGCGTAATCTAGTCCGGACACTAAGCAAATTGAACCTGAATCAAAAATAAAACATAGAAATTGAAACAAAAAAAAAATCAAATGAATAACCAATATATTATATTCACTCATATTCATATGTCAAAAGTCCAGCGCACATATACATATATTCGTGTAATTTCATGAAACAATATAAACATCTGATATCAAGCGCAATGTGTATCTTTCGACATATAATTCTGAGGAATTACTTAATATAGACACAAACATCAGAATATCTTCTCTCTCTTTCTCTCTCTCTCTCTCTCTCTCTCTCTCTCTATATATATATATATATATATATATATATGTACATATATATATATTAAATTTTCATGTAATCACATACAACTTATAAGAAAATATATATTTTTCATGTATCAATTTTCAGTATTTACTGCAACAGTGTTCGATATGTATATAGAGCTAGCTAGTAACTTATAAAAATATATGCATGCCAGTTAAGCCACACACTACACTACAAATAGACATACACAACATCCTAATACTTATTAGCCGAATAGAAATAAAAAAAGTACGCAATGAAAAGAAAAGATGTAACTTCATAAATCGTACATTTTCTCAACAACAAAATAAACGTCTAACGAAAGTATTGTTTACCAAGCCACAATATTCGCAAACATTGAACGTCGAATTCCAACAGCACTAGCAAACCACTATTGGGAGCTCAAAAATATGGACGCTGATCAATGATTGAATGGAAAATAATACGACAGGCTAGTACATGTAGAAATTTAGACGACCGGTGTAGACTATGTCTGAATGGGAAATTTGAAGCTCTAAGCTCTGAAGACACCTTAAATTACGTAAACTGTAGAAGTAAGATACCTAACAGCTGTCTGCACATAATAAAGTTTTATTTAGGCTAACAATAAATAAATAAATTAAATAACAAATATGTACAAAAATCTAAACTAAACTAAAACTTAACAACTTAAAAACTAAAACCTACCAAAAAAATACACGGAACCACTTGTTAAAATATGTTCACACGTTATATTGACGCTACAAAGAAACATAATATAGCCCAATCTATTGAAAACGGAACAATAGAACAGGAAATACGACGTAAGCGAGCCTTTGTTCGTGAGAAGCCCTACGATTGGCAAAAAAAACAACAAAATATATGATTGGTTAAATATCAAACCGTATATATGAAAACACACGACAAAACTAACTCCATGCATTTTAGCCTACAGATTCCTCCCTGGGGATGAAACACGAGAGCCTCTGTGTAGCTTAATTGTCATAAATGTATTTCCATAACTACTTATAAGTATATATATATATATATATATATATATATATATATGTTACACCGGCCGTTCTTACACAGGAGAAACAACACCGGTTTTCACTATAAATAGTGCGAGACACCAGAAGACAAAGCGCAATCTTGTAACCGTCTAGACAAGAGCTAGTCAGTTTCTTACTTTGTTAATACACTTGTAAAACCAACCCTCGACTTGACTTCCTTATTTTATTATTTACTGTGGAACAACTTCACAACAGATTGGCGACGAGGAATCGAAACGATTGCACTGAAAAAAAAAAAAATCACCCAAAGTGATTCGCAAGATCTTCACGGAAAAAAAACCCATCTTAGTCAGATATTTGGATTCGCAAGGATTAACAGCAAATTAACTACTGAGTAGTTATGCGAAAAAAAACAAAAAAAAACACAAACTACAAAACTTGCTACCAAAAATCGAAAAGTAAAAAACGCGAAAGACATTTTCAATTATTGAAATAATTGAATACACTGATACCTTTATTTTTTTCTCTTCAAGTTTCACTGACTCGTTAAGATAAATGTTATCGCGTCAACTATTACAGATATTGTGTAAGTTTGTCGTTATTATTAGGACAACATCTGATATTTGAGCAAACTCCGGATTGACTATTTATTAAAACGGTCTACCACAGAATTGTCGAGAGCAAAGGACGGACAGTACAAAAATATATTCGCGTAAGTCATTTGTGCTTTTAACAAAGAACTGTTAAATAAGCAAGTCGCATTTTTGCCAAATAAAAAGGGGTTAAAAAGATTTCCTATAAAACTAGTCTTATTAGGCTTATAGCGACGGACTTGGTTTTGTAAAACTACGTACACACATATATATATATATATAAAAGTTCTTAGTTTTGTTTTTCAAACAAAATAACTGGGATTGAATTTTTTTTTATTCAGGAATAATATATTTCTTGTTTTGTGTATTAGTTGAGCAAACTAATTATATTAAGCACGTTGTGGGGAAAACTGATTTATTTTTACAAGTGTAAATTGTGTGCTGCATAACTTGAATTCGTGAATGATGGACACTGAATTCAAAGATTCTCTTTATCAATTACTTAAATTCCAAACGGAACAAAAGGTTGACTTACAAAGACAGCAAGTTAAACAACAAATGGAACTTCAACGAAAACAAGTTGAAATTGAGGAGAAATTTAAAAGAGAGTTGTTGGAACAGCAAAAAGCCCAAAGAAAAATGCATGCTGAACAAAAAGAGCTGGCGACAAACCGAGTCGAAATATTCCAAGAAAAACTGCTACAACAGCAGAAACACTTCGAAGAACTCTTGATAAAAACACAGGAGGAACACAGAAAATTTCTGGGGGCAACACAGTTAACGAAAGCAAACAAGAATCATAATGCATTCTCCAAGACGGCTGTGTGGAGCGCTATCGAAATTTTCAACTATAATCCAGAAGACGATGTCACTTTTGCTCACTTCTATAGAAGATATGAGGATATTTTTGTATCGGACTCCAGTACATGGACAGACTCTAAAAACGTTAGATTTTTGCTAAGAAAATTAGGAGCTGCCGAGCATACAAAGTTCGTGAATGTTATCCTTTTAAAAAAGACCAGTGAGTTGAACTTTCAGGAGGCAGTTACTTTAATAACAGAACTGTTTTCTACAAAAACTTCTCTTTTCCACAGGAGATATAAGTGTATGAATGTCACTAGAAGAGAGGAAGACGACTACATTACGTATGCAAGTATAGTAAATAAACTTTGCGACGATTTTAAATTAGAGGAATTATCATCGGATAATTTTAAATGTTTAATATTCTTGCAAGGTCTGGTTTTAAATAGAGACTCTGAAATCAGACGTCGTGTTTTAAATAAACTCGAAAATGAGCCATGTCTAACAATACAAAACTTAGCGGAAGACTGTGAACGTTTTGTCGCGTTGAAACAGAACAGTCGTGACATAGAGGAAAACGGTGTGTCGCACATTAAAAAAATCCATCAGAAGTAAGAATTTGACTTCAATGAATAACCAGAGAAAAAAACATGGAAAACATCCACCTGGACCGTGTTGGAGGTGTTGGTACAATGAGTGTCCCTACATATTCAAACAATGTGACAACTGCCACCAGAAAGGACATAAGGCATCACGTTGTAGAATAAAATCTGGTATAAAGACAGCCATTAAACTGACAAAAATTGAACCTGAAGAACAAAATATCCAAAAATATGTACAGGTCAAAATGCTTTAAAAAAAGTAAGACTACCGCTTGATAGTGGGTCTGACATTTCCATCATTAATGTACAGACATGGAAGAAGCTTGGGAGACCCACTATGATCAAATCACAAAAAACGGCGAGAAGTGTCAGTGGTGAAAAAATAACCTTCGAAGGGGAATTATTGACGAATATTTCTTTCCAGAATAAGACCGTAAAAGCCAAATTTTTTGTTATGCGATAAACGAATAATCTTTTTGGAACTGATCTGATTTAAAAGTTTAGCCTATGGGATCTGCCTTTAAGCTCTTTTTGCCAAAAGGTTGAGGATTCGAATGTGGAGGCAGAAAAACTCAAGAGGGAATTAAAAGGAAATTTTCCAGACGTATTTTCAGGCGGTCTTGGAAGGTGTACAAAAGCGGTAGCAAAGTTTGAAGTTAAAACAAATGAACTACCTGTGTTCAGAAAGAAAAGAAATGTTCTATACGCCGCTATAGAGCAAATAGACGGTGAATTAGAAAGACTCGAGAACATGGCTGGCATTTCAAAAATTGAGCACAGTGAGTGGGCTTCACCTACAGTTTATGTTAAGAAAAAGAACAAGGAGATTCGGGTTTGTGCCGATTTTTCCACAGGCTTGAACAAGGCATTAAAAGATCACCATTACTTTCTTCCAAGCCCTGAAGAAATATTTGCGAAACTGAGTGGAGGAAAATATTTTTCTAAAATCGATCTCAGCGACGCTTATCTTCAAATCTCTGTCGATAAAGAGTGTTCAAAACTGCTATGTATCAATACCCATAAGGGATTATACAAATTTAACCGACTTTCGTTTGGAGTAAAGGTTGCCCCTGCGATTTTTCAACAAATTATGGACATGATGTTAAATGGAATGGATTTCGCAGTAGGGTACCTGGACGATGTGTTAATAAACAGCGTTAGCAAAGAACAACACAAGACTCATGTAAACCAAGTATTCAAAAAATCCAGGATTATGGGTTTAAAATCAAAGATGAGAAATGTACTTTTTTCATGGGAAAAATAAAATACTTACGTCAAATCATCGATGAGCAAGGAAGAAGTCCAGACCCAGATAGGGCAATGGCGATACGGAACATACCTGCTCCAGAAAATATTGCGTCTCTACAAAGTTTTTTAGGGTTGGCAAATAACTACAATGCGTTCGTACCAAACATGCATAAACTAAGATCACCCTTAAATAAACTGTTAAAGAAGGACCAAAAATGGGTCTGCACGCAAGAGTGCGAAGAAGCGTTTCAGAAAATTAAAGATATCTTAACGTCTGACTTGTTTCTGGAACATTATAATCCCAAGCGCGATATTGTAGTTGCAAGCGATGCCAGCTACTATGGTATAGGAACATGCATATTGCACAAAATGGATGATGGAAAATTAAAACCCATAGCCCATGCATCCCGAACACTTCTAGCAGCCGAAAAAAACTACTCTAAAATTGAAAAAGAGGCGCTAAGCATTATATTCGCGGTAAAGAAATGTCATCGTTTCCTGCACGGTAGACAATTTCTGTTACAAACAGACCACAAACCCTTATTAACGATTTTCGGATCGAAAAAGGAACTACCACAACACACTGCGAATAGACTCCAAAGATGGGGAACCATTCTTCTTAATTACAATTTTCAAATGCAGTATGTACCATCTAAGAAATTTGGTCATGCAGACGGGTTCTCAAGGTTGATACCTAAGCAGACAGAACCATTGGAGGATATGGTATTAGCAGCCATTCAAGCGGAAGCTGAAGTAAAAAAAAAACGTTATTAATCCCCAGTTGGGGATATTTTCAAATGGGGGGTGTTACACCGGCCGTTCTTACACAGGAGAAACAACACCGGTTGAGACACCAGAAGACAAAGCACAGTCTTGTAACTGTCTAGCCAAGAGCAAGTCAGTTTCTTACTTTGTTAATACACTTGTTAAACCAACCCTCGACTTGACTTCCTTATTTTATTATTTACTGTGGAACAACTTCACAACAATATATAAACACTATTTTAACACATACAAACATTATTTAGCTACACATTTACAGACATTTACCGGTCAGTGATTAAATAAACCAAACATATTCGGGGCAAAACACTTTATACTACGTCTTCAGATGTGTAGCCAAATGATATTCGTATCAACACATTGTATACCCAAAGGATTTATATATTATTGAATATTTTATTTATAAATGCAGTAAGGCTTCACTCGCTGTGTATGCTGTGGATGTAAAGTCTTTTCCCCCACGTAAATCTGATGGCATTTGTTGCATGGGGCAGTGTATAAGCTTGCGTTATATGTGGGATTTTCTTTTGAAATATCTTGCTGTGTTTAATGTTTGTTTTATGGTTTGTCATGTGATGTGTACTGCTGGAATGCCTATTTTGTTAAGTGTGTTGCATATAGATGTGGTATTAAAATGCGTGGTTAAGATAAGGGGCCTGTCTATGAGAGAGGTGTTTGGTGATAGATGAAAGATGAGAATGCTTTTTATTAAGAATGCAATATTTATTAGAACATAAACATTTCAGAGCAAGGAGCCTCATACCCTTAATCCATGGATTTTCAAAAATAAACTAGTCTCATGTTTTCGATATATTGAGCTTTACATTATCACGTTATATTATTATTTAACATTTAAATATATATATATATATGTATATATATATATATATATATATATATATATATATATATATTTATACAAGTATACTGGGAAAATATTTAATAGGGAGTCTATTAGAATAACCTTAGTGTTCTGCTTAAATGCATGTTTTGCATGAATAAGTGTTCGAAATGTTGATTTCCATAAATATATATGTACATATATTTTTATAAATAAATTAAAGTAATCGATATATACAATAATTAGTTCATAATTCAATTTCATAATACATATAATGTATATATATATATATATATATATATATATATATATATATATATATATAAATGTTACTCGTGAAAATAGAGTATCACTATTCCTGTGGACGGTTCACAGGTCAACTAATCAGGGACCTGGTGTTGCCACACACACTAAGCTATGATAAATGACTGCAAATACAAATGTCGTGGGACTACGAAGAAATAAGTCAGTGTCATGATAATAAAGTGCTCTATCGATAGCCAACATGTTGGGCCCCGCCCGCATCTTGTTGAATATTAGTCGTTTAATTTAAATAACACTATGACGTACCCAAAACAAATAAGTAACCTCACTGATTTCAGGTACGACAAAAACACAGACCAAACACCAGATAGTAAGTATGAAAATTACAAACCACAAGTACATAGACAGAAATAAACAACTAAAGAGAATAGACTTGTAATGGAATGATTCTACAGATGTTTCCACCTCACAGAATGAGGCTATCGGAAACGAATGAAAAATACCCCGGGACATTTTTATTGGCCACCATGAAGCGGAACAAAGATATCAGATAAAGTAAGTGAATTTGGTTCTCGGAGCCGGAATCCATGGGAATAAAAGAAAAGGTAAAGTGTGAAACAGATACAGAAAACCTACATGTAGAAGATAACAAAACACACACGTTAAAACAGATATGGTCACCAACTACGAAATCACAGAAATCCCTAACTAAAACCAATAGAACAAGAAACAACTCAAACGGTCTATGGCAAATAACAAAACAAAAATCCTATACCTAAGGAACGAAGATTGGAAGAAATTAAATTAAGAAACAGAGAATATAAAAAGAATATTCGCGTACATTTCAACAGATACTCTCACATACATAAACAACTTGATATATGCGGGAGCAAACACAATAAGCATGAACCTAAAAAGAGAAACAATACTGACCAAAAGAACAGACCGACAAAAGCTTAATGGGTAATCAGACTAGAAACACAGATGATCAAACTTCGAAAATAATCTCAAACAGTTGACAGGATTAAAGAGAAAAGGAAACGATGGAAGAGCGGAAACCTGACTCGCAAGAACAACTATATTAGAATTTTGAAGAACTTAAACAAAAGAAGGACGACAGAAAAATACAGATAAAAATCGGAACAGCAAAACAGAACAGGACCTTTGGAAACAATAAAAATAGTTTTATAAAAACGTCAACGGAGAAAGAACAACAACAGAACACCCGTACTCGACAGAGGCAAACCACTTCTGAAGCAATATTTGAGAACAGCCCTAAAAATACCAAAAATGTAAAATGGCTGAAAACACATGAAAGGTAAACTAAACGAAATTGGAAAAAACAATTAATGAAGAAATAATAAAGACAACCCTAAGGATAATAGCAAACTGGAACGCACTATGTCACGAGGGAATACATGCACACGTGTATAAAAAATTCATGACCCTACATAAAAATCTAGCGCAGAAACTGAGAGGGTGTATCTACAAAACAGACATACCATAGTGGATGATCAAAGGTAAAACCACACTAATACAAAATAGACGCAAAATGGAACGATCACACGTAACTACACACCAACAACATGTTTAATATCAATGCGGAAAGTCTAAACAGCACAACTGAGAGAACACATGTAGTACTCCCTTAAAAATGGTGGACTGCTTCCCGAGTAACAAAAAAGATGGTTGACTGCAGAAATATTGATGAATTATTAGTTATACATAAGTTACAAGATCATGAAGGGGGTAAAAGTCAGAGAAAAAATATCCATGGCATGGATTGACTACAAAGGAGTTTACGAAACTTTCCATCAAGCATGCGTAAGTGAATGCTAAAAAAGATATAATATAACTAACAGTAATATTACCCTTATTACAAAAGCAATGGGCACATCTAGACAAAAACTGACAGTTAGAGGACAACAATTTACTTAGATACAACACATAGAGACGTTTGCCAAAGAGACTCCCTAACATCACTACTATTTATATTAGCCATGATGCTACTCAACTACATTCCCAGGAAAGAGGATAGCAGCTACAAGTTTACTTACAGCAAATAAATAATAAACCATCTGGAGTGCATAGATAACAGAGTTATCTTCACAACGTACACCTGAAATGCTGATGAATACGACCAGAATCTTCATCCATGACGTTCAAATTGAATGTTTGAGAAATGTAATTATTTGTCCTAATCAGTTGTAATTAATATTTACTAGCTATGTATTTGTTGGGTGTCAACCTTGTTTAATACACGCAGAAAAACAAATTGCTGTCGTTATTCAAAAACACACATGGAAGTTAACGATTCTTATTTACAACTTGTTAGCTTACTGTTCTTAGATGCGCCCGTTGTCATCCTTGCAGGCTGAGTGTGTTTTTTTTGTCGTAAAATAAGTACTTCTCATTATACTTTCAAAAGGATTAAGTTAACACAAAACTGATGGAAGACAGAGCATGTTTATCTGTCTTGTTTTTCGTTACAAATCACTGATTTCTGAGGTGGATGAAGACAAAAGGGATATATATTCGCTGCCTAATCATCTATTGTCAGTAAATCGTATTGCCCGATGTTAACACGTTACGTGCTGTCTTGGAACTAAGGGTTACTCGCTTTTTTGTCCCCATTTGAGCCGTGTGACGTCATATTTTTTTCTATTAATTTCTGCAGTCTAGTAATCTTAACCAGCAGTTCAGCAAGTTGGCTTCGACTGAAGTTTAATTAACTGTTTTTTCAAAAGTTACCGTTTTTATATTCTAGTGGCTTTACGCGCTTAATACTTAATATATTTCTTTCTCTTTCTTTCACTCTATAACTTTGTTCAGCTTAGGCATATAATTTACATACGTTTTGTGTATACATAACACAGATAAATGTAAATTGCATGGCAAATTAATATATCTTAATTACCTCTGTATCAAATAATACAGAATAACACTTCTTTTTAATAATAATAAACATGATAATAATAGCCATTATTGTAGTTATAACAATAACAAAGTAGAGCGAAAGTTACATTTGTTTTTGTAATGCAAGGAGAAATATGTTTCGGAATTACCACGTGAAATGAAAGTAGAATAAATAGCGGAAGTTTTCTTTATCGTATTAGTCACGTGCACGTCTTTTAATTTGTTTCTCGTCGTTTCACACACAGCGGATAGATTAATATGGACTTTAAATCTAGTATACACCGAGAGGTGAATTCATTTTACATGTCTTATCCCGGCAGTTAATCATCAGAGACTATGTAGTTATACATGAAAATTTCACGGTGGTGTATTATCGTATCTGGTTTATTTTGCTGTAAAAACTTGGCAGCTACATTTAAAACAAATTACCACGAACGTTTACACTTCCTACTATATTATTTGTAATAGTGTGCAATTCTCATAGATATAATTGCAATGTACATCCCCGTTTAATACATGAAATGAATGGCACTCATAAGTTAAATTAAACTTTGGAACAATTAATGTAAACATTGGTAAAGCCTGCATTATGGCACTCCGAATTACTTTTTTTACACTTTATCTTTGGCGATCGGACGATCTTATTTTAAAAAGATAGTTGTGGTAGATGATACCTTACGTATTAATAGAAGTACAATAATATTAGTTATATTATTATTATTATTATTATTATTATTATTATTATTATTATCATTATTATTATTATTATTATTATTATTATTATTATTATTATTATTATTATTATTATTATTATAATTCACAGGAAATTAATAGACAAAAGGTTGCATCCGCCGAAACTGATAATCAAATATCATTTTCCATTCTTTTTTTGTTTTCATTTAGATAAAAAATATTCGTGTAAGATTGCAAAAGAATTAGCTGTCTGACTTAGATATACGGCTAAATTGAAAACAAGATTTGATCACAGAATCAGATTGGATGCAAGGTATTGTTTGCATTGATATATAAGGTATTGTTTGCATTGATATATAAGGTCAAGCGTATTTTCATTTACATCACTCCTTCTTTTCTGCTTGCAGTTCAAATAACAGACAACAATCCAAGTCAATCGGCACAACGGTTCGATTATTTATAGACTGATTGAAAACAGACACGATATATTGAACAACACACTTATACACTTATGTTAATATTTAGGAAAATAGATTATATTGGGAATGGTTTCGCTCAAGCAAATTTAAAGAAAACTAAGAAAAAATATACATTTTCGGAAAATATATTTAAGAAAATAACACATGATGTGTGCAATAGTTTAATTGAAATGCACCGCAAAATATAGCTTATACGTGGATTATATTATATAAGAGAATATTGCTAACACCGGTGCTAGCGCCTATACCGTATAATCTCATCATTTATATACCGTACATGCTTGGAAGCCAGTGTGTCTGTCGAACACAGTGAAGATATTAAGGTGTATGTATGTGTGTGTGTTTCTGAACTATATGTTACACGGAAACATATCCAAGAGTATGCCTAGTTAGTAATGTCAATAAGACAAGAAACAAAAGTAATTCTACACCTCTATGCTGATTTCATGTCAACATTTTGTTTTCGTTCTTGATAGAATTTTCGAAATGAAACGAAATCAAGAATATAATATATATATATATATATATAAATATATATAAATATACTTATATACATATATAAATATATATATATAAATATATATATATATATAAATATATATATATATAAATATATGTATATAAATATATATACACATATATATACAAATATATGTCTATACATATATATATATATACATATATCTGCGTATATATAAATAAATATATATATATATATGAATCTATATAAATAAATATATATACGTATATATACATAACTATATATATATATACATATATATAATAGATGTATACATATATTATATATGTATACATATATATATAATAGATGTATACATATATATATAAATATATATATAAATATATATATGTATACATATATATATGCAAATATAGATATATAAGTTTATAAATATATATATATATATATACATATAAACATATATATATATAAAAATATATATATATATATAATTTATTTATATAAATATAATTTATATACACCTATATATATAATTTATATAAATATATACATATATATATATATATATATATATATATATATATATATATATATATATACCAGCTGTTGAAATAAAAGAACGAATTAAAATCTGTCAACATCCGAAAGAACGCAAATAGGTAACAGCGGACCATATCAACACACGAAAGGAGTATTTCTGAGTATAACCAATTATACCTTTCGACAGCGTAGACAATTTTCAATTTTAACTGATATATCATGGAAATGGTGACTTGTTTCTAACAAGGATATTCGTACGATGAGAGAGCTATTCTCACCTCCATCATTCAAAACCCACCATTGTAGAATGCGGAAATGTTTAATCATGTTGGTGGGTTTTCTGACAAAGAAAGTGGGGAGTCAAATGTGACTGAAAGACGATTATTTGTAAGGAAAGGACATTTTATTTTAGGTCCATTAGATCAAACTAAGTTATATTTTAGGCAAGGATTATAAATATTTTTTGTTTAAAAAGAAAAAAAACCTAATCAATGCTGATCTGAATTACGCTTGATTACTATTTAATCAATTCTGTATTGAGCTAGAAATGCAAACACATCTTAGATGTCGAGCACAAACTACAGCTTGAAGCCAATATAAGTGCGAGAGACGAAACTATGATTATTGGGTGTGGGCCACGTGTATTATATATATTATGAAAATGTCGCGAGAACACAACAAGGTCAAATTATCAACAGCATTTTGAACGAGGAACAAAGTATATGAGAAATGTTATGAAATAAACTGTAATAATGTTCACTATGAATTGATATCGATCCGATGATGGTCGATGAATTTGAAAAATGTGGATCTAAATTATGGTTTTAAATATTACGCCGGCCTGTGTTCGAAATTAATTAAGATGCCGTTTAACTCTCGTGTATTATATAAAGGGACGTTAGTCTTCATTAGCAAAATATGCTTAAATAAATCGACGAATGCTAATTAAATCGTATGTGAACTAAACTATATGCACGCATATTTATCATGTGTATTGGCTGTGGAAATGTAAACCCGTTTTATAGATATTGTTGCGAATGAATATAACTATATACACATACCTAAATGTATATATATATGTATATATATATACATATAAATATATATATATATATATATATATATATATATATATATATATATATATATATATATATATATAATTATTTCCACAATCAGACAACGCCGCAGCCCACAACCTACGAAAAGAAACAAACCGGAAGTCCTAGACTAAAGTTTCGCCCTCCTTTGGGCTCATCAGTAGAACACATCCGAACTATATATATATATATGAAGAGAGAGATAGAGTGAGAGAGTAGGAAAAGGGTGATAGAGAATTAACCGTTATAATAGGGAAATGTAAAGTAAGAAAGAAAACATTTAGCGTAAAATATTCTTCAATAATAAAAACAAGAATACCTAACATTAACATGAAAACACACATGTTGGATTAATATTATTTTTATATGGAGTGTCGAAAGTGAAACCGTGCACTTGTGTAGTATATTAGTTAGAATTGTGTAAGGTTCGTAAAGAACCTGATTTTACGTGCTTCCATGAAATTGGTATCAACATCTGAATGTTGTCGAAAAAGACACTGCAGTTGGTTTTACACTGTAAGTATTTGGAAAAAGAGTTAAAAGTGTGGTGTATGAAATTGTCTAAGTGATTTAGTAAATAAATGAAATTATACCCGGACCAAACGACGAGTGATAAAAGAAATATCTTAACTTAATTGGATATAGATAGTGTAGCCGCAATTTGGAATCATGGAACACTATAAGTAATTATGTTCGTTGAATTAATTCCGTAAACTACAGAATAAGAATATGTCTATACTTAATAGTTAGAAAAAACGTAATCCGATATTCTTGAAAATCTGTTGAATGTAATAGATTGTCTATTAAATTTGTGAGGAATGTATTGCATTATGTATTTAATTAATGGCAGATCAATAGAACATTAGAAGGGACCCGTTTTTATGAAGTACTCGCTGTTTATAAGTGTCCGGCGTTGATGGGGAGAGTGTTAGTAAAAAAAATAGAGTGAATAGTTTTTGTAACCAGCTCTATGGAGTATGTTTTGGGGAGAGTCTACGATGATCGGCTGAAAATAATATTCAGTGTTAGATAAAGAAAATAATCACACATTTATAAAAAAAAAAACACGTTCGGGTTAATTTGTTTGATATAGTGGTGGGGTTAATAGGCTGCGATATATGTGGTTATTTTCTTACTCCTGCCGAAGATACCGAGAATATATATATATATATATATATATATATATATATATATATATATATATATATATATATATATATTTAGGCAAACATTATTAAATAACACGGAGTGGTTTTGTTTGATGCGACTTTTTTTTATTTTTTATTTATTTATTTTTTTTCAATTTTCCGAAAATTTTCTGAAAAAATGAAAAAACATTTTTAAAAAGTCGCATCAAACAAAACCACTCCGTGTTATTTAATAATGTTTTCCTAAATGAAAATATGCTGCCTGAATACACACACAATATATATATATATATATATATATATATATATATATATATATATATATATATTGACCGTGTCCTGAATATTATTAAGATTCCGGGTTATTTAAACCCACCATGTGTTCATATTGTATGGACGAGCTAACGGAATGTTATTAAAACACGTTTTTTTGCAAGTAATTATGTCTGTATTGAATTTTTGTTTAAGCAACTATTTAGTTCGATTGCGCTGTGTAAATACATATGTAAAATAAAACACTAGGAATATTATTTGATTGAAACATTGTGTTTAACATTTTTGGTCATTTGTTTTTACCAAACAGATAAATAAATAAAATTACGTAATACTAGTTTGTTTTTAAATAATGCGCACACGCTAGAAATCTATTTTACTTGAGTTCTTCAAAATATCAACTAAGTTTTATTCGGGATGTGTTCCTAAAATTGTACACTGTGTTACAAAAATGAAATGGACAAAATAAAACCCGATAAGTTTTAAGGAATAGCGTTCATAAGTGCTAAGTACAGAAAAAAAAAAACGCGCTAACATTTTGCATTGTTTTGTTTTATATTTTCTTACTAGTGTGTATAATATATCGCAGACATATTATTCAAATAGTATTAATTTTATTGAGAACATTAATTCAAGGAAATAATCATGAAAAGCTACTACATAATTACAGGTTGCCGCTAATACATTTATGATTGTTACCAGTCATATACGTGTCATTAAACGTATGATATTAAGCACAGCATGATTACTATGTACTACACATCATTTATCAATCAGATAATACCTCACAACTAACAGTGTTGATTTATGTCTCTATTATTGGGGGCGCCGTCTAGAAGTTGATACCATTTTCATAGACAATATACAACCGCTTAGAAAGAAGTGCACAAGTCTTCCACCAGTTAGCCACCTCACTTCGAAGTATCACTATATAGAAGATGGATATCAACTTTTATTTGCATCAAACATGTTTTTGTTATATTATTTGTACGTGTAATAAAACATCTATACATTCTATGAACATATGCTTTTTTCACATTTGAAATTAAAACGCAAACACTTTTGGAGTTATTCGAAATTAAGTTTTAATATTTACATTTGGAAAATACATAAAACGATAGAAAGCGTTGTAATTCTTCCTTATATAATGGATTAACGTATTGTTTAATGCCGTCAATAATCTGGTGTCTTGAAGGAGCGAACTACTTTTGTCCTCAGTTAGTAATTCATGTTTCACATCACGGGTTGAAACTTTAACATGAAAATAATAAATACATTTAAAACATATATAGGGGCAAAAGGCAAAGTACATTTTAAAGCAGGTACAAATGTTATAGTAACAGTTGTTGTTATGTTTCATCATGAAGGGTCCTATGTTGGATAAGAGTATTTCAACTAGTATGAATTTTTGGCAAGGGTCGAGGTTAGTGCAGATAAGAGTAACATACACCTTGGGAAATGGATCTGTTCCCCCGGTGAATATTTACAACGAATTAAACGTGAAGTAAGATGGAGAAATATACAAAGGGATGCTAGGTGATATGATGGTGACGTTATATTTTTCGTTGACAAAGAAACGAACTTTACACATTTCCGTGTGGGACTTTAAGCAAGGAAGGCGTTGAATAATTATGTTGTGAGACTTTTAAAGGTTGAACATACCGTAAGGCAAAATATGCCTTTCAGGAGATCTGTTCTTCGAGGTAATTAACCATCTAATAAAATAAGTTATGTTCTTAACTTTTTAAAAGTGTATTATAGAGCGTGTCTTAAGAAAAATCTGTTTCGTTGGAAAAGCAAATTAATGTTGCTCTCCAGGAAACAAAAGCCTTGAAATACCAAAGGAAAGTCGTCAAGTAGTCTTTCTGGATGGGGAAAAGTTTATCAGAGATAACCATATCGAAGGGAAAAGCGTTAGACGATTCACGATCACGACAACACGC
This sequence comes from Sepiola atlantica, assembly GCA_963556195.1. Classification (NCBI taxonomy): domain Eukaryota; kingdom Metazoa; phylum Mollusca; class Cephalopoda; order Sepiida; family Sepiolidae; genus Sepiola; species Sepiola atlantica. Next base: position 7,952,984 of record OY744515.1, read on the forward strand.
AACAAAACAAAAGTTGAAGCGAATCGATCCGTCTAGTCCAAATAAAAGAGTATGAGAACACGACAGAGAGAATCTAAAGTAAATATACGCATTGATACTGAGATATACAGTTGGCTTGTCGCTAAAAAAGAGGTGCTGATACTGGTTAATTAGCCCCCATCCACATACAAGCGTAAACGAGGTGTATATGCAGCTCATTGAAAAGAATTAAAATATTAACACACACACGCATACATAATCTAAGAAAACGCACTCACGTCAAATACTTCCGTCTCCTACAGTAAATGTATGCAGAATGGGTATCTAAACTCTGTATCAAACAAACTAACTGCTAGATGTGTTTAGAATGTTAGATAGTTTTTTGTGCTAGAGATAGAGGGCCCCCAAAAGCTTCAAGAATGACCTGAACAATCGGGGGAGTGAAGGCGGAAGTCGTAAATAGCGTAACATCGGTTCTGAGCTGATTCTGTCTCTTGTCTCTGACCATAATCAAAGACATGTGAAAATGGCCGGTCTCTAGCCAGTAGGCGAGGAAGGGGGAGAGCACAGTAGCCTAAAATGGATGACCGATATATCTTCTTAATTTGCCTATTGTCTCTCTCGCTAGTGCGCACGAAGTAATCTCCGTTTTTTTTCGTCTTACGTTCAATAAAACTTAAAAAAAAACGACCAATAGCCCATGTGTGTGTAGATCACGGCTGAAAAACTGGAGCCAGAAGCGAGAAACGTGGGTAAAGAACCGCGAAAGGTAAGCAGTAATACAACATGACGATTGCTGCAAGAGTCAAGCTACTGGATATGGACGATGGAAAAACACACAATCTATTCTATTTATATAACGTCTTATCTAAGAACGCATGGGACATTTAATCTTACGATTAATCTAAAATCATAAGCCGGGTTGTATATATATATATATATATATATATATATATATATATATATATATATATATATATGTGTATATATATATATATATATATATATATATATATGTGTATATATATATATATATATATATATATATACATATGTGTGTATATATACATATGTGTGTATATATATATACACATATGTGTGTATATATATGTGTATATATATATTTATATATATTTATATTTATATATATTTATATATATATATACATATATATATATATATATATATATATATATATATATATATATATATATATATATATATATATATATATATACATGCATACTGACTGTCTGACCCACGAAAACCAAACTGACTGTGTGAGCTTAGAACGTCATCCTCTCACTGGCCCTTCTATCTGCTGGAATATATATATATACATATATATATATATATATATATATATATATATATATATATATATATATATATATATATAGATATGATTATGAGTATGTGAGTTCAAGAGATTAAAATATAAATTAACTGGAAGCCCCAGTGCAATGCTCAGATGTTGTCGCTGAGTTATATTGAATTTCTTGATGTTTACACAAGCCGCTTTTAACTTAATTTGTCCGTTTTTACGTGACATCCTCCCGTGGCTTAAAGGATTTAGCAAAAGCTGACAAATTCAAGGAAGATTTGTGAACCGGGTAGATGCCTTATGGCTGTATGAGATTGTCATCTCCCTGCGCTGATGAGAGTCGAAAGCTCGAAACGACGTTGTACGCAGCTACAGTATTAAAACAATCATCTAATATTATTAGAATTTATTTCAAGTAAAATTGGAGTCAAACCCAGTTGGAGAGATTAAAAATAGATATTCACCTGAAGCCCCGCTGCAATACTCGACTCTAGCGTCGAGTTCTATCCGATGTCTTGATGTTTACATTTGCCACTTTCAGTGTAAATAGAATGTTATTACTCTCTTATCACGTGACAACCTCCCGTAGCCTAAGGGATTGAGCGAACGTTTACAGATTCAAGGGGTATTTGTGAACTCATGAAGTGTTCTGTGACTGTCTCAGATTATCATTTACCTGCGCTGATTAGAGCCAAAAGCTCGAAACGACGTCGTACGTTCTTTTTTTAATATAAACAGTAAGTATTATATTTACTGATATAACATATGAAGTACCTATTGCAAAATAAATGGATAATTGTAAAGATTTATACTCCAAATATTGTCGGAGATTATTTGTGTTTGTTCATATTCTCTTTCACCGTTCTGGCTTTCTGCATTATAGAGGGCGGCCTGCGTATCCGTAACTTAACGTCGTCTACGTTTGGGAAGGTTACGGAAGCGCCCGAGTGTTGCCACAGCTATTAGCCAATCAGGTTGAAGCATACAGTCGATAACTTATGGTCGAAACGAATTACTGGGCACGTTGCTTAGTTTATTTTACGTACAGGAAACCTATTAAACACTTTCGAATGAAAGGGAAACTAACCTTAAGCCTGCACCCTAAACCTTAATCATAAACATAGAAAATGTTTAAACGAAAAAAAAACATGAATAAAAATTGTAAACAAATATAAAAAGTGGTTTTTCTATCAGAAATCCCTGACCCTTACCCAAAAGATTGTACAAAAAACGTACAAAATTTAAAAAAACAAGTAAAGAAATGCGCTTTAAAATAGTTGTTTTGTTGTTTGCTATAGTAAAAAAAAATAATTCGTTAAAACTTTTCGTCGCACAAAACCAAAAAAAAAAAATTAATAAATAACAGTTGCTTAGCTATGGTTTGTTCGTTATTTATTTTTATATATGTATTTTACTTTGATTTTGTTCGTCTAAATTTTGTTTTTAGCAACTTTTCTTGAATTTATCTACTCAGCAACACTCGAACGTTTACGGCGCGAAGTCACGGAAACACCGGTCGTTCTTTTATATAAGTGCCATCATTTAGTATAAATACTTCAAAATAAATTGCATTCTCTATGAGGTTCTTTAAGATAAATGTAACGTTATCTCATAGTTGTTGGATATAACTTCACTCTGACTCATTAAGCTACAATAAAAATCGAATGAAAATCAGAAATCATAACATCACAATAAATATATAGCTCGTTTTAAACGCTAGTGACTCACGCATTTCATCCACGATCGTCTTCGTGGTGTAGCGCATTTTTGGCTGGAATTAAAGTCTCGCAACAGCACCCAAAAATATAATTTTCTGAATTTAAAGAATTACCATTTATTGAGCTGTTGACGTCCCCAGCTTTTCTGTAGCGGCTGAAGGGGGTAATTAAGCGTATACGGATATCTGGGGTATAAACCTCCTAATTTATTATCGATGCATATGTTATATATTTGCACGTGCTCTGTTTACAAAACACTTCCACAAGAACTCCCCACTTCCTTCGCTTATCCTCTCGATGTACAATGTGACACCAAGTCACTATCCGGAAATATTAGGTTCACGTCACATCTGAGTGCATATGCTGACACCATGATTCCGAGTTCCTGTGTACAGATCCAAATCAACAGATATGTACTAGCGACTGTACCCTTCGCTATTTAACATTATTCTCCTCTTTATCAGAGATTATACTTAGATATTTTCTTACATACCATGTCATATCTTAGCACACGCACCAATGCACTCCCGTCTAAACTCAGTAATCAATCACTATGCCATAATCACAACAATTATTAAAAAAAAATGTTTACGTCCAGTCGCCAATTAGATTTTTTTATATAATGCTCTTGCTATTTCTTGAAAAAATAAATAACATTCGTAACTCGTTATCACCTTCGCTACTCGACGTCGAATGACTAATACTACATTTACCAAACATTAACAAATAAAGCACAAATAATTCTACAAATGTCTTTAACCGAAAATGAAACAATAAATAAGTATGCACATTTGTTAGTTCATCTCTCTCCTGTGTTCTATTCATTGTCATGTAAAATAATATTTGTATTTTTCTTCATTTTCCTTAAACGGTGAGTGTTTGTGTGTGTTATATGTGTTTATCACCAGTGTGTACGTGTTATTATCTCTTCATCTTCTTTTATTTTACCTTTTCTTTTTACACATGGACGTATTTCTTACAGCTTTCAATGAATAAACTATTACCAATATTTATACATGTTTTCTTGCCCTGTGCCCCTTTTATTGCTTTTTAAATATACATACATACATACACACATCAATATATACACTCAATATGTATTTCCATCTTCTTTGTCTAAATAGATCTCTTTTTTTTGTCTGTACTTATTGAAATATTTCTACCATGAGAGTCAAACTATACAACAGACTTGTCTAAGATGCGTGACACTTAGTGTTAACATTAGATAAATAAGAACAAAATACATTTTAATTTAAATAAGATTGTTTTAATAGGCTTTTAATTTAATTAGATGTTTGCTTTCAATAATTTTTAATTATTAATGGTCAACCATTACTATTCAATTCACTATATTATTTGTTAATGCCTTATCCCTCGCATGCTATTTCTATTTGTGATTTTTATTTATTTTATATACATGTATAGTTCTTTATTTTGGTATATCGCACCATTTAGTTTCAGATTACATTTTGTGTTTATATTATGACCCTAAAACCCTTTAAAACACTTCAAAAGAACTGTAATCTATGGGAGTATATTTTACTTAATGTCGAATACATATTGTTAAAATATCAAAGAAGTCAGAGGAATCTAAGTCTTCATAAAGGGATGCAAATCCCTTTTTAGTTTATTTTCATAAGGTTAGATTAAATAAGGTATCTACTATATTCAGACGCCTTAAGAGTATTAGCTGTGTCACAAAATTCATGATAATATTTCAGGATGTAATATTGTACATACAAAGAAATAATCCAAAACAGGTACTTAACTTTATATACATTTAGAGATATAGAAATATATACATATACTGTTGGCAGGTAAGTTACAAAGAGGAGTTTACCTTTTATTAACGGTGAACATCCTTGTCTTACAGGAAAGAAACACTCACCGTTTCATGTAGCTTACTTGGAATTAGTATATGTTAATACAAATAATATACTCATCTATTAACACTGTGGAAAAATACAAAAAAATAACTATATGCATGGAGTATTATTTTATAATATATGTTTATATATAAAATATAGTAAATGTAATGTAAATTGGTGTATGTGTATGTAATTATATACATATGGTTATATCTAAATATACGAATTTTACGTATGTACGACTATACATATATATATATATATATATATATATATATATATATATATATATATATATATATGGAGGCGGGCTGGGGGTGTTAATGTATTTATAAGTATACACATATATATCTGTATATATCTATGTATACCTCTATATGTGTACATATGCCTATTACACACGCATACATTTATATAACTAGTTTTATTTATCTAGTTATTGATTGATGTTTATGGTTCATTTTCCTTCCATTAATAACATTCTCTCGTGACTAAAATAAAGCAAAAAAGATGGCGACTTTCAATTTAATCGAAATCAAGTAGGCGTCTTTTACAGACAAATCTTTTATTTTCATAATATCATTTCTTGAAAATATTCAGTTTTTACCGCTAATGTTTGTTTTTAAACAGTTCTTATGATCTTATTTTTCTCTCTGTCTATTTCTCTACCCATTATTTTTAGTTTCTTTAATTTTGCGTCTACACACAGTCAGTACTTTGCAAGTATTTAAAAAAAGAAGGTACGGCACTTTAGTGAACAGAGATTAAAACGGTTGCAGTTATGAACTGAAATCCTGCAATAAACAGTCAGATCGAAATGGACTATCGTCGAACATTACTATTTTTTGTACTAATGAGTTACCATATATCAAGGCCCAAAAGCCACTTAAGGAAAAGTGTTAATGTATGTCTGATGGAGGGTGAGTGATGGGTTGAGTTTGGTAGGATTTTTTTTATTTAGGAAAACGGCTTAACAAGAATGTGTTTACATTAAGATTAACAACGGGTAGTTCTAGGTAAAAATAATGCTCAGAGAGTGTTCGGTTAGTTTTAAGAACAATAATGGAGAAAGGTAAATTATTGGCAGTGGTTGCAGCTAGACGAGTTTTTGTTCAAAAATATATTACATGGGGGGAAGCATAGATTGAAGCTCAACTAAGCACATTTCATGAAAATAACCGAAGAGTAGAGAAATGTTATCAACGTCTCTTCTGTAAGAAAGAGGTAGTCGGGATGAGAGGAGGACATCAACCACATCATTTTGAAGTGGGAATAGGCACAACCATTGCAAAGCTATTGATGATGATGATGATGATGATGATGATGATGATGATGATGATGATGATGATGATGATGATTGGAAAACTCGTGGGTGGTGCACCAGCCTAGATGTGACAACAATACTCCATGCATGGGTGGATGGTCACTTGGTAGATATATAAAATACTTGCAGGTGTAAGAGGTTTTCTAGCACGGTCGAGAAAGCCCACTGTACTTGCAACCGCCTTGGCAATGTATTATATATATTTGTTCGAAGTCATGTTTACCTTGAATGTTAGGGCAGGATGTTTGAATGTTGCCCTCTCAGATAGGGTGTTATTAGCTATGGTAATCGGGGTTGGAAGTGTGTGTACAGTTGTTTAAGAAAGACCGTTTTGTCTTAGTCGCATTGAATTTTACAATCAATTTTCACTTCGATTCAACTACAGACAGAAAGTAATTTTTTAAAATGCAGTCATGACTTAGATATGTGCGGGTCTGCATTTCCAACATGTCGAGAGATGAGCGTAATGTAATCAGAAAGTATACCCATCTCAGATTCAATCTTATCAGAGAGGTCGATCCTTGCGGTTAAAACGAGTTCGTGTCATGTTGTTTAGATGGACAGCAATCGAGGATTACGTGAACTTTGTTTTGGATAAAAAGGATCAAATTATATTATGTGTTCGTTTTATGAGAATACCATTGACTTTCTCTGCATGTGGTATATGCGTTGAGAGATGACCTTGATTATATCCGCTGTAGACCGTGCTCGTCTTAATCAACACTGATGGTCATGAAGAAGTTAAAAATTAACGCGATATCGGACAATCACTTGAGTAATAAAAGATCCAAAGATTCTATGGAAGAGCGGAAGTAGACTGATAGGGCGATAATTATGAGCTTCAGTTGTATAATCATAATTCTTTATGTATTGAACCAACGAGGCAATCGATAGTTTATAATTTCTGTACCTCAATGCGTTTTCTGGTCATCTGGTTATACCTGTTCTGCTGCGGCTATTACAATATCACAATGATTTATTGATGCTACAAATCTATGTCGGCAATCGTAGGCACTGTCGACTATAAACACTCTTCATACATGCTTCACGCAGTGACGTCAAGAACAGGTCAAGAACTAATGCTTGCTGGTCCTCACGATCTGGGAGCCGGGTCGGGAAAATGTAAATCTGAGAGAGAGAGAGAGAGAGAGAGAGAGAGAGAGAGAGAGAGAGAGAGAGAGAGAATGTGTCTAATAGATAAACTATACGTGCAGTTACCAGCTGAGTGTGTCGTGATGTGGTTATTCACTGAAAGTAAAAAGTAATACGGTGCGTAAGAGAGTAACACATAAGCACTCATTGTTTATATACATCAGAAATATACAAGGGAGATAATTACAGATTACAAATAATTACAGAATGTTTTGTGCAAGGGAAGTAATCGTTGTCGTTCCCAAAATATACGATAAGATACTATACCCGGGTGTATCATCTGATTTTAGCTGATATTCTCTAGTATATCCAATCATATAACATTGATTTGAAGGCATGGATGAGTGTAAGTTTATTTCAGGTAGTTCTAAGATATTCGAGGAGTTTACTAAGAGAAAGGATGCTGTGTAATCAATGTTGGTTCTAAGCCCTAGGACATTTGTGAATGCAAAAATCAAAGGAGGATGCGAAGGCGTTGTTTTTTTCGTGGGCGCCTGGTTGTCTTTTCAAATCTGTTATCTATGTAAACCTATTTGTTTTCATAATCACGGAGCTAGTTTTAGAGACTGAAATATATACCATGCTGGTTGTCTCATCATGTATTTGGAAATAGTTCCGGTGTTTATTATTTTACTCTGTGCGTGATGTACGTATCTAGCTTCGTTGAAGTCTCCCGCACACTTAGATACACGCCTTGCTAACGTTAATGTCGTATGCCCCTTATACAGTTATTCTGCTCTCATAAACACTAACCAAGTCTACTCACAGTAAACCAGCGGTGACCATTACCTATACATATACTCTTAATATGCAATGGTAGCATTCCCCACTCCTTACTTTTTACGATGTTTGTTGTTTGTCTCTTATGTATCGCTGGATGAAACGTAACCCGTTGAATTCTATATATATATATGTATATATATATATATATATATATATATATATATATATATATATATATATATATATATATGTATACTGTATTTAATATAAATAATATGATATAGTTGTTTATATACCTGATGTTGCTCAGGATAAAGTATGTCATCTTTCAGTATATTAAACATCAGCACATATTTTACTTTAGTATAGTTTGTAAAACACTTTCAAACTACAGAATTTCTAAAAACACAGATATCTTTATGAAGAGGTTAGTGTTTTGAACAAGATTACAGAATAGTACTTATTAGTTTCAGAAGGGGTTAGCTACGAATAAAACGTATTTCATGAAACCTTTAGTTGAACCATCGCAAAATGATAGAAATCGTAATATAATTTTATAGATTATGGTTAAAAAGACGTAGAATTGTACATTTCATCCCGGGGAACGCCGACGCTTCCTGCTTGTACTCGATAAAACATATAAATGTTTACATATTTGCATAACAGTTGAACATTGGGGGTCATGGCTGCTAAGTTGTAAGCGATACGCGCTGAAAACCTAGGTGTATCAAGTTAGAATCCTGTTCGTTCCACATAAACTCTTTCATCAAACGTACACCCGACCTTGTGTCTTCCTTCTTAAAAAATAGGTAAATCCAATTACAATTTATCATATCTTTTTTATTTAGTTCTTTCCTTCGATTTCTTTCTAGTTTACTTCTATACAATCCTTTCGAAATACGCTCGTTTTACTTTATCTCTGTTTTCTATATTTTACTACTCTATGATTACATTTGGGAGTTTTGGAGAAGATGCCAATTAGCTGCCATTACATCTCTATGCACTCTGACTCAGTGGTAACATGTGTCAAGGTCACATCTATGGATTGAATAAAAGTAATCCTCGATATAACATGGAACTTCATTCTATGATTAGACTGACATTTTGGAGGTTGCGTACCGTGTCGTCTGTCATTATTTAATATTACTAACCCATCCACTTTTCCCACAAATTGCTTAAGTGTCACACTTAGTAATTGAATGGAAGCTGTCCTGGAGAATACCTTAAATTGCTTCCGGCAGTGTAGCCTGAACACTGTCATGGAGATGAGATAAATCCTCATGAAAAGTTTAAATATAAACGACTTATAGTCATGAGGATGTTCTACTAAATCCTCCCGAATTAGCCATTACATAATCAAATGTTTTACATGTTGTGAAACAACCAGTCAACATTAACATGAACTTATTTTTGATTGACTTTGATATTATTCTTTTTATTTCATCATTTATCGTACATTCTCTTATCTTTATTTTAATTCTTTGTTTTCCATTTTTCTTTAATATCTTCGGAACGCTTTATTTTCATATTTCTTAATGTACTCTGTTCGTTCTTTTTATTGTCGTTCCTCTGTTAATAAACGTGTGTTTATGTCCGTTAATTACGTTATCTAGTCAATATATCCTCGTTTATACTTACTGTTACTGTTTTATTAAATTATACATCATTCATTTGTTTTTGTTTTCTATAAAAGAGACTTCCTTGGAGACAACATAGTTTCCGATGGAAAGCGTGATGTCTGAATGAATTAACTTTCTCTTGAATAAATAAGAAATGTATTTCAAAGTAGGAAAGCAACGATGCATTGCAAGCGAAACACACATATATTCACCATTGTGTTATATTAGTATACTCCGTTATTGATATCTATTTTACAATCATTATCCTATATCTAAAAATGAATAAAGACATATATATATTAAGAGCCGACGATACGTTGGATCAATATTAGTAATATTTATGAATTTGTAAAGTTGTAAAACCAACTCTTTAGTATATATGACATTATCCCTTTTTCAAGTAATTATATTTATATCTTGATAATAATCATTTATTTTATTCGATCTTCTCCCTCTGTCTCTATCAAACTCCATTTTCTTTTTTTCTCTCACTACCATCCCTCTTCTCTCCAATCTATGTTCATCCCTGTTCTTTTTTACATGTACCTCCCCTATCCCGTAATTTATCTACGTGATTAACGGACTAATAAGTTCGTTAATCACGTCCTGTTTTCACCAAACAGCTCATAATAATCAGTGTGCTATAATCAAGTAGACAGTCGAATGTACAATGCAGTTTAGTAAACTATTATTAACAAATATATATTTCTGTAACAACACTACTTGATATCTGGAAATTCTACAATAGTGTGATGAACAAAGAACTTCCTGAAACATGACCCGTGTTTTAAATTTACATAATTATTTCGGGTTAAAGCTTTTAATCAATTAATATTTGAAAATATACACCCAGAACTGTCTCTATAGGTCTCAAAATATATTTAGAATAGTTTCCTCGATGATAATACAATAACAAATATAAATATAATGAATTAAATTTTTTTTTTAATCTATATCATTGAGTTACGTAATTAAATTAGATGGTAATAAAACATGACAATATGACAATTGGCGTCCATTCCAACATGTGGTTACCGACCTCTGATTATAAAGTATAACGTTCTATTTCGAACGCACAGAAAGTTATATTTCAAGAAAGAGAGAAAGAAAAAAGAGAGAAAAAAAGATAGAGAAAATAGAGATTTGATTTATAACATGTAAACAACACATTCTCTGAGATTTATCGTACGAGTCGCTAAAAGTATATATAAATTTACTTGGATTTTTTTATTAAACCGTTTACAATTCATTAGAAATTATGTTTTGAAGCACACATTTATCGAATCAAATTTTTTCTATTAAAAATAATTTATTTTAAAATTACAATTTTTTGTAAAACAGGTATTACTGACAATTAAATAACTGAGTTTAGAATCGTGTTCACTGTATTTTATATTTTTCATTCTTAATTTTATTTTAGGTACACCTTTTCTGTCGATTTGAACAAACTTTACATATTATTATTTTTCTTACGACCAGTGAGTTTAATTTTTTTTTTTACTTTTAACGTCGTGAAGGGTAACATTTGTTTTAATACTATGTTTTTATTATTCCGTGTTTCATTTATTAAAATAAAAAAATGGATTGATTTTATTTCTGTTTTTAAAGCACAAACAAACACATTTTACTAGGCAATTAAATAAAACAACAAGCAAAAATATGCGACTAGAGGGAGCATATATTGGCTAGTACGTATACTATACTTTACTACTAAATACCCATGATTGAACTAAGACTCATTAATCTTTATAATATCCTAGGTAATTTAAGAATTGGGTGTACTGTATTTGGTTTCTTTTAATTGTTGATTTACTTTAAGGTACACCTTTTATGATTAGAAAAAAAAACTCTATAAATATTATTCTCTTTTTACGACCTTAAATAAGTCTAGGATTTTTGTTTCACACGTTACCCTGTAAAAGGTACATTTTGTTTAAACAATATGTTTTCATTATTCCGTGTTTTATTTATAAAGATAAAAAATAGGGTTGTTATTTTTTTTCTTTGTAGAAAAAAAAAAAATTTTAGTGAACAATTAAATAACACAACTGGCAAAAATATGCAACCGGAGGGAGAACATATTTTCTAGTACGTATACTATACTTTACTCATAAATACCAATGATTGAACAAACACTTATAAATTGTTATAATGAACCAGCAACACCAGTGTAGAGGAGTCGGCCGAGACAATTTCAGAACACGAGAAACTCCTTCTCTCATTGCTGAACCTCATATTAATAGTGGTCTTTGATTTTTGACTATCCAAAAGTAGTATATATTGTGTTGATTTATTATTGAAATGATATATAATAATTAACAGTTAATTAGCTGTTTTGAAATATTACTATCCGAATGTGTGTTCATTGTTTTATAGTCATGTGAAGATGATTCGACCAAGAATCGAAAGTTCTAAAAATACTTATTCAACATTCATTTGTTGTTTTGTTTTGTTTTGACGCCAAAAATATAAAAGAATCGAAAATAATGAATACAAGGTATAATCAAGCTGGGAAATGATGTTATGTTTAACAACGTGTACTTGTAAATTTACAATAAAAACTAATTAAAAGAAAATGAAAATAGTATGTTTTAAAAATAACAAAATATGACCAGATGAAAAATTACATGCTTTAAAGCTTACAGAAAAACATTTTAAATTTTTCCTCTCGTCTATATATATTGGATAAAACGTTTTTCAGAAAATGGATTATAAACGTAAGATGGGCATTATGTTTTATTTTCATTACGAAACAAGATGTTTTATGAAGTCCTAGTAATAATATCTGCGCTTTGTCTGTCTTCAAAATATTAATTTTAAACATCTATATATTCTTAAATATGTTAAATTGTTCAATTCTTATCTAAAACTCACTTATGGTTAATGATTATACTATTTTTGTACATTTTAGAATCTGTTGTCTTATTAAATGCTCAATAAAGGTACGTAATCTAACATTTTGCAAGTTTTTTTTCTTCCTGTTAACTATTAGGAAAGTTAGTCTCCTGGCTTGGATAAGTTTACATGTTTGATGTTCGTTTTCAAAGGATGTATTCAAGTTGTCTCTGTACTGTTTTCTTCGAGTTACAAAATGCTGTTGTTTTCATAGTTCTAAGTGTACTGGTTTCGCTATATAGTCGTATCGTTTGCCGCTTCGTCTCTTTGCACACAACGTCTTAATATTTAGTTTGTTCTTATCTGATGTGTCTATGCAGGTATCAGAGGCGACTCGTGTCTCTATTTAGGTGTTCGGTTTCTTACCATGTCCATGTTTTTAGATAACCGATTCTCTTGTCAGTCTTATTAAACGTGCATGTAGCTGTTTCTCTTCCAAATGTATTTTCTTGTTTTTATATCCGTGTATCGCTATTCCTTGTATGGTTTATTTTTACAGTGTCCCTTGCTACTGTGATAAGACTTCCTGTTTCCACAATCATATATTTTTCTCATTCTTCTATTGTGGTTGCTCTTTCCCTTTTACCTAGAGTCTGTCAGTATGGTCTTTCAAGTTAAGTATATTGTGCATGCACATTTGTTTCCTATTCAAGCTTGCTAAGTTATTTCTTGTGCAGCTTATGAATGGTTCAGAGTATCTTACTACCGAACGATGCATTCCTTTTACAAGAGTTCTATTAAATAACTTCGTTTCTAAGGTTAAATTGTTAGTCTCATATATTTATTTTCAATATCCTCTTTTATTTATGTTCATGTGATGCTTCCACAACTAATAAATGTATATAGATACATGTTTGTCAATTACCTTCATAACTTCTTTGTTGGGCAGTACTATGCCTTTTGGTGTCGGCAATTTTTCCCTTTTACTCTCTTTTCCGTTCCGAATACTATTTGGTGACTGAAGAAGATAGTTATTATTGATGTCATCATCATCACCACCATCATCATTATGAGCAGCAGCAGCAGCAGCAGCAGTAGTATTAGTAGTAGTAGTAGTAGTAGTAGTAGTAGTAGTTCATTAATTTTTTGAGAATGTGTTCAGGCTGCAACAACAACAAATAAATGAATAGTAAAAGAAGCAAGTAATAAAATGAAAATTCTGTTGAATAAATAGTCACAGTCGTGGTCGGTATCTTGACTGAAGGCAATCACTTCTGCTTTTATTTTCCCGCCTTTATGCGTTCTCTTCCCACCAAAATCATCCGACTTCCAATTCCGATTTCCACTCTAATGAACTAAACGGATTTTTTTACTTCTTTCTCGCGAATCGGTGAAACGCCGATGGCACGGTGGCCAGGCACAACAACATCGTTTGCTTGAGACTAACAAACTCTCGACACAGTTTTGGTCGTACGACTCCCGGTTTAGCTGGAATTTGTTTTGTTTTTTCTATTTTCATTGTGCTATTCTGATGTAAAAAAATAATTTGAAGATAGAACAAAAAGAAAAGAGATAAATGATTCGCGAATATTTCCTCATATTTCCGATCTTCATTTTGATTAGAGACACTTTTATTTGTTCATACTTTCTGCTTCAAAGTGTCGCTAATTTGTAACAATCTATTCTCCTACTTCTCTCTCCCTCGCCGTCTATGTCTCTGTCTCTGTCAACAGTGCTCAATGGGTCAGTAGAGCTTATTAGTAGCATGGGGATTGTATGTATGACAAATAAAACACACAGAATCTTTTATGTTTCATTTCTGAACCAAACAATAAGGCTTAATGATATATGTCATCAACAAACATACTGTTTCGCTGTATCACAACTTTTCGGTGTAGGGAGACAAGCCATAACGAAAAGCAGAACCGAAACTCCAATGTTAATGTGACAGTCAGCTCCCCTACCAGTATAGCAATCACTTGGCACCTGTGAGAGTACACGAAATCTGAATATGAACATTGTCACCTGCCTGTGAGACAGATTGGTTTATAAAAACAGAGCCATGTATTGCATGTTTTTGGTAGTTTGCGATTTCAAGTTTTTGTTCGTTTTAGTCTGTGTAAATTTTCAGAACACAAGATGCCCTTCATGATGTTAAAATTTGAATTATATATTAGATACATAGATATCCGAGTGGTTAATCGAGATTCGACTCTATCTCCGAAATGTATAATTAGTAAATCAGTGTAGTACACTCATATTCTTCTCGACAATTGACCACCCAACCTTGTTTTTGTATGTTTCTTTCTAATTAATAATTACAGGACCGGAATTGATCTTGTCTGATGGAATATCCAGCTAAGTGCTTTTAATTGATGTAACATCACAAGTAGGTGTACAGTACCTCGTATACACCAGTTAGTAGCCGTGTTGTTGGGATCTTGTTTATACTTGGAATACTATGTTATTTTTTTAATATTTGGCCAGATTTTACTTGTAGGGTGAAGTATTCCCATATCGAGTTCTCCTGACAAAACAGAGAAAATGAAAACACTCTGTGATAGTGTCTATGATGTATTTAAATGTGTAATTCTCTGTCACTCTCTCTGTATCTGTCTGTCTGTCTATCTGTCTATATCTCTCTCTCTCTCTCTCTCTCTCTCTCTATATATATATATATATATATATATATATATATATATAAATATTAGACGAAAAGTATTCTTTTAGGGCATTGAAATATAGTGAATTGATTTAAGCTCAATATACAAGTAAAAGCAATAATAAAGATAAATGATTGAAGAGTAATAAAGATGCGCGAATGAAAAATCTATTTCATCTTCGATCGTTCAATGCACGGTGTACTCGATGAAACATGTTAATTTTTTTTCCCTTAAGCAAGGTTTGATCTTACCCCTAAAACTCTCTTTTCCCTCCCACCTAATTCAAACTAAAATTTAACCCAGAGCTTGAGGGTACAAATCCAAACTACTCCCAATCTTAAAACCTCACAATAACAATATCATACAAAATACACATTTACATTTGGGCAAGTGCTTTCACAATCAAATGTCGAATCTCAAACCATATCCACTCCTTCAAACACAATAGCAATACCACTGGCACCTCTCTATATAATGTAATAAAAACTTTAACCGTGAAAAATTCCATACTCTATACAATGGGCAATATAAAAAAGTAGAGATCCTGCACTACAGGATCCGCTTTCTATCTACCGGGTGCATTAGAAACATTTATGATAGCGACATCAGATAAAAGCAAACATAATATTAACTCTAAAAAAAAACTTATCTGAAATTGTAGGCACAAATAAATCCATCAATGTCATTACTCCCTTTGATACTCTGTCCTCCCATACAACCCCCTCTAACATTAGACTAATTCTTTAATTTTATAATTTGTTACATTTTAACTTTTCACCTTTCTAACATTTTAACTAATTATCTAAATATCATAGCGTATTTTCTCCTGTGCACCTACTAACTTTATTAACTCATAATACTTTACATACATTGAGAACTAACATTACTCATCTTCACTCTACTAATCCATTAATCTACTCTACTTTAACACTCTAATTCCTACACCATTTTTCAATTATTTGCTAACCACTCTTACATACTCATCCATTTCCTCTCTTATCTCTCTTTGTATACACTTATTCGACTCCGTGGGCACAGTGCCCTACTGAGAATCTTTTTCTCATTGATCAAATAACTATCACCTTTAAATTGTGATCCCTGGTTATATATATAATGGCCTATTTACACCGCTAAATATATATCTGTAATTTCAGTACTCTATGTTATCACTTAGGTATCATAATCAACCAAATCTCACTCTATTATCCTTATATTAGAACTATATTGATGCAAAGATAGTAATGCCTCTCCCAACCCTAACATCAGGAATATATTAAACTCTTATATTTAACTAACTGGGAAATATAAAAAAAATGTTAGCATTAAACTCTGAAATACAGTAAATGTCCAGATAATTAGATCTTAAACACGTTTATTCCAGAGTTCCAACCGTCTCAGCCCCAATTCTTAATTTGAACATTTTAAAACTTTCTGAATTGTTTATAATTTTGTCTAAAAAAAATCCGTTTAAATACGGGGATATCCCCTGAACTGTTTACTTATTGAGCAGAATGCTACTGTATTAGTTTAGTAAAACCCCTCTTAACCGAATGCATACGATACTTGCCAAATTATCTAGCAGTAAGTATATCATACGATTGCTTACAAGCGATGAGCTGTAACTAAACAAGGCTTTTCCTATACCGCATTCCTAGCATTAGCCATAGTTTACTCTGCTAAACATTATCCTCCCACATCATTAATTTTACACTCCTCTCCCACTTTTACTGGCCTTGTATTCGACCAGAAAAGTTATCTCTCAAACCTTAGCTTCGATCAGAGTAGCTAACACCTCTCACCAGTAATTCGGCCTAGTTGAAATATATTCAATATTTTTAAGTTAATTCCTTAAAAAACTATTATAATTCGCGGTCTACGTAAGTATTTAAAAATGCCATTAATTTTCAAACATACATCCTAATCAGCGTGTTTAATCTACCGTAGGACTGAACATCATTTTGTTCGATTAACTACAGTTTGACCATCCTACGATATCTATTTTTTCTATCTTCAACACTTTAAAACCGGATATTTTGTTAACGGCCATTTCCCCAACTGGGAACTCTATATTTTGATACCCTTTTATTGAATACACTTTTACTTTCCATTACTTTATGTTGTTTCTAAATTTAAACATTTGGAATTTTGGCTATTTCCCTGCCAACTTATCTATTGATATAATTCCTCTAGTGTTATGATTATAATCTTTGAAAATCCTGGCTTAAGGAAATAAAATCAACATGTTTTTTTTTATCGAGTACACCTTGCATTGAACAATTTAAGATGAAATATATGTGTAATTAGCGCATCTTTATATCCCTTATTTAATTTATGTTTATATATATATATATAAAGACTCAATCTTTATGGGTGTTCTTTATATACAAAAAGTTAAGGGAATCTACATAAAATGTAAAAGTGTATGCTCATCTTAGATCAACCACGACAGATAATGGAGGGATTCTCGAATCTGTAAGTTCACAGCTAAGATGGATATAGAGCAGATCTTTTTAAGGGGTTGAAGTTTTTCTCACATCATTTTGAACGGCTATAATGTAATTTTAATGTATTCATTCCGCTCGGCATTTTCTTTCAAATTTTTTTAACGTTATTCAAGCTCATCTTCTGAGTTAGAATGTGGAATAAGAAACGCGAAAACGGTTGTTTTAGCAGTGCTCTAAAGTCATATCAAATTTATATAGTTGGTTTTAGCTACGTCCAAAACGGGGGAAATAAATGTGAGATTAGAATTTCACATTTGCGTAGTGGTATAAAGCAATCTAATAGAGCTCACATTCTTGATAGTTAAGGTGCGTTTACAAGTAGCGTGTATCGGAAGATATAACTGCTCTGTCGTTTGGTAATTCGGTGTTGCCCGAAGCCATGATAGTAATAATACAGTATGGAATTTGGTAAGTTGTATAAGTTTATCTAAAGTGCTTAATATCATGGACAGAGCATTTGTGTGTTTACTCGCCGTTGCTCAGGAGTCATCGACATCCTAGAAATCTGACATACAACAGGTGTGTTTTAAACGCCGCGTTAGCCGAGCAAAATGGTGCCACTGTATTTTGTTATACTATTGTATACTACAAAAGGTGGTCTGCGTTGCTCAGAAATCAGTGTCAATTATCATAGATATGGCAGGTGTGTGCAATAATGCAGTGGTATATGTCAATGTGATATATGGTGTATAGAGAAGGGGAAAACAAGAAGTTGAGCGAATACACTTAATAGGGTTTATTATATTAGTAAGGGAGATATAAAACTCGGCAATGCCCGGAGATGCATTAAAACATATATAAATTTCATTAGATTTTTAAGGAAGTGAGTTGGTAAGAAAATCGATGTGGGCGTAATGAGCCTATTAGAAGTCAATAATGTAAACAATATATTGAATCAAATTCGTTCGAAAATATACTAACCGGTACCGTTGACACTCTTATGATGATGAGTGTGCTGCAAACGTCAAGTTATGAGGGTAGTAGTGTTTGAGTGCATGGACGTCTTTTATCATTGTGGGTTTGTGCCGTTAATTCGAAATTACACAAACGCTCTGTGTTCTTTGAATTCGAATATGAACACTACGCCCGGTGCAATATAAGACAACACCGAAAATAAAATGACGGAAAGTTACACACGCAGATGTTAAAAAATTATCTATACAAACAAATGTCAAGCGAGAAAACACCCTGCTAAAATCCTCCTGACTAATCTCATAGATTAAAACGGCGCATGCGATAAGAAATGAACCCGTGTCCCTCTGAATAGATGTGACAATTATTAGGAGTAAGATCTACCGTAATTTTAATATGCGAATTTTTTGGAAAAAATAACTTAGTAAACTGTCGAAAATACTCAGAAATGTTTCCGTTTGAATCGATAGTAATGTTGGTAAAATGTAGAAATCGGCAATAGGTATCGTACTTATAACGATGCCCCCTAGAACTACTATTTGGCTTTAACATAGTAACAGTTATTAGGTAAAGGGACATTTCGTTAATTCGAGTGTATGAAAATACTGTCGGCTACACTTAAAAAAAATTGTCATGCGATGGGTTTAAGCACAAGAAATATAAAACGTATTCATTAAATGCGATTTATGTTTTTCGAGAAACAATTATGTTTAATTTTTAATGAGAAAAGTATTTAATGGAAATCTGAACAGAAATAATATTTTTTGGAAAGAATAACGCATGTATTCATGCGCGATTGTGTAGATGACATGCAATTCTGTTTCGTGATTGTACGAATTCTCTTCTGCGGACTCTTTATCCAATACAGTCACAATAATGAATTTAATCGCGACAATGCGAAGCCGAGGAGAATGGGTATTGGAAGATGAACTAAAGAGTAATATATATATATATATATATATATATATATATATATATATATATATATATATATATATATATATATATATATATATATCGTTTTCAGTACAGTGCGTTCCCCAGGAATCTTTTGGTCACATGAATAATATAATTTGAAGAGTGTTAAAGGTTATTTAATAAAATGTAAGTGTTAGTGAAAATATGAAAAACAAAGGCGGCTTTCTACGAACGATGGCTCTGTGTTCGATGAAAGTTATCTCTTCTAATCTGTAATTATGTCAATTTAAAAGACAGATCTTTGAATAGCTATACAATAAAAGGTAGATGTAACAAGTAAAAAATGCATAGCAACAAACAGACAATAAACTAAAAGGTAAAAGAAATAGAAACGGTGCTACAAAAAAGTGCCACCCTATAAAAATATTGATGGGTGGGTATGTAGTAATTATACATCTAAATGTGTGAGTAATTATTTATACCAGTCTGTATTGATAATTACGTTAGGCAAAACTGACCAGCAGAAAGATAATATAAGATTAATGTAAGCCAATAATACGAAGGTATTATGTTCGATTACATATATTAAGACATGCTCTGAATCGCTCTAAAAGCATACTGACAAGGTATAGTCTAAAGAAAAATAGGAGTAATTCAATTTAATGTATTATAAAAATATGCCCCTAATTTATATGTGAAGCTCGCGGATAATATTTTTATACAGTATTAAAATGTATGTGAATATATACATGTATGTATATATATATATATATATATATATATATATATATATAAATATGCATATAATGAAAAAGAGAAAGAGAGAGAGAGAGAGAGAGTAAGAGAGAGGACATAGAACAGTGAATTGTCTTCTGCAACTAGTAGTAAATTTTATCAGCGCAGAGGTGTTGGTACAAGAGAGTTGACCGGAATCTTGGCGTTGATACATGTGTCAAAATTAGTCACAGTGATAAGTTGTAGACGACAATAAACGGTTCGTGAATGATATATATATATATATATATATATATATATATATATATATAGATAGATAGATATATATATATATATTTATAATTTATACAATCAATATATATATTTATATATATATAAATTATACATATATATATATATATATATTCAGAAATTAAGACAGATATATAGATACATAATTATATATATATAAATATATATTTATATATATGTGTATAAATTAATATATATATATATTTATCAATTAATATATATATATATATATATATATATCTTTATATATATATATTTAAAATACGTATAGATATATTTATAAATTAATATATATATATATATAATTAAATGTATTAAATATTTTTAAGTTTGCATTACATTTGGTGAATATAATTTACTCAATGTCAATGAGTATATCAGATACAATAATAGTATGTCATGCATGGTTTATTTTATATTCACACGGTTGGGATACAACGAACTCAACATAGTGAAACGGTTCTACATTTAAACCCACGTATAGATTTGATATATAACTGATTAACATTTTAAGAAGTGCGGAAAATATGATTTTATGCAACACTACATACAATGTAAGACCACAGAAAAGTATATTTTCAAGTTTTCCCGAAAATAGTAATGACAGATGTGCTTGTGTTCTCGCTGTTACAATTCATAAGTGCTACTTAATATTTATATGTATTTTTTGAAAAGAGTTTTTAATACCACACTATATCTCATTAGATACATGCAGTTATTCACAAGCATTTTTTGCTTCGTCGATTTTCTATTTCCATTCAGACGTTTTAAACTGTTCATTTTATATTTTCTTTCGGGAGCCATAATAAAGATTGACATTACTGTAATTATTGCATTTCAATGGTCTTTTATTCAGCCATAAATCTTTCTGTAATTCGTTTCTGGGAACGCGTTGAAAATCGCCCATTAATTTAGAAATGTATGCCCGAATACCGGAAGTATGTTTTCTAATGCTTCCGGTGTAACTTCCGCGCCACTATGCGGTTTGCATCCGCGGAGATTCAGACGTGCTAATTATGCCAATGATTTCATCGGATTTGCTAATTAAATTAACGTTTTTCTCATTTTCTGCAAATCACAAATTACGATCAGAAATTATACGTAGCGGAGACGAGAGGAAATAATTCTATTAGTGATTGTACATGTGAAGAAAGAATTATGTTGTGTAAAGACAAGTAACTTCACTGTAAGGAGGGATGTAAGAGTGCTTCTATTCAATTCTGCGTGTAGTGGTAAAATGTATTTCGACCGTAGAAATGATAGTCCGTTATAGATATACATTTGTGTACTAATGGCATACTACTCACCAATGTTTAACGCTATTCGGTGTAGTTAATGCGATGTTCAGTTGAATGATGAAAAATACTATGGGAAAAATGGGAATTGACGACGGAAGTGGACAAAATGTTATTACTTAAAAGGACGACTCAGCAAGCATTTGATGGCATTGTACTTGAAGATGGCTATGATTTATTTTGAAAAGAAGCATTCGCGTAGTTATGTTGTCCACATTTCTTGAAATAAACTGTTCCGGGAAGTTCCATTGAGTTTACAGTTAACAAGAGTAGAAAATAACATGTATTTGGTGGTATGTGATGAGTACAAGTCTTTACTGGTAACATTTTACGGAAGAGACCGGGCATTGGATCTCAGTCTTACAATAAAAAAGATGCAATCTAAAACGCATGCGTGATATCCTGCTGGGAATTTTACAACAACTTAAGCGTCACATACGAATAGACGGACATAGAAGTTTATGCAATTGATTTGAGCAGTCGGAAATAAAGTGCCCCGATAAATCTACACGTTTTGCGATTAAAACGTTTATCTTGAAATAAAGTCATGAAATACCCACAATAGACCGAGGGTGAATAATCCTTATGTTCGTTCACCATAATAAACGCATGCACAAACTCACAATTAAGCTTAACGAAAATCAATAACATACACATCATTCCCACCATAGACTCTAACGTTAACCTTTAATGCAATTAGAAAACCATAAAATTTGGCAGCTACTCTCCCCTACTAACACAATCACACACAACACATCCCACAAGATAGTGATTCCAAATGTAGCAAGATTTGATGCATTTTATGCAGACACATGAACACCACACGTATGTTAACCATATATAACACTAACATCCAACATCAAACCCAGATATCTAACATGTGACATTTTAACATCATATGATACATCTAGTGTTTTATTCGAAACAATGGATGATGTATTGGAGATACACAAACTTGCTTTAGATCCCGTGTATACACCAACAAGACACCAACTCCACAAATAATCTCCTTAGAACCATTTCAACGCGATTTTAACCTACCTGGTCATATACTAAACAACATTAACTGCATCCTAATAGACTCTAATAATTTCTCAACGAAAATTATATCGGCCTAAATATATTATTATAGTTTAACACACACACAATACATGACTTAGTAGAAACCTCTAGCTTCTTAATCGCTCCAGACAAGACATGAAGACACTTGATGCTAGGAGCTTAACTAGTACTTGTTCAATGTAAATTATTATTATTATTATTATTATTATTATTATTATTATTATTATTATTATTATTATTATTATTATTATTATTATTTGTGCTGATATATTATACTATTTTTAATTTCTATTCATTCACATTTCCTTATTTTTTCCTTTTTTTATATGTTCGTCAGTTCCCCACATTTTCAATAATTAGATTGTACATATATTATTAATTGCTCTTGTGACTAGCGCTCGTTGGGAGACATGCATATTCTATTTACGCACTGGTGTTGATCACTTAATGAAATGAATCCCTTTATATCTATAATAACATTTCGCATAACCATCATCGATGATCACAGTAACAGAATATGTATCTATGTTTATGTATATATTAACTTGAATGTATTTCTGTAAAAGTAACTCTCTTTAAAATAACTATATATTTATTATAGGATTTTCTTACATACACCACTTTCTCTTTAATTATAACTATTATTATTATAATTGTTATTATTAGCAAAAATTATATATAGTATATAATTATATTTCATATTATTTTCCATTCATATACTTTCATATTCTTTTTTTTCCTTTTTAATCAAGATTTTCGTTTTGTTTCTGTTCAATTCCCCCACATTAAACTGCTCGCTGTTAGTTAAATGATATGCTATATATATCGAGGTCAAATGCTCTTAATGGTAACGAATGCCTAGATGAACGCCTACACGTTCATTGTTTTTTAAGACAACTTTTTCCTTTGCGAACTAATATTTTCGAAAAGAGAAGAGGACTTTTCAAAATATTACAACTGAAAGGTAGTAACTAAAACAAAACTCGTGTTTATGTTTAATATGCCACCAATCATCCTTACGATACAATTACCACACGGTAGTATGTGAAAAATATTCTTAAGTGTAAAATTTACCTAAGCATGACCAATTATGTAGCTTGTCACGAATTCAGTTTTCATCCAGACTTGATGCTAGTTTCTGCACTACTAGTCTCAACCATTTTTAACGTAAATAACTTCAAGGTTAGTCAAGAAGTAATATTGGTATCTCGAAATATGTGTGGTCATCAGTGTGTAGGATAACGCTCTGAATTCCCTTAGAATCATCATATTTTTTTATTTAAAATAAGTATTTATTTTGTATACAAAAGATGTAGCAAACAGCACAAGGAATGCACAAATATAAATATATCGATGTGAATTTAAGAATATTGGATCGTTGAGCAGCTTAAATGAGAAACATGTGTGTTGAGTAATGGTCATTATACCCTTTAACTAGTCATAACATAAAAAAAATCATAAATATAATTTAATGATGGAGAAATAGAAAAACAGAAGTCGATGAGCTGATTCGAAGTATGTATTATTAAGCAGATTGGAGCATTGTGACCGAGCTGTATTACTTTTAGTAAATAAAAAGTTATAGTGAACTCATATAATTTTGTAAAATACGCCCACTATGCGCCAATAGCCAATGGTTACTTTTTACTTAATACATTAACACTAATTAGTTACCCAATTTCGAAACAACAATGTCTCCTTTTAATTCTAAACAATGATTAGTCCCCAAAATTCGAAACCACAATTAGTTCTATCTATTGAACACTTAAATTTGCCCTCCAAATTCGGAAACGACAATTTGTGCCCCAAATTCGAAACAACAATTAGTCTCCTCAGTTCGAAACAAACACTTAGCAACCCAAATGTTAAGCAATTATGAATAACAACTTCACTCCTGTGTTTCTATTCAATTTCGATTTCGAATTTTGTAAATATGCATACTCATTTCGGATGATAATTGTTGTGGTTGCAAGGTTGAACAATAATTAGTGAGGAATACAATGAAGACGCAAACAACAAGGCGAATGCAATAATAAGTGTATTAAAGAAAAGGTATAGTTACAGTATGTACAAATGAAGGTGTCGAGTCAGAGAGTCTTGGTGGGAGGACATGTACGCTCTTCGGCGTCACTTCCGGTGGCATTTAGGTAACACACACTAAGGCCAACCTAGGCTTGCCATTTATAGTGTAACGTTATTCGTATATGCAAATGAGTGGTTGCCACCACAACAATAATGAAACATTTTAAAGAAATTATCGAAAAACAGTGCACCTGATGAAGGAAAAATGAAGACAAATGAACACGCTGGAGCCACAGGAAAGTGCAAGCAAAAAACAACAATACGGGATTTGGAAATATGTATCAGCAATATCATAAACATTATTAAATAAAAAGTATAGAGAAAAAAAATCAAAAACAATATAACAAATGATAATAAACGACCAAAAAATATTGAGAAAAAATTAAACATACAAGTGAATTTTTAAATCGACATATTGAAGATCAAATAAAGTATCGAGAAACGAAAATAGTTTAAAATGTTTAGTTTAATAATATTAACCAACAGGAAAATATCGGACAAAATAAAATATACGATAAATATATTAAAACAAGAACAATTTATCAAACAAATTATAGAAATTGTAAATAAATATTTAAAGAAAATAAATTAAAAAATATACTTAAACAAATTCAAACTGACACGCAAAATATTTTTCACTAGAAAAACAGATTGAACAAATTTTCGAAATTTTGTTCAAAAAGACATCATGATTTACACATTGACTAACTCTTATTTAGTTTATTAAAATAACAATACCAGACCAAATTACAAAAAAAGGACTACAAAAAGCTACTCGGGCTTACCATTTTCTTTGGGAATTAAGAATGTCATGCTGAAACAAATTACAAATACTGCAAAAAGTATTAATAAATCAATACACTCGAAAACATTAGTAAAATGTCCCCACCCACTTCCAGACTTTGAACATTGGTGGATATTATCTACATATTAGGACCTTTATTCATGTGGTTGCATTGGTATTATGTTGCAATTTTGGAAATAAACTGGGCCATGTTTGAAAAATTAAAAAACACAAACAAGACACATGTTATCAAAGCAGTTCTGAAGTTATTAGAAATTTACTGAAGAGCGAAAATGAAGTTGACCATTCTGAACCAAACATTGTAAATCAAATTATCCTCTTATTAAAAACAGTAATTTAAAAAATGATACAAAATTAAAAAACAATTCTTGCGACATTTGCCAACAAAGAGATTTTTAAAAAGTGACGGAATGGAATTAAAAAGTTCAAATCATTAAAAATATATATACTATACCACGTACTATGCATGGACAAGTATTGATACACAGAACCAAATGTTTTATTAATGTGATAAAACTGGTGGGTAAAAAAACAAAGTACCATTGTTTAACATGTTGCTTGCCATCAAATTAATTGTAACTCATTTGCCAGTGCTTATGGGGAACGTCATCGATCATGGCATGGACACATTGTAATCGCAAGAACACTGTTCTTTGGAAACTTTTTGTGACTTATTGCCAGAGAAAAACAAAATAATTTGAAAATGAATAGTAACATTGACTTAAAGTGAACTATAAAATTTTAAAAATACATTACAATTGTTTAAGCAAATGATATCAATCGCATTATCTTGTGTACTGGAAAGATCTTACCAAAACATTCTGATCATGTGTTGACACATTTGACCAGGTAAGATGCTGAAACATTGAATGGGCATCACACTGTTTAAGAACTGTACCCATCTTTACGAAATTACATTTGAAGATGAATAACTCTGAACGAGATTTAATCAAAGACAACAATCAGAAATTGGATTTGATGTGCTTTCTCATGTTGTTTCCTGCCAGGAAAATTGAATGTGTTGAGATAGAAAACATGGAAATGTAAGAACTAATATTTTTGTCGGTAACTGACCCTAGAATTAAGAATAAACATTCTATATAATTTTGTACAATATTGACAAGGCGGACAATCAGGTTGTGACGCTAGGATGTTTGCTATTATAAAGTCAATGGAAACAGGAAAATGACTTTGGTAGAATTAAACTAAATGTTACACAATAATGACACAGGTGTTGAAGGCAACCTTTCAATGATAATGGAACATGTCAGGGGTTCAAAACAATTTTTGAATTTACAATTATCATATATTCATGCGATGGATGAAAACTTTGGCCCGCGACTCTGTTCATGAGATTATCTTGGCTCAATATTTCTACCCTTATTTGGGAGAATATTTGGGAAACTTGAATAGGGGCATAGTAAATGTCAAAACAGCAAACACAAGCATACTTTGTGTAAATTATGTTGTTGGTGAAAGTAGTTTATTTTACTATAGGCTGCATTATTTCATAAATGAAGTAAGGTTGGCTAAAAATCATCCAATTATTGGTAAAGTTTCACATCATTTCTGGAAAATTGAGTATGACAAATGAGGTGCCTAACACACTCATATGGAATCATAGTGGCTGTAAGCACGCATTTATGACAAAGATTCTCAAAGAAAAACATCCAGCAATTAATTGAACAACATATCATACGCAGAATGATTTGTTCTGTATGTAATTTCACATTGCACAATTTGGCGTCTAGTTTTCTAAATGCATTTTTTCAGCAAAACTTGTTAGAAAGTTTTTGGCAAAGGTAAAAATGTTGCAAAAAAATGCAGATTCGGATTTCCAGGATCTGATGAAGTACTACAATATTTTACTATATCTGACATGTAAAATCTACGAAAATTGTAAAAGTGTCAAGAAATCTTACTAACTGCAATTAAAATCAACTGCAAAATATATCAATAATTAAAATAGTCGCTTCTTTTGAGGTGGCAAACTAATTTTCTATCGTATACATTAGAGAAAATATAATGAGTTTGACAAGACATATGACAATTCAAAAGCTGAAATTATGAAGTTGAAGGTGTTTGAGAAAAGATGGATGAAACTGGATCGACATATCGAAGATACAAGCCAGCTAGTTTTCAGCTCAGTGGAAGAAAAAAATATGGATCATATAAGTACATAATTTAGTTTGCTTATCTGGTCAAATTATTTGGATTGGTGGTGTAAAAGAAGCCATTGGATCAGATGAAAACAAAGAATTGAAAGAAATTCCAAAACATCGCATAAACATATTTCATGAAAATATTGTGGACAATTATTTACCTAATGGAGAATTTTTATATGAAAAATCGTCATTATATGAAAGTACGAGTAATTATATAAAATGGCATACCCACCGTAAGAGAAACAAGAAAAAAAAGAATGGTCATGACAAACAGTTATATCGTAAGAATAACAATAAGCAAATAGGAAACCCAACTGAAATGAATATAATTTGTATTATGATTACTTAATTGCAATAAGTAGGCCGGCATTACCGGCCCGAGGCAGACGTGCTAAGCGGTTCGCTTAGCGGTTCTTATTGGTAAAAGAAAAGGTGTCGACTTGATAGTGCCCTGACGAATCCATCTTGTCACTATGGGTGAATCCCGATCAGTCCACCACACAATCAATATATGTTTTTTTTTGTAAAAAAGTTAAAGAAAAACGTGTGAAGACTCTAAATGTGCTTCTGAACAAAAATAACACGCTATTACCACACTATTATCATGCTGTTTAATCTTTGTAGAAAATAATATGTATGTATTAAATAGTTTTAGTTCTCATTAAGAAGCATTTCAAAATCGATATTCATAATTGACAGCATTGGCTCATTATGAAATATGTTTTAAAAGATTGCTGATTCAAGGGGATTGGCAAAACAATTGGGAATACCAACAAGTAATTAATGAATTAAATGATAAAGATGAAACTGTTGATTGTTTTATTGAAAATCAAATTTAAAGAAATGTGACTGATGAATCAGTAGCTGAATAAAGTTCAACTTAATGAAGAGCAGACACAGATTTACAATAAAGTGAGTTCAATTATTGAAAACAAAAGGGGCATTGGAATAAAGACAGACTTCTACCCAGCTAAAGGTGTGATAAATGCTCAGAGCTTCTCAAATTTGTTTCCGGTGTAGATGGAACGGAGGTAAACGTTATTAGATTGACACATTGTCTGGCGAAATAACGTGTATAACTGGCACATCTAATGGGTTTCTTTTGATTATATGTCGACCAACAGGCATAACTGATATTCAAATAAAAGAAATATTGAACGCTAATTATTATAGTTCAGCAGAAAAAAGCGCCCAACTTACGAAGAATTGCAGAAATTAGACTTGAAAATGTATGTTTAACATAAGTCAGACTTCTTATAATTGATGGAATATACATGGTTAGTAATTTCATGCTGGCATTCATTAGCAAACAGCAAAGTGAACTTATTCGATATCGGCAAACATTACACATCATTTTAGAAGACTGAATATTCTATTGTTTGGTGATTAAATGCAATTGCCACCTGTCAATGAATGAAACAGTTTTTTTGAATATCATCATATGATGCTAAAATAACAAACATGAGCATTAGTAGGTCATCCTTGCGGATATACGTTAAATATGATTACCTTTCCATTAATATGATGCCAAAAAAGAGTAACACAACTATGTTTATAGTTTGGGAAGAATTATACTTAGTTTACCATCATACTCTGATATTAGCATTCATTAAAACAATGCCAATTCCTGATAAAATAGCAAATCTTTAAAGAGTTGCTGAGCAATTGCTTAGAATGTATGTTACACCTGCATTTAATTGTGTTTGAAGTTTGACTTTAAATTAAGCTATTGATGAGTTGAATAATTAAATGATAAAAAGGCAAGAGTTATACTAAAAATAAACACTTATCTGAATCAAGGATTATGCAATGGTGTTATTGAAGCAGTTGTTTAAATGATTGGACATTGAAACTATGCTGGCAAGATTTTAGTGTTTCTGGTACGAATAATAACAAACATTTTAATACGAAGTGTTATGGCAAACAATGAAATTTCACCTCTTGTTCTTGTCACAGGTACACACTCACTAGTAGACTTTGTAATGTGTATTTTTGTGACTTGTATCTTATGATAATTGATCATAGGGGATTATTATGTATGGGAAGACTACAAAAAACTCCGAGCTAGTACGAGAAGAACAGACTTACCTAACTTGCCACCTTGCAGGAAAAAAGCCTTTTTGTATGGCAGATATTTCGAGTTTGACCCAGAAAAACTAAAATACTTAAGTTGGAAGAAGATACAAACAAACCACCCTAGAAGATAATAAATGGAATTAGCTAAACTGTAGTTCTTGTATATACATTATTAAATAAAATGATTGAAAATTCAGTTGTTAAATCCCTGAATCAATTGACTTAATATTTTTAGTATTCGCATAATGTTGTACGTCACGAAATTAAAAATATCATATTTAATGGTCATACTGATGTTTCTACACTGAGAAGAATCACTGGAAGAAGATTTTATAATGTAAATCAACAATGTGCTCATGATTTTAAAAAAAGAAACATAACTTAATTTAGACATTGTATTATATAAAATATTCAATGTATAAAAGGTAGATTATCAGATTTCATCGGACAAATTGTCATGTCTTAAATAACGATGTTTACAATTGGATGCGGTATATAATCTGTATTTGAAATGAAAGATGTAATATAATATCTTATCAGTTGCAAACAACAATTTGAATCTTTATTTTCAACAACAACTTCTTTAATTAACTAGTACCAAAAATAGTCAGCATCAGTTAACACCAACAATTGAATCAACTGATCATTTCAAATATGTTCATGAGTCCGTTAATATATTTATCATTATCAATTAATTAATGATATCATAAAGTTTAGTTATAAAATACAGCAATCATATACATTTTAAGGTGCCATTCTTTATGAAGCAGCATAAGTTGTCTAGTCTGAAATGGTAGTGAAAATGAAATTAAATTAGTGACAAACTTATTAAAAAGGGACACAATAGATTTCCTCCCAAATGACATCATGCGGTTGTATTATTTATGGGAAAATGTAAACTTGACATTGAAAATATATTTAAAAATTCATTCTGAAGATAATATTTATATTAAACCTAATAATAAGATAATTTTACTGAAATAAAAATATAAAAAAATATTCTTAAATTAAAAAAAAAAGTTTTTTTTATATAGAGTGTTTTCTTATTTTTTAATAAGTTGTTGGACTTATTAGAAACTCTGAAAATAAAACATTATTTTTAAATTAAAAATTGATTTTGAAATATTAAACATATCATTATGAAAGTTATTCTGAGTTTTTTTTTCTAGAATTATTAAAGTATTTGTGAGCTTATTCGAAACTCTAAAATTTAACTGTATTCTTATTGTTCCGAAAGGTAGTCTAAACTTATTCTAACTTACTCAGAAAATCAAAGGTTTTCTGAATGTATTATTATTTGAATTAAAAATGTACATCATATTTTTATATTATTTTACTTTTCTGATATCTTGAATAGTCTTTAGGTTGAATTGAGAATATGGTATTATTATTGTAACATAGAAAAATAAAACTGAATTTATTGAATAGAACTTATGTGAAACATTGTATTTTATTATTTAAAAATATAATGTTTAATAAAATAAATATCATCATTTTTTTATACTTAACTTATTAATAATAACATTTCTGATAATTGAAAACAATAAAAAATGTTATTTAAAAATACAAAGAAATTGGTATGCACTCTTACACTACTGAAGATGGAATTGAGATTTAAATAATTAAATATAGAGTAAACAAACTATGTATAATATGCAGCAAATAATTAGGGGATTCATTAAATAAAGTATAATTTTCTTAAAGCATCAATCAAAATGTGAAAATCCATGAGGATTCCTTTTTACCAAATTATCTATAGTATAGTAGATGGTGTCGCTGACTCCTCTCACCTATAGGATATGCCTATATTTAATAATGTATTCATGATGTTCCTGTAAGAAAACATATGCAAATATGTTTTTTTTAATTTCAATTATAAAAATAAATCTAAACTTTGATATAATCAGAATTACATTCCACTGTTCGTAATTGTTAATACTCTATTATTATCAGCACCATTTTGTTCTGATTTCTATTTTAAACTTTTCCTAATTGTAATTATTTTTGTTACATGTTGTTCAAGTGACACATAGAATAAAAAAATAAATATTTTTCAAAATATTGTTCTACTGACATTGTTGTAATATAAACCGTTTTTTATATAGAATGTAGAATGTAGAAAATAAAATCTAATTAGTACTTTATACTTTCGTAAAGTGTGTCTAAAATAATTTCATGTTACGCTATTCTGTTTTGTATAAAACGACACTGATGAAAATAATTACATTTTATAATAATCATGATGTAAACTTATTTTGAATGTTTGGTTTTATCATCAAATGTCATCAAATGATGTCACGAAAATTATCGCCATTTTATTCCTAAATAAATCTGAACAAATGAATATAAAAGCGAATTCTTAACTAACAAAATAATAGTCAAGCCAATAACATAGTAGAATGAAAAATAACGAAAATATAAAAATATAGTCTACTTTGAATCACATTTCTTATTTCACACTAGTCTGTGTCTGTGTCCGATATATATATATATATATATATATATATATATATATATATATATATATGTACTTATTTAAAAATAATATTTTTAAAAAAATTAAATATATATGCATATATATGTATATGTATATATAAATATATATATATATATATATATATATATATATATATATATATCAATACATAACTGTTATGATGGTTATACACACTTATTTTTATAAATACGGATAATAATAAAAATAGTCATGAAAAAATAATCATCAAAATAGTAAAGGAATGATGAATTAATCAGATATTTATATAGAGTGTTATACTATAATCATATGTAGTTTATACGAGATTAACAGATAACGATATGGCGACGTGTATCCGATGGTGCAAAGCCAATAGATGAACACAAGAAGAAATAAATGAAGACATACACATAGTGTTGTAGGGTGTTACTTGATTATTTATTTATATGTGCTTTTTGTGTATATTTTATTAATCCGTTTTGAAAATCTTCTATCAACTGAGTGATTTCTACCGGCTATATCTCATAGCACGGCATCATAGTCTATGTTTATCATATATTCAGGTCATTATTAAAAAGTGCATCTACAGCGTATTAATTTTTTTTTAGTTAATATGTTTGATAATAACATAGATTAAAGTTTAACATAACTTATACTTGTGAACAAGAATCAAAATTCGGTTTCGTAAAAAGTTAGCCATTACAAAGAATTATTCAGGATATAGACTAGTTGTTACTATATATATATATATATATATATATATATATATATATATATATATATATATATATATA